>CM051266.1:25139210-25506710 GCA_027921565.1 Artemia sinica | reverse complement strand
GGACTTAAGTAATTTGGACTTTGCATTTGCATATTAGGGGGGTGAGATATGGTTAGTCTACTTTACCCCACCCTCCTATTTGTAAATATTTACTTAAAGTTAAAAACTTTTTCGTATTCTGACCAATGGTCTGGGTTGCGCAGGTACCAATCTACCCGTTTAGATCTATCCACCTACCCAGTTACCCATTTAGAGCTGGGTCGACTCTGGCCGAGCTTACAAGGTCACACCATTGACCCCCGCCACAAACCGAAGAATCAGCAACATCAGGACTCGAACCCTTGACCTCAGAATTTCAAGTACGCAGCGTCAATGTGCAAATATATAGCCCAAATTATTATTATATAAACTAAAGTATTATATTTTCATCATATTTTGGTATATTTCATTAGGATTAACGTAACTTCACCTCTAGAGTGTGTATTGGCTAATACGGAAGTACCAAATAAATATCTAATACCTTGACATATTTTGAATTACATTTTGCCTAATTTTATCTACTATTTTCACCTTTTTTAGATGATACCGGTAAATTTCCACAAAAATAAAGTAAGATAAGCGTTCCTGTTGTTTTCACTTCCTGAAGTAGTCAAAGATAAGAGCTTGTATTCTCGTGTCGTCTTGAGTGTTATTATGGCTGCTATGAAGATACTATGCTTACTGTTCAATATTATTACCTTTTCCATAGGAAATCCAGCAAACTTAGATTATGCAAAAGCTGTTAGGGTTTTGGATACACACCCCCTTATTGATGGGTAAGCAGTATTTGTAGGAGATAAGCTCATATTGAAAAATGTCCGGGCTCTTTTCAGGGGATTCAATTCACAAAAATTTAGGAAGAGGGTGCAAAATGTGTTTTTCAAAACCTAGAGGTGATAATTCTTCTATTTTTTTCCCAAATAAAAATCGTAAAAAAAACGGCATTTTCTAAATGTGGGGGATCGAGAGAGCAGTTGCCTCCTTAACCTACCCCAAAAGGTAAAACCCCTGGCTCTTTAATATCTAATATTTTTGTCATCACCACATTATTGCCACATCTTTTTTTTTCCAAAATGAGATGTGAACGTCTGTAATAATTAACAATTTTGTGTTCCTTCGGCAATGCCTTCAACTGAATTTGCGTATTATTTTTTTCAGCCAATAGGAGCCATAGTGAATAGAACCAATCACTTGGAAAGTTCCATATATGCAGAAGCATTAAAGTAGACTAGCAAAGTGCAAAAATGAATTTGCAGGAATGTAAATATACAGTGCTCTGTTGTCACTATACCTTTATTACCCTTTTTGATACAATAAATACAAGTCTTAATTCAACAAATTTCCAATACTTTCATATTCAGATACTACATGGCAACCTATTTTCGATTATTTTTCTAAACCGTGTCACCAACATACTTTGTCAACATATTCCCTCCTAAGCGTCGGAAATAGCATTGATGTTGCGATCTTGGCGAATGGTAATAAGAAAAACTAACTGCTAGCATAAAAGACCCATTAATGTGGTTGCGGCAGTCCGTTACTCCAATCTTCAAAAGTGGATATAAAATACATTGTTTTTTAAATGTATCCACGATTCAAATTTACCACTTGGAATCGTTTGACAGTCTGACCACACGCCTATTTTACTCTTGTTTGTCCGAAACAAAATCCATTACATCTCCACTTTTAGTTGCCCGGATGCAAACATATAGCTTCGATATATACTTAGTGTGTTTTGGTGTAAGATCACATAGACACAAAGATGTTTAAACTCTAGGACCAACTGAATCGATATATCTTTTATAGACACTAAGAAATTTAAGCTGTAAACAAAAATTTGAAGCCTAGAAACGGCGCAGACGAAAAAGGATTTTAGCACCAAAAAAACTACCCAAAAACTTAATAACATACATTGAGGTGTTTTTTTTAGTCAACAGCTTACCGACAATCCTGGCGGGGTAAAACTAAGTCCTTTTTATCAGGGCTAGTTTTCAAGTAGTGCAATTTTTAAGCGGACTGATAAAATTAACCAAAATCCTTTTTTTCCTTGAACAGGATTGAGTTAATCCTCCAATTGCCTTTGTGCAATTCAGTATCTATATATATTAATTTCAACATTTTTTCCAGACGGTTAGGGAAAAGGTTTTGTCTGTCACTACGACAGTTTCAGATCTTAAGGGTAATCACCGTCGAGATTTGGTACTCGCCTGTAGAGAAAGTTTTGGAATATCCGTGTTTGAGATATGAGGGAAGGCATTCCTAAAGTTTAGCTCCCACTCGGTTTCACTTACTTTAACTTAATCCTTTAAATGTGCTTAAAAATTGGCTCATAACCCCAACATTTAGGGCCTAGTGGTGGTTAGCCAATGAGCATATGCTATAAATCTCATCTCATGAAGTAAAATTTAGGACAGATTAAAAAAAAAAAAAAAAAAAATCTTAAAAGATAAGGCCATTGCTAATTCTCAACATGAAAGTCACAGTGAATAAATTTAGTAATAACGCAGAAGTGAAAATCACCTTCAAAAATACCTCATGATTGAAAGAATGAATGGATTAAATCAAATTGAATAGAAAAGCAGGTAAATTTCGTGAATAGAACCATGATACGGCAAAAAGAATCCTAAACAATTTTTTCTGTCATGAAGTTGAATTGAAATTTTAAAACATACAACAATAGACTAAAGATGTGCAATGTGATTTTAGGGAATTCTAGTTTTATGGCAAAAGGGACGCAAAAGTACTGTTTTTAGTAATTTTAGATCAAAATATCATTCTTGACTTTTTTTTTCTGTGAGGTTTCTATGTGGTTTTTCTATGAGGTGTTGTTTGCTTGGGGTTTGACACATTCGACCCACAGGTCGTACTCGTTCGTATCACTTTATCTGTCTGAACTTAATATTATGACTAGCTTGGTTGGGTGTCACTTCAAATAATAGTTAATAAATTGATGTATGTGTCACTTATCTTGCTAATTGGTGGGGGCCATTTTCTGCTGCTATCGTCTGCGTTATAAAGCAAAATATCAAAACAATGCATTTGTATTTCATTATGCCACTTAATAATACAACAAGATTATTCACATCCATGTAAAAATCTACGTAAAAAATATTAGGTCTGCGTTGCTACGCGGAAAATATTTGACTATATAAAAAAAAAAAAAAACAGAAACAACATACCATCCTCATTTACCATTCTAAAAAACGGACTGTCCAAATATAAAAATTCCAAAAAAGAGAATGCAAGTAAACAAACATAGCTTTAAAATAAAATTACAATGAGTGAACAAAATTAGGCGTATAAATTAAATACCTTGAAAGATTGCAATTAGTTTTCTAGCCAAGGTGGCGAAGCCTGATGACCCAGGATATTGCGCATTGTCAATACTTTAAATGACTTCTTACAAGAATCTCTTAATCCTTATCTCTCCTTGTCATATTTTCTGCAGTTGAAAATAACTCTCTACAAGTACCATAATTGAAGGACGGACCATTTTCCGCCCCAAAAAAAGTAGATTTTGTTTTTGCATGACATCTGATGTGAAATATGCACGATAAAAGGAAAAGAGATTGGAGGTACTTCCCTTTTGAAAGTTGTTCATGATCATTTAGGCCTTGGAGCTGAGTATGTGACGAATGGAGCCAAATCACTTCTTCCTCAAAGGTTTTTGAACTGTTTGAAGAAAGAAATTCTGGACCGGTAATATGGGTAAAAGTTATGAGCTGCAGTTGAGATGCTTTTTTCGCTACCAAGTCTGCTTATTCATTTTCTGCTATCCTACAGTGTGTAGGAAACCCAAATAAGTGAAATTGATGTACCTTTTCTTGATAATTGTGTAATCAGGTTTTCAATCAGGATTGGAAAATTTCTTGCTGGACTTTTCTGACGGGAAGGGTAATTCAGAACTGACAGTGAATCATGGCAGACTCTGTATTTCTGATGTCAGACATCTGTTTGTCTTGAAGAGTAAACTTGATTGTCATAAGCTTAGCTAGAAAAATTATCAGGTCAGGGGTAAACGGTAAGAAAGACATGGACTCTGGGAGGGTATGACAACTAATCAACTGCAGATCTTCTCCATCTTTGAGCCATCTCCATAAACGTGAGTGTAGTCTTGTTATTCTATCACCTTTCCAGGAAGATAACTGTTACCAATACATTGGGGAGTCCTTCCTCTTATGATTATGAGGACTAACAGTTTCTTCATGAATAATGTGATTTTTGAACTCATTTTTCTTTGAAAATATCTTGCAAGGAGTTATCTTCTTCTATTGTAAAGGGAGCAGATCCCAAATTTGCAGCAAATTGTTGGAAAGGAGTTGATTTTAGGCAGCCAAGGGCTCTTTGTAAAATTGCATGGAGCGCTGTGTCAAGCTTTTTCAGGTGACATTTCTTAGCAGATTCATAAATGAATGATATTCAATCTATCTTAGATATGACCACTGACTTAACAACTGTTGAAGAAAATCTTGTGGAGGCTCCTATTGTGCCAAAGCAGAGAGCGTTAACCAAATTTGTCGTTGTGTTAGACTATAAGTAAGATCATCCAGGTGAGGTTTCCACATGAGTGTTTGGTCAAAATAGCTCCTAAGAATCGTGTTTCTTCTGCAACTAAAATTACGTATCAATTCAGTTTCATAAAATATTTGAAGTGGACCAGGTTTTGAATTTTATGGAGGGACAGAGTAACTGACTTTTGGATTGAGAAAACAACGTTATTTTTACTTGTAAAAATTGACAAAATAGCTACCTTTCTGAGGCTATCTGCAAGCATAAGGGTTCCCTTCCCACTGCTGCAACAGCAACATTGTTAGCATAAAGAAGTAGCTTTGATCCCAGGACACTATCTACACTTATATTACTAGAATGCACTGAAAAAAAAAAATTAATGGACTTGGAACAGCCTCTTGAGGCAGGCAAACCACAAAAGCTTTTTTCTTAAGCTCAGAGTAGAAAACCCCCAAAAGGGGACTGTACCTATCGATCAAAAATAGGTAGATCTAATTTAACAATAGGTCTGATAAACCTAGTACTATTCTCCACTCAGAGGGTTTTGATAACTCGATAACTGATCTATTGAACAGCTCTGTCAATAGCTCAATGAATGGGGTTTCTTCTGAATGGGGAACGTTCAATGAATGGGGTTTCTGAGGAAGTGATGGGGTTTCTTATTTTCTTATCTGAAAAAAAATAAAGAAATTTCTCCACAAATCTCGAACAGGGGTTTTGTGGCCGAACTTGTCCTCAATAAGTCTTTTTTATCCCTCCAGGGACTCAGTCTTAAATGTCTTTTTGAATTCAGCTGGCTCTTAGTTAAAAATTTTCATTTTCAATTGAAAGAAATTCTTGAAAAAACTGTTTTTTGCTTTTTTTTTTCTTCTCAAGGTAGGGTTTCTCGTATTTAATTTTTTATCCTGGAGTAGCGTCATGTGCAACGCTATACCGTTGCCTATAGTAAAGGTCATACAGCTCCAATGTTTTATTGCTATTTTTTTCCCAGAGGCACATCATATGAAAGGGATAGTCCTATAAACTTCGGAGGGGGGTTATTCGATTGGAAATTGGAATATCTAGTGCTTTTTTAAGAGTCAAAAGCGATTAGAGGGCAACTATCATCCCCAAGGTACTTTTTTCCCCAAATGTATCGGATAAAAATTTTGAGATTGCTAATTTGTTGAAAATAGTTTAAAGATCAAATAACAAGAACTCAGGGGTCGACATAAACCCCCAGAGCACAGGGGAAGAGTTGTAAGTTGTGCCTTAGGGGCAGATGAGTAGAGGTCTAAGTACCATTTTACGTACGGCCATACGAATCTCCATGCTATTTGCGTACGGCCATAGGAAAAACATTTCTAGGGCATGTACCTATGGATTTGCTTGCCTTATGTTCCTTGGTGTCTTTCCAGAGTTCCTTCCCCATGCTATTATAAGGGTTTATGTTCCCCCCTATGCTATTCTAAGGGTTTATGTTCCTTCCTATGCTATTATAAGGGCCTAATTTTCCCTCCCATGCTATTCTAAGGGCTTATGTTCCCCCCTATGCTATTCTAAAGGTTTATGTTCCATCCTATGCTATTATAAGGGTTTATGTTCCTTGGTACCTTTCCAGAGCATGTACTTGACGATGGAGAAAAAGGGTTAAAGTGATTAGCAATTACGAGCGGGGATTCCCCACTGGTTCCTGAATTGCCTTACGTTCCTTGGTACCTTTCCAGAGCATGTACTTGACGATGGAGAAAAAGGGTTAAAGTGATTAGCAGTTACGAGTGGGGATTCCCCACTGGTTCCTGAATTGCCTTATGTTCCTTGGTACCTTTCCAGAGCATGTACTTGACGATGGAGAAAAAGGGTTAAAGTGATTAGCAATTACGAGCGGGGATTCCTCACTGGTTCCTGAATTGCCTTACGTTCCTTGGTACCTTTACAGAGCATGTACTTGACGATGGAGAAAAAGGGTTAAAGTGATTAGCAGTTACGAGCGGGGATTCCCCACTGGCTCCTGAATTGCCTTATGTTCCTTGGTACCTTTCCAGAGCATGTACTTGACGATAGAAAAAGAGTTAAAGTGATTAGCAGTTAAGGTAACCTCAATGGCATTTGAACAGTGTTGTCAATTTAAAATAGAGTTTAACATTATAGTATACTAAAAAGTTGATACTAAGAGAGATGTAGATGGCAAGAAAAGAATTTTAATAATAGATAGCTTTACTTCTTTGATGTGTTCTGTATAATGCACAAGTGGCGTTTGAACAGTGTTGTCAGTTTAAAATATGGTCTAACGTTATAGTATACTAAAAAGTTGATACTAAGAGAGATGTAGAAGGCAAGAAAAGAATTTTAATAAAGAAATTCAGAACAATCTATAGAAATCCTTACAGATCAAGTAGTGAGGAATACATGAGTATGAACCATCATGGATCATAAGCACCAACGACCCTAACCATCAGGGACTTCAGCCCTCCATAGGTCTCCTATCCCCAAACTCGAAGGGCGCCCCCTCCCTCCAACTTTTTGGCCCCCCCCCCCTCCCAATTTTTTTTTTATTTTTTTTTAACATGATATATTTTTTTCAACTTTTTTTTACATGTCTTCGAATTAGATGAAAAATACTTAAATTCAGTAGTGTTTTGTCATGGTTTACCTTGTCACAGTTACATTCTCTTGATTTTTCAAAGTTCATTTTGGATTTCTTTCCTTGAAATGCAAGAGTTGGAATATTTCAGTAGTGTTTTGTCGTGGTTTACCTTGTCACAGTTATATTCTCTTGATTTTTCAAAGTTCATTTTGGATTTTTATATTCTCTTGATATTTCAAAGTTCATTTTGAATTTCTTTCATTGAAATGCAAGAGTTGGATTATTTCAGTAGTGTTTTGTCGTGCTTTACCTTGTCACAGTTACATTCTCTTAATTTTTTCAAAGTTCATTTTGAATTTTTTCGTTGAAATGCAAGAGTTGGAATATTTCAGTAGTGTCTTGTTGTGCTTTACCTTGTCACAGTTACATTCTCTTGATTTTTTTCAAAGTTCATTTTGGATTTCTTTCATTGAAATGCAAGAGTTGGAATATTTCAGTAGTGTTTTGTTGTGCTTTACCTTGTCACAGTTACATGCTCTTGATTTTTCAAAGTTCATTTTGAACTTCTTTCGTGAAATGCAAGAGTTGGAATATTTCAGTAGAGTTTTGTCGTGGTTTACCATGTCACAGTTACATTCTCTTGATTTTTCAAAGTTCATTTTGAATTTCTTTCATGAAATGCAAGAGTTGGAATATTTCAGTAGTGTTTTATCGTGGTTTATCTTGTCACAGTTACATTCTCTTGATTTTTCAAAGTTCATTTTGATTTCTTTCCTTGAAATGCAAGAGTTGGAATATTTCAGTAGTGTTTTTCGTGGTTTACCTTGTCACAGTTACATTCTCTTTATTTTTCAAAGTTCATTTTGGATTTCTTTCCTTGAAATGCAAGAGTTAGAATACTTCAATAGTGTTTTTTCGTGGTTTACCTTGTCACAGTTACATTCTCTTGATTTTTCAAAAGTTCATTTTTGGATTTCTTTCGTTGAAATGCAAGAGTTGGAATATTCCAGTAGTGTTTTGTTATGGTTTACCTTGTCACAGTTACATTCTCTTGATTTTTCAATGTTCATTTTGGATTTCTTTCCTTGAAATGCAAGAGTTGGAATATTTCAGTAGAGTTTTGTCGTGGTTTACCCTGTCACAGTTACATTCTCTTGATTTTTCAAAGTTCATTTTGGATTTTTACATTCTCTTGATTTTTCAAAGTTCATTTTGAATTTCTTTCATTGAAATGCAAGAGTTGGATTATTTCAGTAGTGTTTTGTCATGGTTTACCTTGTCACAGTTACATTCTCTTAATTTTTCAAAGTTCATTTTTATTTTTTTTCGTTGAAATGCAAGAGTTGGAATATTTTAGTAGTGTCTTGTTGTGCTTTACCTTGTCACAGTTTACATTGTCTTGATTTTTTTCAAAGTTCATTTTGGATTTCTTTCGTTCAAATGCAAGAGTTGGAATATTTCGGTAGTGTTTTGTTGTGCTTTACATTGTCACAGTTACATGCTCTTGATTTTTCAAAGTTCATTTTGAATTTCTTTCGTGAAATGCAAGTGTTGGAATATTTCAGTAGTGTTTTGTCGTGGTTTACCTTGTCACAGTTACATTATCATGGTTATTCAAAAGCTCATTTTGGATTTCTTTCCTTGAAATGCAAGAGTTGGAATATTTCAGTAGTTTTTTGTCGTGGTTTACCTTGTCATAGTTACATTCTCTTGATTTTTCAAAGTTCATTTTGGATTTCTTTCATTGAAATGCAAGAGTTGGAATATTTCAGTAGTGTTTTATCTTGGTTTACCTTGTCACAGTTACATCCTCTTGATTTTTTCAAAGTTCATTTTGGATTTTTACATTCTCTTGATTTTTCAAAGTTCATTTTGAATTTCTTTCGTGAAATGCAAGAGTTGGAATATTTCAGTAGTGTATTGTCGTGGTTCACCATCTCACAGTTACATTCTCTTGATTTTTCAAAGTTCACTTTGAATTTCTTTCGTTTAAATGCAAGAGTTGGAATATTTCAATAGTGTTTTATCGTGGATTTACCTTGTCACAGTTACATTCTCTTGATTTTTCAAAGTTCATTTTGGATTTCTTTCATTGAAATGCAAGAGTTGGAATATTCCAGTAGTGTTTTGTTATGGTTTACCTTGTCACAGTTACATTCTCTTGATTTTTCAATGTTCATTTTGGATTTCTTTCCTTGAAATGCAAGAGTTGGAATATTTCAGTAGAGTTTTGTCGTGGTGTACCCTGTCACAGTTACATTCTCTTGATTTTTCAAAGTTCATTTTGGATTTTTACATTCTCTTGATTTTTCAAAGTTCATTTTGAATTTCTTTCATTGAAATACAAGAGTTGGATTATTTCAGTAGTGTTTTGTCATGGTTTACCTTGTCACAGTTACATTCTCTTAATTTTTCAAAGTTCATTTTTAATTTTTTTCGTTGAAATGCAACAGTTGGAATATTTCAGTAGTGTCTTGTTGTGCTTTACCTTGTCACAGTTACATTGTCTTGATTTTTTTTCAAAGTTCATTTTGGATTTCTTTCGTTGAAATGCAAGAGTTGGAATATTTCAGTAGTGTTTTGTAGTTCTTTACATTGTCACAGTTACATGCTCTTTATTTTTCAAAGTTCATTTTGAATTTCTTTCGTGAAATGCAAGTGTTGGAATATTTCAGTAGTGTTTTGTCGTGGTTTACCTTGTCACAGTTACATTATCTTGGTTTTTCAAAAGCTCATTTTGGATTTCTTTCCTTGAAATGCAAGAGTTGGAATATTTCAGTAGTGTTTTGTCGTGGTTTACCTTGTCATAGTTACATTCTCTTGATTTTTCAAAGTTCATTTTGGATTTCTTTCCTTGAAATGCAAGAGTTCGAATATTTCAGTGCTGTTTTGTCGTGGTTTACCTGTCACAGTTACATTTTCTTGATTTTTCAAAGTTCATTTTTGGATTTCTTTCGCTGAAATGCAAGAGTTGGAATATTTCAGTAGCGTTTTGTTATGGTTTACCTTGTCACAGTTACATTCTCTTGATTTTTCAAAGTTCATTTTGGATTTCTTTCATTGAAATGCAAGAGTTGGAATATTTCAGTTGTGTTTTATCTTGGTTTACCTTGTCACAGTTACATCCTCTTGATTTTTTCAAAGTTCATTTTGGATTTTTACATTCTCTTGATTTTTCAAAGTTCGTTTTGAATTTCTTTCGTGAAATGCAAGAGTTGGAATATTTCAGTAGTGTATTGTCGTGGTTCACCATCTCACAGTTACATTCTCTTGATTTTTCAAAGTTCATTTTGAATTTCTTTCGTTTAAATGCAAGAGTTGGAATGTTTCAATAGTGTTTTATCGTGGTTTACCTTGTCACAGTTACATTCTCTTGATTTTTCAAAGTTCATTTGGATTTCTTTCATTGAAATGCAAGAGTTGGAATATTCCAGTAGTGTTTTGTTATGGTTTACCTTGTCACAGTTACATTCTCTTGATTTTTGAATGTTCATTTTGGATTTCTTTCCTTGAAATGCAAGAGTTGGAATATTTCAGTAGTGTTTTGTCGTGGTTTACCTTGTCACAGTTACATTCTCTTGATTTTTCAAATTTCATTTTGGATTTTTACATTCTCTTGATTTTTCAAAGTTCATTTTGAATTTCTTTCATTGAAATAAAAGAGTTGGATTATTTCAGTAGTGTTTTGTCATGGTTTACCTGGCCACAGTTACATTCTCTTATTTTTCAAAGTTCATTTTTAATTTTTTCGTTGAGATGCAACAGTTGGAATATTTCAGTAGTGTCTTGTTGTGCTTACCTTGTCACAGTTACATTGTCTTGATTTTTTTCAAAGTTCATTTTGGATTTCTTTCGTTGAAATGCAAGAGTTGGAATATTTCAGTAGTAGTGTTTTGTTGTACTTTACATAGTCACAGTTACATGCTCTTGATTTTTCAAAGTTCATTTGAATTTCTTTCGTGAAATGCAAGTGTTGGAATATTTCAGTAGTGTTTTGTCGTGGTTTACCTTGTCACAGTTACATTATCTTGGTTTTTCAAAAGCTAATTTTGGATTTCTTTCCTTTAAATGCAAGAGTTGGAATATTTCAGTAGTGTTTTGTCGTGGTTTACCTTGTCATAGTTACATTCTCTTGATTTTTCAAAGTTCATTTTGGATTTCTTTCCTTGAAATGCAAGAGTTGGAATATTTCAGTAGTGTTTTTGTTATGGTTTTACCTTGTCACAGTTACATTTCTTGATTTTTCAAAGTTCATTTTTGGATTTCTTTCGTTGAAATGCAAGAGTTGGAATATTTCAGTAGCGTTTTGTTATGGTTTACCTTGTCACAGTTACATTCTCTTGATTTTTCAAAGTTCATTTTGGATTTCTTTCATTTAAATGCAAGAGTTGGAATATTTCAGAAGTGTTTTATCTTGGTTTACCTTGTCACAGTTACATCGTCTTGATTTTTTCAAAGTTCATTTTGGATTTTTACATTCTCTTGATTTTTCAAAGTTCATTTTGAATTTCTTTCGTGAAATGCAAGAGTTGGAATATTTCAGTAGTGTATTGTCGTGGTTTACCATCTCACAGTTACATTCTCTTGATTTTTCAAAGTTCATTTTGAATTTCTTTCGTTAAATGCAAGAGTTGGAATATTTCAATAGTGTTTTATCGTGGTTTACCTTGTCACAGTTACATTCTCTTGATTTTTCAAAGTTCATTTTGGATTTCTTTCATTGAAATGCAAGAGTTGGAATATTTCAGTAGTGTTTTGTCGTGGTTTACCTTGTCACAGCTACATTGTCTTGATTTTTCAAAGTTCATTTTGGATTTCTTTCCTTGAAATGTAAGAGTTGGAATATTTCAGTAGTGTTTTGTCATGGTTTACCTTGTCACAGTTACATTCTCTTGATTTTTCAAAGTTCATTTTGGATTTCTTTCCTTGAAATTCAAGAGTTGGAATATTTTCAGTAGTGTTTTGTCGTGGTTTACCTTGTCACAGTTACATTCTCTTGATTTTTCAAAGTTCATTTTGGATTTTTACATTCTCTTGATTTTTCAAAGTTCATTTTGAATTTCTTTCCTTGAAATGCAAGAGTTGGAATATTTCAGTAGTTTCTTGTTGTGCTTTACCTTGTCACTGTTACATTCTCTTGATTTTTCAAAGTTCATTTTGGATTTCTTTCGTTGAAATGCAAGAGTTGGAATATTTCAGTAGTGTTTTGTTGTGCTTTACCTTGTCACAGTTACATTCTCTTGATTTTTCAAAGTTCATTTTTGGATTTCTTTCGTTGAAACGCAAGAGTTGGAATATTTCAGTAGTGTTTTGTTATGGTTTACCTTGTCACGGTTACATTCTCTTGATTTTTTCAAAGTTCATTTGGTATTTTTTCCTTGAAATGCAAGAGATGGAATATTTCAGTAGTGTTTTGTCGTGGTTTACCATATCACTGTTAACTGCTCTTGATTTTTCAAAAGTTCATTTTGAATTTCTTTCGTGCAAGAGTTGGAATATTTCAGTAGTGTTTTATCGTGGTTTGCCTTTTCACAGTTACATTCTCTTGATCTTTCAAAGTTCTTTTTTTGGATTTCTTTCCTTGAAATGCAAGAGTTGGAATATTTCAGTAGTGTTCTGTCGTGATTTACCCTATCACAGTTACATTCTCTTGATTTTTCAAAGTTTATTTTGGATTTCTTTTCTTGAAATGCAAGAGTTGTAATATTTCAGTAGTGTTTTGTCGTGGTTTACCTTGCCACAGTTACATTCTCTTGATTTTTCAAAGTTTATTTTTTGGATTTCTATCGTTGAAATGCAAGAGTTGGAATATTTCAGTAGTGTTTCTGTTATGGTTTGCCTTGTCACAGTTACATTCTCTTGATTTTTCAAAGTTCATTTTGAATTTCTTTCGTTGAAATGCAAGAGTTGGAATATTTCAGTAGTGTTTTGTCATGGTTTACCTTGCCATAGTTACGTTCTCTTGATTTTTCAAAGTTCATTTTGAATTTCTTTCATTGAAATGCAAGAGTTGGAATATTTCAGTATTGTTTTGTCGTGTTTTACCATGTCACAGTTACATTCTCTTGATTTTTCAAAGTTCATTTTGGATTTCTTTCGTTGAAATGCAAGAGTTGTAATATTTCAGTAGTGTTTTGTCATGGTTTACCATGTCACAGTTACATTCTCTTGATTTTTCAAAGTTCATTTGGAATTTATTTCATTGAGGTGCAAGAGTTGGATTATTTCAGTAGTGTTATGTCGTGGTTTACCTTGTCACAGTTACATTCTCTTTATTTTTCAAAGTTCATTTTGAATTTCTTTCGTTGAAATGCAAGAATTGGAATATTTCAGTAGTGTTTTGTCGTGGTTTACCTTGTCACAGTTACTTTCTCATGATTTTTCAAAGTTCATTTTGAATTTCTTTCATTGAAATGCAAGTGTTGGATTATTTCAGTAGTGTTTTGTCATGGTTTACCATATCACAGTTACATTCTCTTGATTTTTTCAAAGTCCATTTTGGATTTCTTTCGTTCAAATGCAAGACTTGGAATATTTCAGTAGTGTTTTGTCATGGTTTACCTTGTCACAGTTACATTCTCTCTGATTTTTCAAAGTTCATTTTGGATTTCTTTCCTTGAAATGCAAGAGTTGGAATATTTCAGTAGTGTTTTGTCGTTGTTTACCTTGTCACAGTTACATTCTCTTGATTTTTCAAAGTTCATTTTAGATTTTAACATTCTCTTGATTTTTCAAAGTTCATTTTGAATTTCTTTCATTGAAATGCAAGAGTTGGATTATTTCAGTAGTGTTTTGTCATGGTTTACCTTGTCACAGTTACATTCTCTTAATTTTTCAAAAATTCATTTTTGATTTTTTTCGTTGAAATCCAAGAGTTTGAATATTTCAGTAGTGTCTTGTTGTGCTTTACCTTGTCACAGTTACATTCTCTTGATTTTTTTCAAAGTTCATTTTGTGTTTCTTTCGTTGAAATGCAAGAGTTGGATTATTTCAGTAGTGTTTTGTTGTGCTTTACCTTGTCACAGTTACATTCTCTTGATTTTTCAAAGTTCATTTTGAATTTCTTTCGTTAAATGCAAGAGTTGGAATATTTCAATAGTGTTTTATCGTGGTTTACCTTGTCACAGTTACATTCTCTTGATTTTTCAAAGTTCATTTTGGATTTCTTTCATTGAAATGCAAGAGTTGGAATATTTCAGTAGTGTTTTGTCGTGGTTTTACCTTGTCACAGCTACATTGTCTTGATTTTTCAAAGTTCATTTTGGATTTCTTTCCTTGAAATGTAAGAGTTGGAATATTTCAGTAGTGTTTTGTCATGGTTTACCTTGTCACAGTTACATTCTCTTGATTTTTCGAAGTTCATTTTGGATTTCTTTCCTTGAAATTCAAGAGTTGGAATATTTTCAGTAGTGTTTTGTCGTGGTTTACCTTGTCACAGTTACATTCTCTTGATTTTTCAAAGTTCATTTTGGATTTTTACATTCTCTTGATTTTTCAAAGTTTTCATTTTGAATTTCTTTCCTTGAAATGCAAGAGTTGGAATATTTCAGTAGTTTCTTGTTGTGCTTTACCTTGTCACTGTTACATTCTCTTGATTTTTCAAAGTTCATTTTGGATTTCTTTCGTTGAAATGCAAGAGTTGGAATATTTCAGTAGTGTTTTGTTGTGCTTTACCTTGTCACAGTTCCATTCTCTTGATTTTTTCAAAGTTCATTTTTGGATTTCTTTCGTTGAAACGCAAGAGTTGGAATATTTCAGTAGTGTTTTGTTATGGTTTACCTTGTCACGGTTACATTCTCTTGATTTTTCAAAGTTCATTTGGTATTTCTTTCCTTGAAATGCAAGAGTTGGAATATTTCAGTAGTGTTTTGTCGTGGTTTACCATATCACTGTTAAGTGCTCTTGATTTTTTCAAAAGTTCATTTTGAATTTCTTTCGTGAAATGCAAGAGTTGGAATATTTCAGTAGTGTTTTATCGTGGTTTACCTTTTCACAGTTACATTCTCTTGATCTTTCAAAGTTCTTTTTGGATTTCTTCCTTGAAATGCAAGAGTTGGAATATTTCAGTAGTGTTCTGTCGTGATTTACCCTATCACAGTTACATTCTCTTGATTTTTCAAAGTTTATTTTGGATTTCTTTTCTTGAAATGCAAGAGTTGTAATATTTCAGTAGTGTTTTGTCGTGGTTTACCTTGCCACAGTTACATTCTCTTGATTTTTCAAAGTTTATTTTTGGATTTCTATCGTTGAAATGCAAGAGTTGGAATATTTCAGTAGTGTTTTGTTATGGTTTGCCTTGTCACAGTTACATTCTCTTGATTTTTCAAAGTTCATTTTTAATTTCTTTCGTTGAAATGCAAGAGTTGGAATATTTCAGTAGTGTTTTGTCATGATTTACCTTGCCATAGTTACGTTCTCTTGATTTTTTCAAAGTTCATTTGAATTTCTTTCATTGAAATGCAAGAGTTGGAATATTTCAGCATTGTTTTGTCGTGTTTTTTACCATGTCACAGTTACATTCTCTTGATTTTTCAAAGTTCATTTTGGATTTCTTTCGTTGAAATGCAAGAGTTGTAAATATTTCAGTAGTGTTTTGTCATGGTTTACCATGTCACAGTTACATTCTCTTGATTTTCAAAGTTCATTTGGATTTATTTCATTGAGGTGCAAGAGTTGGATTATTTCAGTAGTGTTATGTCGTGGTTTACCTTGTCACAGTTACATTCTCTTTATTTTTCAAAGTTCATTTTGAATTTCTTTCGTTTGAAATGCAAGAATTGGAATATTTCAGTAGTGTTTTGTCGTGGTTTACCTTGTCACAGTTACATTCTCATGATTTTTCAAAGTTCATTTTGAATTTCTTTCATTGAAATGCAAGTGTTGGATTATTTCAGTAGTGTTTTGTCATGGTTTACCATATCACAGTTACATTCTCTTGATTTTTCAAAGTCGATTTTGGATTTCTTTCGTTCAAATGCAAGACTTGGAATATTTCAGTAGTGTTTTGTCATGGTTTACCTTGTCACAGTTACATTCTCTTGATTTTTCAAAGTTCATTTTGGATTTCTTTCCTTGAAATACAAGAGTTGGAATATTTCAGTAGTGTTTTGTCGTTGTTACCTTGTCACAGTTACATTCTCTTGATTTTTCAAAGTTCATTTTGGATTTTTACATTCTCTTGATTTTTCAAAGTTCATTTGAATTTCTTTCATTGAAATGCAAGAGTTGGATTATTTCAGTAGTGTTTTGTCATGGTTTACCTTGTCACAGTTACATTCTCTTAATTTTCAAAAATTCATTTTTGATTTTTTTCGTTGAAATGCAAGAGTTTGAATATTTCAGTAGTGTTTGTTGTGCTTTACCTTGTCACAGTTACATTCTCTTGATTTTTTTCAAAGTTCATTTTGTGTTTCTTTCGTTTGAAATGCAAGAGTTGGATTATTTCAGTAGTGTTTTGTTGTGCTTTACCTTGTCACAGTTACATGCTCTTGATTTTTCAAAGTTCATTTGAATTTCTTTCGTGAAATACAAGAGTTGGAATATTTCAGTAGTGTTTTGTCGTGGTTTACCATGTCACAGTTACATTCTCTTGATTTTTCAAAGTTCATTTTGAATTTCTTTTGTGTGAAATGCAAGAGTCAGAATATTTCAATAGTGTTTTATCGTGGTTACCTTGTTACAGTCACATTATCTTGGTTTTTCAAAAGCTCATTTTGGATTTCTTTCCTTGAAATGCAAGAGTTGGAATATTTCAGTAGTGTTTTGTCGTAGTTTACCTTGTCATAGTTACTTTCTCTTGATTTTCAAAGTTCATTTTTGAATTACTTTCGTTGAAATGCAAGAGTTGGAATATTTCAGCAGTGTTTTGTTATGGTTTACCTTGTCACAGTTAAATTCTCTTGATTTTTCAAAGTTCATTTTGAATTTCTTTCGTGAAATGCAAGAGTTGGAATATTTCAATAGTGTTTTATCGTGGTTTACCTTGTGACAGTTACATTCTCTTGATTTTTTCAAAGTTCATTTTGGATTTTTACATTCTCTTGATTTTTCAAAAGTTCATTTTGAATTTCTTTCGTGAAATGCAAGAGTTGGAATATTTCAGTAGTGTTTTGTCGTGGTTTACCTTCTCACAGTTACATTCTCTTGATTTTTCAAAGTTCATTTTGAATTTCTTTCGTGAAATGCAAGAGTTGGAATATTTCAATAGTGTTTTATCGTGGTTTACCTTGTGTGACAGTTACATTCTCTTGATTTTTCAAAGTTCATTTTGGATTTCTTTCATTGAAATGCAAGAGTTGGAATATTTCAGTAGTGTTTTGTCGTGGTTTACCTTGTCACAGTTACATTCTCTTGATTTTTCAAAGTTCATTTTGGATTTATTTCCTTGAAATGTAAGAGTTGGAATATTTCAGTAGTGTTTTGTCATGGTTTACCTTGTCACAGTTACAGTCTCTTGATTTTTCGAACTTCATTTTTTGATTTCTTCGTTGAAACGCAAGAGTTGGATTATTTCAGTAGTGTTATATCGTGGTTTATCTTGTCATAGTTACATTCTCTTGATTTTTCAAAGTTCATTTTGAATTTCTTTCATTGAAATGCAAGAGTTGGAATATTTCAGTAGTGTTTTGTCATGGTTTACCATGTCACAGTTAAATTGTCTTAATTTTTCAAAGTACATTTTGAATTTCTTTCATTGAAATGCAAGAGATGGAATATTTCAGTAGTGTTTTGTTGTGCTTACCTTGTCAAAGTTACATTCTCTTAATTTTTTCAAAGTGAATTTTAATTTCTTTCGTTGAAATGCAGGAGTTTGAATATTTCAGTAGTGTTTTGTTGTGCTTTACCTTGTCACAGTTACATTCTCTTGATTTTTCAAAGTTTATTTTGAATTTCTTTCATTGAAATGCAAGAGTTGGATTATTTCAGTAGTGTTATGTCGTGGTTTACCTTGTCACAGTTACATTCTCTTAATTTTTCAAAGTTCATTTTGAATTTCTTTCGTTGAAATGCAAGAGTTGGAATATTTCAGTAGTGTTTTATCGTGGTTTACCTTATCACAGTTACATTCTCATGATTTTTAAAAGTTCATTTTGAATTTCTTTCATTGAAATGCAAGTGTTTTATTATTTCAGGAGTGTTTTGTCATGGTTTACCATGTCACAATACATTCTCTTGATTTTTCAAAGTTCATTTTGAATTTCTTTCATGAAATGCAAGAGCTGGAATATTTCAGTAGTGTTTTATCGTGGCTTACCTTGTCACAGTTACATTCTCTTGATTTTTCAAAGTTCATTTTGGATTTCTTTCCTTGAAATGCAAGAGTTAGAATATTTCAATAGTGTTTTGTCGTGGTTTACCTTATCACAGTTACATTCTCTTGATTTTTCAAAGTTCATGTTGGATTTCTTTCCTTGAAATGCAAGAGTTGGAATATTTCAGTAGTGTTTTGTTGTGCTTTACCTTGTCACAGTTACATCTCTTGATTTTTCAAAGTTTTTTTGAATTTCTTTCATTGAAATGCAAGAGTTGGATTATTTCAGTAGTGTTTTGTCGTGGTTTACCTTGTCACAGTTACATTCTCTTAATTTTCAAAGTTCATTTTGAATTTCTTTCGTTGAAATGCAAGAGTTGGAATATTTCAGTAGTGTTTTGTCATGGTTTACCTTGTCACAGTTACATTCTCTTGATTTTTCGAAGTTCATTTTGGATTTCTTTCTTGAAATTCAAGAGTTGGAATATTTTCAGTAGTGTTTTGTCGTGGTTTACCTTGTCACAGTACATTCTCTTGATTTTTCAAAGTTCATTTTGGATTTTTACATTCTCTTGATTTTTCAAAGTTCATTTTGAATTCTTTCCTTGAAATGCAAGAGTTGGAATATTTCAGTAGTTTCTTGTTGTGCTTTTACCTTGTCACTGTTACATTCTCTTGATTTTCAAAGTTCATTTTGGATTTCTTTCGTTGAAATGCAAGAGTTGGAATATTTCAGTAGTGTTTTGTTGTGCTTTACCTTGTCACAGTTCCATTCTCTTGATTTTTCAAAGTTCATTTTTGGATTTCTTTCGTTGAAACGCAAGAGTTGGAATATTTCAGTAGTGTTTTGTTATGGTTTACCTTGTCACGGTTACATTCTCTTGATTTTTCAAAGTTCATTTTGGTATTTTTCTTTCCTTGAAATGCAAGAGTTGGAATATTTCAGTAGTGTTTTGTCGTGGTTTACCATATCACTGTTAACTGCTCTTGATTTTTTCAACAGTTCATTTTGAATTTCTTTCGTGAAATGCAAGAGTTGGAATATTTCAGTAGTGTTTTATCGTGGGTTTACCTTTTCACAGTTACATTCTCTTGATCTTTCAAAGTTTCTTTTGGATTTTTTCCTTGAAATGCAAGAGTTGGAATATTTCAGTAGTGTTCTGTCGTGATTTACCCTATCACAGTTACATTCTCTTGATTTTTCAAAGTTTATTTTGGATTTCTTTTCTTGAAATGAAAGAGTTGTAATATTTCAGTAGTGTTTTGTCGTGGTTTACCTTGCCACAGTTACATTCTCTTGATTTTTCAAAGTTTATTTTTTGGATTTCTATCGTTGAAATGCAAGAGTTGGAATATTTCAGTAGTGTTTCTGTTATGGTTTGCCTTGTCACAGTTACATTCTCTTGATTTTTCAAAGTTCATTTTGAATTTCTTTCGTTGAAATGCAAGAGTTGGAATATTTCAGTAGTGTTTTGTCATGATTTACCTTGCCATAGTTACGTTCTCTTGATTTTCAAAGTTCATTTTGAATTTCTTTCATTGAAATGCAAGAGTTGGAATATTTTCAGCATTGTTTTGTCGTGTTTTACCATGTCACAGTTACATTCTCTTGATTTTTCAAAGTTCATTTTGGATTTCTTTCGTTGAAATGCAAGAGTTGTAATATTTCAGTAGTGTTTTGTCATGGTTTACCATGTCACAGTTACATTCTCTTGATTTTTCAAAGTTCATTTGGAATTTATTTCATTGAGGTGCAAGAGTTGGATTATTTCAGTAGTGTTATGTCGTGGTTTACCTTGTCACAGTTACATTCTCTTTATTTTCAAAGTTCATTTTTGAATTTCTTTCGTTGAAATGCAAGAATTGGAATATTTCAGTAGTGTTTTGTCGTGGTTTACCTTGTCACAGTTACATTCTCATGATTTTTCAAAGTTCATTTTGAATTTCTTTCATTGAAATGCAAGTGTTGGATTATTTCAGTAGTGTTTTGTCATGGTTTACCATATCACAGTTACATTCTCTTGATTTTTCAAAGTCGATTTTGGATTTCTTTCGTTCAAATGCAAGACTTGGAATATTTCAGTAGTGTTTTGTCATGGTTTTACTTGTCACAGTTACATTCTCTTGATTTTTCAAAGTTCATTTTGGATTTCTTTCCTTGAAATGCAAGAGTTGGAATATTTCAGTAGTGTTTTGTCGTTGTTTACCTTGTCACAGTTACATTCTCTTGATTTTTCAAAGTTCATTTTGGATTTTTACATTCTCTTGATTTTTCAAAGTTCATTTTGAATTTCTTCATTGAAAGCAAGAGTTGGATTATTTCAGTAGTGTTTTGTCATGGTTTACCTTGTCACAGTTACATTCTCTTAATTTTTCAAAAATTCATTTTTGATTTTTTTCGTTGAAATGCAAGAGTTTGAATATTTCAGTAGTGTCTTGTTGTGCTTTACCTTGTCACAGTTACATTCTCTTGATTTTTTCAAAGTTCATTTTGTGTTTCTTTCGTTGAAATGCAAGAGTTGGATTATTTCAGTAGTGTTTTGTTGTGCTTTACCTTGTCACAGTTACATGCTCTTGATTTTTCAAAGTTCATTTGAATTTCTTTCGTGAAATACAAGAGTTGGAATATTTCAGTAGTGTTTTGTCGTGGTTTACCATGTCACAGTTACATTCTCTTGATTTTTCAAAGTTCATTTTGAATTTCTTTTGTGAAATGCAAGAGTCGGAATATTTCAATAGTGTTTTATCGTGGTTTAACTTGTTACAGTTACATTATCTTGTTTTTCAAAAGCTCATTTTGGATTTCTTTCCTTGAAATGCAAGAGTTGGAATATTTCAGTAGTGTTTTGTCGTAGTTTACCTTGTCATAGTTACTTTCTCTTGATTTTTCAAAGTTCATTTTGAATTACTTTCGTTGAAATGCAAGAGTTGGAATATTTCAGCAGTGTTTTGTTATGGTTTACCTTGTCACAGTTAAATTCTCTTGATTTTTCAAAGTTCATTTTGAATTTCTTTCGTGAAATGCAAGAGTTGGAATATTTCAATAGTGTTTTATCGTGGTTTACCTTGTGACAGTTACATTCTCTTGATTTTTTCAAAGTTCATTTTGGATTTTTACATTCTCTTGATTTTTCAAAGTTCATTTTGAATTTCTTTCGTGAAATGCAAGAGTTGGAATATTTCAGTAGTGTTTTGTCGTGGTTTACCTTCTCACAGTTACATTCTCTTGATTTTTCAAAGTTCATTTTGAATTTCTTTCGTGAAATGCAAGAGTTGGAATATTTCAATAGTGTTTTATCGTGGTTTACCTTGTGACAGTTACATTCTCTTGATTTTTCAAAGTTCATTTGGATTTCTTTCATTGAAATGCAAGAGTTGGAATATTTCAGTAGTGTTTTTGTCGTGGTTTACCTTGTCACAGTTACATTCTCTTGATTTTTCAAAGTTCATTTTGGATTTATTCCTTGAAATGTAAGAGTTGGAATATTTCAGTAGTGTTTTTGTCATGGTTTACCTTGTCACAGTTACAGTCTCTTGATTTTCGAAACTTCATTTTTTGATTTCTTTCGTTGAAACGCAAGAGTTGGATTATTTCAGTAGTGTTATATCGTGGTTTATCTTGTCATAGTTACATTCTCTTGATTTTTCAAAGTTCATTTTGAATTTCTTTCATTGAAATGCAAGAGTTGGAATATTTCAGTAGTGTTTTGTCATGGTTTACCATGTCACAGTTAAATTGTCTTAATTTTTCAAAGTACATTTTGAATTTCTTTCATTGAAATGCAAGAGATGGAATATTTCAGTAGTGTTTTGTTGTGCTTTACCTTGTCAAAGTTACATTCTCTTAATTTTTTCAAAGTGAATTTTTAATTTCTTTCGTTGAAATGCAGGAGTTTGAATATTTCAGTAGTGTTTTGTTGTGCTTTACCTTGTCACAGTTACATTCTCTTGATTTTTTCAAAGTTTATTTTGAATTTCTTTCATTGAAATGCAAGAGTTGGATTATTTCAGTAGTGTTATGTCGTGGTTTACCTTGTCACAGTTACATTCTCTTAATTTTTCAAAGTTCATTTTGAATTTCTTCGTTGAAATGCAAGAGTTGGAATATTTCAGTAGTGTTTTATCGTGGTTTACCTTGTCACAGTTACATTCTCATGATTTTTCAAAAGTTCATTTTGAATTTCTTTCATTGAAATGCAAGTGTTTTATTATTTCAGGAGTGTTTTTGTCATGGTTTTACCATGTCACAATTACATTCTCTTGATTTTTCAAAGTTCATTTGAATTTCTTTCATGAAATGCAAGAGCTGGAATATTTCAGTAGTGTTTTATCGTGGCTTACCTTGTCACAGTTACATTCTCTTGATTTTTCAAAGTTCATTTTGGATTTCTTTCCTTGAAATGCAAGAGTTAGAATATTTCAATAGTGTTTTGTCGTGGGTTTACCTTATCACAGTTACATTCTCTTGATTTTTCAAAGTTCATGTTGGATTTCTTTCCTTGAAATGCAAGAGTTGGAATATTTCAGTAGTGTTTTGTCGTGGTTTACCTTGTCACAGTTACATTCTCTTGATTTTTCAAAGTTCATTTTGGATTTTTTCACATTCTCTTGATTTTTCAAAGTTCATTTTGAATTTCTTTCATTGAAATGTAAGAGTTAGATTATTTCAGTAGTGTTTTGTCATGGTTTACCTTGTCACAGTTACATTCTCTTAATTTTTCAAAAATTCCTTTTTGATTTTTTTCGTTGAAATGCAAGAGTTGGAATATTTCAGTAGTGTCTTGTTGTGCTTTACCTTGTCACGGTTACATTCTCTTGATTTTTTTCAAAGTTCATTTTGTATTTCTTTCGTTGAAATGCAAGAGTTGGATTATTTCAGTAGTGTTTTGCTGTGCTTTACCTTGTCACAGCTACATGCTCTTGATTTTTCAAAGTTCATTTTGAATTTCTTTCGTGAAATACAAGAGTTGAAATATTTCAGTAGTGTTTTGTCGTGGTTTACCATGTCACAGTTACATTCTCTTGATTTTTCAAAGTTCATTTGAATTTCTTTTTGAAATGCAAGAGTTGGAATATTTCAATAGTGTTTTGTCGTGGTTTACCTTGTGTCATAGTTACATTCTCTTGATTTTTCAAAGTTCATTTTTGGATTACTTTCGTTGAAAATGCAAGAGTTGGAATATTTCAGTAGTGTTTTGTTATGGTTTACCTTGTCACAGTTACATTGTCTTGATTTTTCAAAGTTCATTTTGGATTTCTTTCATTGAAATGCAAGAGTTGGAATATTTCAGTAGTGTTTTGTCTTGGTTTACCTTGTCACAGTTACATCCTCTTGATTTTTTCAAAGTTCAAGTTCATTTTGGATTTTTACATTCTCTTGATTTTTCAAAGTTCATTTTGAATTCTTTCGTGAAATGCAAGAGTTGGAATATTTCAGTAGTGTTTTGTCGTAGTTTACCTTGTCATAGTTACATTCTCTTGATTTTTCAAAGTTCATTTTTGGATTACTTCGTTGAAATGCAAGAGTTGGAATATTTCAGTAGTGTTTTGTTATGGTTTACCTTGTCACAGTTACATTGTCTTGATTTTTCAAAGTTCATTTTGGATTTCTTTCATTGAAATGCAAGAGTTGGAATATTTCAGTAGTGTTTTGTCTTGGTTTACCTTGTCACAGTTACATTCCTCTTGATTTTTTTCAAAGTTCATTTTGGATTTTTACATTCTCTTGATTTTTCAAAGTTCATTTTGAATTTCTTTCGTGAAATGCAAGAGTTGGAATATTTCAGTAGTGTTTTGTCGTGGTTTACCTTCTCACAGTTACATTCTCTTGATTTTTCAAAGTTCTTGAATTTCTTTCGTGAAATTCAAGAGTTGGAATATTTCAATAGTGTTTTATCGTGGTTTACCTTGTCACAGTTACATTCTCTTGATTTTTCAAAGATCATTTTGGAGTTCTTTCATTGAAATGCAAGAGTTGGAATATTTCAGTAGTGTTTTGTCGTGATTTACCTTGTCACAGTTACATTCTCTTGATTTTTCAAAGTTCATTTTGGATTTATTTCCTTGAAATGTAAGAGTCGGAATATTTCATTAGTGTTTTGTCATGGTTTACCTTGTCACAGTTACAGTCTCTTGATTTTTCAAACTTCATTTTTGGATTTCTTTCGTTGAAACGCAAGAGTTGGAATATTTCAGTAGTGTTTTGTTATGGTTTACCTTGTCACAGTTACATTCTCTTGATTTTTCAAAGTTCATTTTGGATTTATCTCCTTGAAATGCAAGAGTTGAATATTTTCAGTAGTGTTTTGTCGTGGTTACCTTGTCACAGTTATATTCTCTTGATTTTTTCAAAGTTCATTTGGATTTTTACATTCTCTTGATTTTTCAAAGTTCATTTTGAATTTCTTTCCTTGAAATGCAAGAGTTGGAATATTTCAGTAGTGTCTCGTTGTGCTTTACCTTGTCACTGTTACATTCTCTTGTTTTTTCAAAGTTCATTTTGGATTTCTTTCGTTGAAATGCAAGAGTTGGAATATTTCAGTAGTGTTTTGTTGTGCTTTACCTTGTCACAGTTACATTCTCTTGATTTTTCAAAGTCCATTTTTGGATTTCTTTCGTTGAAATGCAAGAGTTGGAATATTTTCAGTAGTGTTTTTGTCGTGGTTTTACCCTGTCACAGTTACATTCTCTTGATTTTTCAAAGTTCATTTTGGATTTTTACATTCTCTTGATTTTTCAAAGTTCATTTGGATTTCTTTTCCTTGAAATGCAAGAGTTGGAATATTTCAGTAGTGTTTTGTTGTGCTTTACCTTGTCACAGTTGCATTCTCTTGATTTTTCAAAGTTCATTTTTGGATTTCTTTCGTTGAAACGCAAGAGTTGGAATATTTCAGTAGTGTTTTATCGTGGTTTACCTTGTCACAGTTACATTCTCTTGATTTTTCAAAGTTCATTTTGGATTTCTTTCCTTGAAATGCAAGAGCTGGAATATTTCAGTAGTGTTTTGTCGTGGTTTACCTTGTCACAGTTACATTCTCTTTATTTTTTTCAAAGTTCATTTTGGATTTCTTTCCTTGAAATGCAAGAGTTAGAATATTTCAATAGTGTTTTGTCGTGGTTTACCTTATCACAGTTACATTCTCTTGATTTTTCAAAAGTTCATTTTTGGATTTTTTTCGTTGAAAATGCAAGAGTTGGAATATTTCAGTAGTGTTTTATCGTGGTTTACCTTGTCACAGTTACATTCTCTTGATTTTTCAAAGTTCATGTTGGATTTCTTTCCTTGAAATGCAAGAGTTGGAATATTTCAGTAGTGTTTTGTCGTGGTTTACCTTGTCACAGTTACATTCTCTTGATTTTTCAAAGTTCATTTTGGATTTCTTTCCTTGAAATGAAGAGTTGGATTATTTCAGTAGTGTTTTGTCATGGTTTACCTTGTCACAGTTACATTCTCTTAATTTTTCAAAAATTAATTTTGATTTTTTTCGTTGAAATGCAAGAGTTGGAATATTTCAGTAGTGTTTTGTCGTGGTTTACCTTGTCACAGTTACATTCTCATGATTTTTGATTTTTCAAAGTTCATTTTGGATTTCTTTCCTTGAAATGCAAGAGCTGGAATATTTCAGTAGTGTTTTGTCGTGGTTTACCTTGTCACAGTTACATTCTCTTTATTTTTCAAAGTTCATTTTGGATTTCTTTCCTTGAAATGCAAGAGTTAGAATATTTCAATAGTGTTTTGTCGTGGTTTACCTTATCACAGTTACATTCTCTTGATTTTTCAAAAGTTCATTTTTGGATTTCTTTCGTTGAAATGCAAGAGTTGGAATATTCCAGTAGTGTTTTGTTATGGTTTACCTTGTCACAGTTACATTCTCTTGATTTTTCAAAGTTCATGTTGGATTTCTTTCCTTGAAATGCAAGAGTTGGAATATTTCAGTAGTGTTTTGTCGTGGTTTACCTTGTCACAGTTACATTCTCTTGATTTTTCAAAGTTCGTTTTGGATTTCTTTCCTTGAAATGCAAGAGTTGGATTATTTCAGTAGTGTTTTGTCATGGTTTACCTTGTCACAGTTACATTCTCTTAATTTTTCAAAAATTGATTTTGATTTTTTCGTTGAAATGCAAGAGTTGGAATATTTCAGTAGTGTTTTGTCGTGGTTTACTTTGTCACAGTTACATTCTCATGATTTTTCAAAGTTCCTTTTGAATTTCTTTCATTGAAATGCAAGTGTTTTATTATTTCAGGAGTGTTTTTGTCATGGTTTACCATGTCACAATTACATTCTCTTGATTTTTCAAAGTTCATTTTGAATTTCTTTCATGAAATGCAAGAGTTGGAATATTTCAGTAGTGTTTTATCGTGGTTTACCTTGTCACAGTTACATTCTCTTGATTTTTCAAAGTTCATTTTGGATTTCTTTCCTTGAAATCCAAGAGCTGGAATATTTCAGTAGTGTTTTGTCGTGGTTTACCTTGTCACAGTTACATTCTCTTTATTTTTCAAATTTCATTTGGATTTCTTTCCTTGAAATGCAAGAGTTAGAATATTTCAATAGTGTTTTGTCGTGGTTTACCTTATCACAGTTACATTCTCTTGATTTTTCAAAGTTCATGTTGGATTTCTTTCCTTGAAATGCAAGAGTTGGAATATTTCAGTAGTGTTTTGTCGTGGTTTACCTTGTCACAGTTACATTCTCTTGATTTTTTCAAAGTTTATTTTGGATTTTTACATTCTCTTGATTTTTCAAAGTTCATTTTGAATTTCTTTCATTGAAATGCAAGAGTTGGATTTTTCAGTAGTGTTTTGTCATGGTTTACCTTGTCACAGTTACATTCTCTTAATTTTTCAAAAATTCATTTTGATTTTTTTCGTTGAAATGCAAGAGTTGGAATATTTCAGTAGTGTCTTGTTGTACTTTACCTTGCCACAGTTACATTCTCTTGATTTTTTCAAAGTTCATTCTGTATTTCTTTCGTTGAAATGCAAGAGTTGGATTATTTCAGTAGTGTTTTGTTGTGCTTTACCTTGTCACAGTTACATGCTCTTGATTTTTCAAAGTTCATTTTGAATTTCTTTCGTGAAATACAAGAGTTGGATTATTTCAGTAGTGTTTTGTCGTGGTTTACCATGTCACAGTTACATTCTCTTGATTTTTCAAAGTTCATTTTGAATTTCTTTTGTGAAATGCAAGAGTTGGAATATTTCAATAGTGTTTTATCGTGGTTTTACCTTGTTACAGTTACATTATCTTGGTTTTCAAAAGCTCATTTTGGATTTCTTTCCTTGAAATGCAAGAGTTGGAACATTTCAGAAGTGTTTTTGTCGTAGTTTACCTTGTCATAGTTACATTCTCTTGATTTTTCAAAGTTCATTTTTGGATTACTTTCGTTGAAATGCAAGAGTGGAATATTTCAGTAGTGTTTTGTTATAGTTTACCTTGTCACAGTTACATTGTCTTGATTTTTCAAAGTTCATTTTGGATTTCTTTCATTGAAATGCAAGAGTTGGAATATTTCAGTAGTGTTTTGTCTTGGTTTACCTTGTCACAGTTACATCCTCTTGATTTTTTCAAAGTTCATTTTGGATTTTTACATTCTCTTGATTTTTCAAAGTTCATTTTGAATTTCTTTCGTGAAATGCAAGAGTTTGAATATTTCAGTAGTGTTTTGTCGTGATTTACCTTCTCACAGTTACATTCTCTTGATTTTTCAAAGTTCTGAATTTCTTTCGTGAAATTCAAGAGTTGGAATATTTCAATAGTGTTTTATCGTGGTTTACCTTGTCACAGTTACATTCTCTTGATTTTTCAAAGTTCATTTTGGATTTCTTTCATTGAAATGCAAGAGTTGGAATATTTCAGTAGTGTTTTGTCGTGGTTTACCTTGTCACAGTTACATTCTCTTGATTTTATTTCAAAGTTCATTTTTGGATTTATTTCCTTGAAATGTAAGAGTTGGAATATTTCAGTAGTGTTTTGTCATGGTTTACCTTGTCACAGTTACAGTCTCTTGATTTTTCAAACTTCATTTTTGGATTTCTTTCGTTGAAACGCAAGAGTTGGAATATTTCAGTAGTGTTTTGTTATGGTTTACCTGTCACAATTACATTCTCTTGATTTTTCAAAGTTCATTTTGGATTTATCTCCTTGAAATGCAAGAGTTGGAATATTTCAGTAGTGTTTTGTCGTGGTTTACCTTGTCACAGTTATATTCTCTTGATTTTTCAAAGTTCATTTTGGATTTTTACATTCTCTTGATTTTTCAAAGTTCATTTTGAATTTCTTTCCTTGAAATGCAAGAGTTGGAATATTTCAGTAGTGTCTCGTTGTGCTTTACCTTGTCACTGTTACATTCTCTTGTTTTTTCAAAGTTCATTTTGGATTTCTTTCGTTGAAATGCAAGAGTTGGAATATTTCAGTAGTGTTTTGTTGTGCTTTACCTTGTCACAGTTACATTCTCTTGATTTTTCAAAGTTCATTTTTGGATTTCTTTCGTTGAAACGCAAGAGTTGGAATATTTCAGTAGTGTTTTTTTTGCTTTACCTTGTCACAGTTACATTCTCTGTTTTTTCAAAGTTCATTTTGGATTTCTTTCGTTGAAATGCAAGAGTTGGAATATTTCAGTAGTGTTTTGTTGTGCTTTACCTTGTCACAGTTACATTCTCTTGATTTTTCAAAGTTCATTTTTGGATTTTTCGTTGAAACGCAAGAGTTGGAATATTTCAGTAGTGTTTTGTTGTGCTTTACCTTGTCACAGTTACATTCTTGATTTTTCAAAGTTCATTTTGGATTTCTTTCGTTGCAAAAACGCAAGAGTTGGAATATTTCAGTAGTGTTTTGTTGTGGTTTACCTTGTCACGGTTACATTCTCTTGATTTTTCAAAGTTCATTTTGGATTTCTTTCCTTGAAATGCAAGAGTTGGAATATTTTCAGTAGTGTTTTGTCGTGGTTTACCCTGTCACAGTTACATTCTCTTGATTTTTCAAAGTTCATTTTGGATTTTTACATTCTCTTGATTTTTCAAAGTTCATTTTGGATTTCTTTCCTTGAAATGCAAGAGTTGGAATATTTCAGTAGTGTTTTGTTGTGCTTTACCTTGTTACAGTTACATTCTCTTGATTTTTCAAAGTTCGTTTTTGGATTTCTTTCGTTGAAACGCAAGAGTTGGAATGTTTCAGTAGTGTTTTATCGTGGTTTACCTTGTCACAGTTACATTCTCTTGATTTTTCAAAGTTCATTTTGGATTTCTTTCCTTGAAATGCAAGAGCTGGAATATTTCAGTAGTGTTTTGTCGTGGTTTACCTTGTCACAGTTACATTCTCTTTAGTTTTCAAAGTTCATTTTGGATTTCTTTCCTTGAAATGCAAGAGTTACAATATTTCAATAGTGTTTTGTCGTGGTTTACCTTATCACAGTTACATTCTCTTGATTTTTCAAAAGTTCATTTTTGGATTTCTTTCGTTGAAATGCAAGAGTTGGAATATTCCAGTAGTGTTTTGTTATGGTTTACCTTGTCACAGTTACATCCTCTTGATTTTTCAAAGTTCATGTTGGATTTCTTTCCTTGAAATGCAAGAGTTGGAATATTTCAGTAGTGTTTTGTCGTGGTTTACCTTGTCACAGTTACATTCTCTTGATTTTTCAAAGTTCATTTTGGATTTTTACATTCTCTTGATTTTTCAAAGTTCATTTTGAATTTCTTTCATTGAAATGCAAGAGTTGGATTATTTCAGTAGTGTTTTGTCATGGTTTACCTTGTCACAGTTACATTCTCTTAATTTTTCAAAAATTAATTTTTGTTTTTTTTCGTTGAAATGCAAGAGTTGGAATATTTCAGTAGTGTCTTGTTGTGCTTTACCTTGTCACAGTTACATTCTCTTGATTTTTTTCAAAGTTCATTCTGTATTTCTTTCGTTGAAATGCAAGAGTTGATTATTTCAGTAGTGTTTTGTTGTGCTTTACCTTGTCACAATTACATGCTCTTGATTTTTCAAAGTTCATTTTGAATTTCTTTCGTGAAATACAAGAGTTGGAATATTTCAGTAGTGTTTTGTCGTGGTTTACCATGTCACAGTTACATTCTCTTGATTTTTCAAAGTTCATTTTGGATTTATTTTCCTTGAAATGTAAGAGTTGGAATATTTCAGTAGTGTTTTGTCGTAGTTTACCTTGTTATAGTTACATTCTCTTGATTTTTCAAAGTTCATTTTTGGATTACTTTCGTTGAAATGCAAGAGTTGGAATATTTCAGTAGTGTTTTGTTATGGTTTACCTTGTCACAGTTACATTGTCTTGATTTTTCAAAGTTCATTTTGAATTTCTTTCGTGAAATGCAAGAGTTGGAATATTTCAGTAGTGTTTTGTCGTGGTTTACCTTCTCACAGTTACATTCTCTTGATTTTTCAAAGTTCATTTTGAATTTCTTTCGTGAAATTCAAGAGTTGGAATATTTCAATAGTGTTTTATCGTGGTTACCTTGTCACAGTTACATTCTCTTGATTTTTCAAAGTTCATTTTGGATTTCTTTCATTGAAATGCAAGAGTTGGAATATTTCAGTAGTGTTTTGTCGTGGTTTACCTTGTCACAGTTACATTTTCTTGATTTTTCAAAGTTCATTTTGGATTTATTTCCTTGAAATGTAAGAGTTGGAATATTTCAGTAGTGTTTTGTCATGGTTTACCTTGTCACAGTTACAGTCTCTTGATTTTTCAAACTTCATTTTTGGATTTCTTTCGTTGAAACGCAAGAGTTGGAATATTTCAGTAGTGTTTTGTTATGGTTTACCTTGTCACAGTTACATTCTCTTGATTTTTCAAAGTTCATTTTGGATTTATCTCCTTGAAATGCAAGAGTTGGAATATTTTCAGTAGTGTTTTGTCGTGGTTTACCTTGTCACAGTTATATTCTCTTGATTTTTCAAAGTTCATTTTGGATTTTACATTCTCTTGATTTTTCAAAGTTCATTTTGAATTTCTTTCCTTGAAATGCAAGAGTTGGAATATTTCAGTAGTGTCTTGTTGTGCTTTACCTTGTCACTGTTACATTCTCTTGTTTTTTCAAAGTTCATTTTGGATTTCTTTCGTTGAAATGCAAGAGTTGGAATATTTCAGTAGTGTTTTGTTGTGCTTTACCTTGTCACAGTTACATTCTCTTGATTTTTCAAAGTTCATTTTTGGATTTCTTTCGTTGAAACGCAAGAGTTGGAATATTTCAGTAGTGTTTTGTTATGGTTTACCTTGTCACGGTTACATTCTCTTGATTTTTCAGAGTTCATTTTGGATTTCTTTCCTTGAAATGCAAGAGTTGGAATATTTTCAGTAGTGTTTTGTCGTGGTTTACCCTGTCACAGTTACATTCTCTTGATTTTTCAACGTTCATTTTGGATTTTACATTCTCTTGATTTTTCAAAGTTCATTTTGGATTTCTTTCCTTGAAATGCAAGAGTTGGAATATTTCAGTAGTGTCTTGTTGTGCTTTACCTTGTCACTGTTACATTCTCTTGATTTTTCAAAGTTGATTTTGGATTTCTTTCGTTGAAATGCAAGAGTTGGAATATTTCAGTAGTGTTTCGTTGTGCTTTACCTTGTCACAGTTATATTCTCTTGATTTTTCAAAGTTCATTTTGAATTTCTTTCGTGAAATGCAAGAGTTGGAATATTTCAGTAGTGTTTTGTCGTGGTTTACCATATCACTGTTACATGCTCTTGATTTTTCAAAAGTTCATTTTGAATTTCTTTCGTGAAATGCAAGAGTTGGAGTATTTCAGTAGTGTTTTATCGTGGTTTACCTTTTCACAGTTACATTCTCTTGATCTTTCAAAGTTCTGTTTGGATTTCTTTCCTTGAAATGCAAGAGTTGGAATATTTCAGTAGTGTTCTATCGTGATTTACCCTATCACAGTTACATTCTCTTGATTTTTCAAAGTTTATTTTGGATTTCTTTTCTTGAAATGCAAGAGTTGGAAAATTTCAGTAGTGTTTTGTCGTGGTTTACCTTGCCAAAGTTACATTCTCTTGATTTTTCAAAGTTTATTTTTTGGATTTCTATCGTTGAAATGCAAGAGTTGGAATATTTCAGTAGTGTTTTTGCTATGGTTTGCCTTGTCACAGTTACAATCTCTTGATTTTTCAAAGTTCATTTTGAATTTCTTTCGTTGAAATGCAAGAGTTGGAATATTTCAGTACTGTTTTGTCATGGTTTACCTTGCCATAGTTACGTTCTCTTGATTTTTCAAAGTTCATTTTGAATTTCTTTCATTGAAATGAAAGAGTTGGAATATTTCAGTTGTGTTTTGTCGTGGTTTACCATGTCACAGTTACATTCTCTTGATTTTTCAAAGTTCATTTTGGATTTCTTTCGTTGAAATGCAAGAGTTGGAATATTTCAGTAGTGTTTTGTCATGGTTTACCTTGCCATAGTTACGTTCTCTTGATTTTTCAAAGTTCATTTTGAATTTCTTTCATTGAAATGCAAGAGTTGGAATATTTCAGTTGTGTTTTGTCGTGGTTTACCATGTCACAGTTACATTCTCTTTATTTTTCAAAGTTCATTTTGGATTTCTTTCGTTGAAATGCAAGAGTTGGAATATTTCAGTAGTATTTTGTCATGGTTTACCTTGCCATAGTTACGTTCTCTTGATTTTTCAAAGTTCATTTTGAATTTCTTTCCTTGAAATGCAAGAGTTGGAATATTTCAGTAGTGTCTCGTTGTGCTTTACCTTGTCACTGTTACATTCTCTTGTTTTTTCAAAGTTCATTTTGGATTTCTTTCGTTGAAATGCAAGAGTTTGAATATTTCAGTAGTGTTTTGTTGTGCTTTACCTTGTCACAGTTACATTCTCTTGATTTTTCAAAGTTCATTTTTGGATTTCTTTCGTTGAAACGCAAGAGTTGGAATATTTCAGTAGTGTTTTGTTTTGCTTTACCTTGTCACAGTTACATTCTCTTGTTTTTTCAAAGTTCATTTTGGATTTCTTTCGTTGAAATGCAAGAGTTGGAATATTTCAGTAGTGTTTTGTTGTGCTTTACCTTGTCACAGTTACATTCTCTTGATTTTTCAAAGTTCATTTTTGGATTTCTTTCGTTGAAACGCAAGAGTTGGAATATTTCAGTAGTGTTTTGTTGTGCTTTACCTTGTCACAGTTACATTCTTTGATTTTTCAAAGTTCATTTTTGGATTTCTTTCGTTGAAAACGCAAGAGTTGGAATATTTCAGTAGTGTTTTGTTGTGGTTTTACCTTGTCACGGTTACATTCTCTTGATTTTTTCAAAGTTCATTTTGGATTTCTTTCCTTGAAATGCAAGAGTTGGAATATTTCAGTAGTGTTTTGTCATGGTTTACCTTGCCATAGTTACGTTCTCTTGATTTTTCAAAGTTCATTTTGAATTTCTTTCCTTGAAATGCAAGAGTTGGAATATTTCAGTAGTGTCTCGTTGTGCTTTACCTTGTCACTGTTACATTCTCTTGTTTTTTCAAAGTTCATTTTGGATTTCTTTCGTTGAAATGCAAGAGTTTGAATATTTCAGTAGTGTTTTGTTGTGCTTTACCTTGTCACAGTTACATTCTCTTGATTTTTCAAAGTTCATTTTTGGATTTCTTTCGTTGAAACGCAAGAGTTGGAATATTTCAGTAGTGTTTTGTTTGCTTTACCTTGTCACAGTTACATTCTCTTGTTTTTTCAAAGTTCATTTTGGATTTCTTTCGTTGAAATGCAAGAGTTGGAATATTTCAGTAGTGTTTTGTTGTGCTTTACCTTGTCACAGTTACATTCTCTTGATTTTTCAAAGTTCATTTTTGGATTTCTTTCGTTGAAACGCAAGAGTTGGAATATTTCAGTAGTGTTTTGTTGTGCTTTACCTTGTCACAGTTACATTCTTTGATTTTTCAAAGTTCATTTTTGGATTTCTTTCGTTGAAACGCAAGAGTTGGAATATTTCAGTAGTGTTTTGTTGTGGTTTACCTTGTCACGGTTACATTCTCTTGATTTTTCAAAGTTCTGAATTTCTTTCGTGAAATTCAAGAGTTGGAATATTTCAATAGTGTTTTATCGTGGTTTACCTTGTCACAGTTACATTCTCTTGATTTTTCAAAGTTCATTTTGGATTTCTTTCGTTGAAACGCAAGAGTTGGAATATTTCAGTAGTGTTTTGTTATGGTTTACCTTGTCACGGTTACATTCTCTTGATTTTTCAGAGTTCATTTTGGATTTCTTTCCTTGAAATGCAAGAGTTGGAATATTTTCAGTAGTGTTTTGTCGTGGTTTACCCTGTCACAGTTACATTCTCTTGATTTTTCAACGTTCATTTTGGATTTTACATTCTCTTGATTTTTCAAAGTTCATTTTGGATTTCTTTCTTGAAATGCAAGAGTTGGAATATTTCAGTAGTGTCTTGTTGTGCTTTACCTTGTCACTGTTACATTCTCTTGATTTTTCAAAGTTGATTTTGGGATTTCTTTCGTTGAAATGCAAGAGTTGGAATATTTCAGTAGTGTTTCGTTGTGCTTTACCTTGTCACAGTTATATTCTCTTGATTTTTCAAAGTTCATTTTGAATTTCTTTCGTGAAATGCAAGAGTTGGAGTATTTCAGTAGTGTTTTATCGTGGTTTACCTTTTCACAGTTACATTCTCTTGATCTTTCAAAGTTCTGTTTGGATTTCTTTCCTTGAAATGCAAGAGTTGGAATATTTCAGTAGTGTTCTATCGTGATTTACCCTATCACAGTTACATTCTCTTGATTTTTCAAAGTTTATTTTGGATTTCTTTTCTTGAAATGCAAGAGTTGGAAAATTTCAGTAGTGTTTTGTCGTGGTTTACCTTGCCAAAGTTACATTCTCTTGATTTTTCAAAGTTTATTTTTTGGATTTCTATCGTTGAAATGCAAGAGTTGGAATATTTCAGTAGTGTTTTTTGCTATGGTTTGCCTTGTCACAGTTACAATCTCTTGATTTTTCAAAGTTCATTTTGAATTTCTTTCGTTGAAATGCAAGAGTTGGAATATTTCAGTACTGTTTTGTCATGGTTTACCTTGCCATAGTTACGTTCTCTCTTGATTTTTCAAAGTTCATTTTGAATTTCTTTCATTGAAATGAAAGAGTTGGAATATTTCAGTTGTGTTTTGTCGTGGTTTACCATGTCACAGTTACATTCTCTTGATTTTTCAAAGTTCATTTTGGATTTCTTTCGTTGAAATGCAAGAGTTGGAATATTTCAGTAGTGTTTTGTCATGGTTTACCTTGCCATAGTTACGTTCTCTTGATTTTTCAAAGTTCATTTTGAATTTCTTCATTGAAATGCAAGAGTTGGAATATTTCAGTTGTGTTTTGTCGTGGTTTACCATGTCACAGTTACATTCTCTTGATTTTTCAAAGTTCATTTTGGATTTCTTTCGTTGAAATGCAAGAGTTGGAATATTTCAGTAGTGTTTTGTCATGGTTTACCTTGCCATAGTTACGTTTCTCTTGATTTTTCAAAGTTCATTTTGAATTTCTTCCTTGAAATGCAAGAGTTGGAATATTTCAGTAGTGTCTCGTTTGTGCTTTACCTTGTCACTGTTACATTCTCTTGTTTTTTCAAAGTTCATTTTGGATTTCTTTCGTTGAAATGCAAGAGTTGGAATATTTCAGTAGTGTCTTGTTGTGCTTTACCTTGTCACAGTTACATTCTCTTGTTTTTTCAAAGTTCATTTTGAATTTCTTTCCTTGAAATGCAAGAGTTGGAATATTTCAGTAGTGTCTCGTTGTGCTTTACCTTGTCACTGTTACATTCTCTTGTTTTTCAAAGTTCATTTTGGATTTCTTTCGTTGAAATGCAAGAGTTGAATATTTCAGTAGTGTTTTGTTTTTGCTTTACCTTGTCACAGTTACATTCTCTTGTTTTTTCAAAGTTCATTTTGAATTTCTTTCGTTGAAATGCAAGAGTGGAATATTTCAGTAGTGTCTTGTTGTGCTTTACCTTGTCACTGTTACATTCTCTTGATTTTTCAAAGTTGATTTTGGATTTCTTTCGTTCGAATTGAAATGCAAGAGTTGGAATATTTCAGTAGTGTTTTGTTGTGCTTTACCTTGTCACAGTTATATTCTCTTGATTTTTCAAAGTTCATTTTGAATTTCTTTCGTGAAATGCAAGAGTTGGAATATTTCAGTAGTGTTTTTGTCGTGGTTTACCATATCACTGTTACATGCTCTTGATTTTTCAAAAGTTCATTTTGAATTTCTTTCGTGAAATGCAAGAGTTGGAATATTTCAGTAGTGTTTTATCCTGGTTTACCTTTTCACAGTTACATTCTCTTGATCTTTCAAAGTTCTTTTTGGATTTCTTTCCTTGAAATGCAAGAGTTGGAGCATTTCAGTAGTGCTCTGTCGTGGTTTACCCTATCACAGCTACATTCTCTTGATTTATCAAAGTTTATTTTGGATTTCTTTTCTTGAAATGCAAGAGTTGGAAAATTTCAGTAGTGTTTTGTCGTGGTTTACCATGTCACAGTTATATTCTCTTGATTTTTCAAAGTTCATTTTGAATTTCTTTCGTTGAAATGCAAGAGTTGGAATATTTCAGTAGTGTTTTGTCGTGGTTTACCTTGTCACCGTTATATTCTCTTGATTTTTCAAAGTTGATTTTGGATTTCTTTCGTTGAAATGCAAGAGTTGGAATATTTCAGTAGTGTTTGTTGTGGCTTTACCTTGTCACAGTTATAGTCTCTTGATTTTTCAAAGTTCATTTTGATTTTCTTTCGTGAAATGCAAGAGTTGGAATATTTCAGTAGTGTTTTGTCGTGGTTTACCATATCACTGTTACATGCTCTTGATTTTTCAAAAGTTCATTTTGAATTTGTTTCGTGAAATGCAAGAGTTGGAATATTTCAGTTGTGTTTTATCGTGGTTTACCTTTTCACAGTTACATTCTCTTGATTTTTCAAAGTTCATTTTGAATTTCTTTCATTGAAATGCAAGAGTTGGAATATTTCACTAGTGTTTTGTCGTGGTTTACCTTGTCACAGTTACATTCTCATGATTTTTCAAAGTTCATTTTGAATTTCTTTTATTGAAATGTTGGATTATTTCAGTAGTGTTTTGTCATGGTTTACAATGTCACAGTTACATTCTCTTGATTTTTCAAAGTTCATTTTGGACTTCTTTCGTTGAAATGCAAGAGTTGGAATATTTCAGTAGTGTTTTGTCGTGGTTTACCATGTCACAGTTACATTCTCTTGATTTTTCAAAGTTCATTTTGAATTTCTTTCGTTGAAATGCAAGAGTTGGAATATTTCAGTAGTGTTTTGTCATGGTTTTTACCATGTCACAGTTACATTCTCTTGATTTTTCAAAATTCATTTTGAATTTTCTTTCATTGAAATGCAAGAGTTGGATTATTTCAGTAGTGTTTTGTCGTGGTTTTACCTTGTCACAGTTACATTCTCTTGATTTTTCAAAGTTCATTTTGAATTTCTTTCATTGAAATGCAAGAGTTGGAATATTTCAGTAGTGTTTTGTCATGGTTTACCATGTCACAGTTACATTCTCTTGATTTTTTCAAAATTCATTTTGAATTTCTTTCATTGAAATGCAAGAGTTGGATTATTTCAGTAGTGTTCTGTCGTGGATTACCTTGTCGCAGCTACGTTCTCTTAATTTTTCAAAGTTCATGTTGAATTTCTTTTCGTTGAAATGCAAGAGTTGGAATATTTCAGTAGTGTTTTGTCGTGGTTTACCTTGTCACAGTTACATTCTCATGATTTTTCAAAGTTCATTTTGAATTTCTTTAATTGAAATGCAAGTGTTGGATTATTTCAGTAGTGTTTTGTCATGTTTTACCCTGTCACAGGTACATTCTCTTGATTTTTCAAAGTTCATTTTGGATTTCTTTCATTGAAATGCAAGAGTTGGAATATTTCAGTAGTGTTTTGTCGTGGTTTACCATGTCACAGTTACATTCTCTTGATTTTTCAAAGTTCATTTTGAATTTCTTTCGTTGAAATGCAAGAGTTGGAATATTTCAGTAGTGTTTTGTCGTGGTTTACCTTGTCACAGTTACATTCTCATGATTTTTCAAAGTTCATTTTGAATTTCTTTCATTGAAATGCAAGTGTTGTATTATTTCAGTAGTGTTTTGTCATGGTTTACCATGTCACAGTTACATTCTCTGATTTTTCAAAGTTCATTTTGGATTTCTTTCGTTTGAAATGCAAGAGTTGGAATATTTCAGTAGTGTTTTGTCATGGTTTAACCATGTCACAGTTATATTCTCTTGATTTTTGTCAAAGTTCATTTTGAATTTCTTTCGTTGAAATGCAAGAGTTGGAATATTTCAGTAGTGTTTTGTCATGGTTTACCATGTCACAGTTACATTCTCTTGATTTTTCAAAGTTCATTTTGAATTTCTTTCATTGAAATGCAAGAGTTGGATTATTTCAGTAGTGTTTTGTCGTGGTTTACCCTGTCACAGTAACATTCTCTTGATTTTTCAAAGTTCATTTTGGATTTTTACATTCTCTTGATTTTTTCAAAGTTCATTTTGAATTTCTTTCGTTGAAATGCACGAGTTGGAATATTTCAGTAGTGTTTTGTTGTGCTTTACCTTGTCACAGTTTTATATTCTCTTGATTTTTCAAAGTTCATTCTGAATTTCTTTCGTGAAATGCAAGAGTTGGAATATTTCAGTAGTGTTTTTTGTCGTGGTTTACCATATCACTGTTACATGCTCTTGATTTTTCAAAAGTTCATGTTGAATTTCTTTCGTGAAATGCAAGAGTTGGAATATTTCAGTAGTGTTTTATCGTGGTTTTACCTTTTCACAGTTACATTCTCTTGATCTTTCAAAGTTCTTTTTGGATTTCTTTCCTTGAAATGCAAGAGTTGGAATATTTCAGTAGTGCTCTGTCGTGATTTACCCTATCACAGTTACATTCTCTTAGACATAGACATAGACATAGACATAGGTTTATTAAGATCGAACAGCGTAGCCATGGCTAATTTATGTCGTCTTTACAACAATATGAGAAGAAAAAAAAATACAAATAACACTATAAAAACACTAACACGTGAATTCAAATAACACTAAGTCTTGTTGTATGCTTCAACGAAAAAGGGACAAACGTGTTTTTGTAGCGGTTTGTCCTGCAGACACAGGGGGTTGTAGCTTCGACTGGGATCTGGTTCTTTGGTTAACAGGAGCATCAGGTGGGAGGATCAGTCTGTGATGGGACGAAGATAACAGTGACTTGCCGAGGGACATGATCAGTGATAATCGTCTGTCGCTGAGAGATTCAAGGTTCAGTTCTTGCAAGAGTTTGTTGTAGTCGTCACTTCTGTTACCAACGATTATGTTAACAGCTCGTTTCTGCAAAGATTCAAGGTCATCACAAAGGTAGTGGGTGCTCTGGACAAAAGGTCCCCAGACAGCGACGGCATATTCGAGTAGAGGTCTCACATACGTAATATAGGCATTTTTTAGGCTTTGAGTGTCGCAGCCAAACCTGCGCATCAGGACTAGGGTCTGAAGTGATGCATTGCCAGCCTTAATAACCTTCTCCACGTGTTTGGTGAATGTGCAGTCCATCGATAATGTGACTCCAAGGATTTTTGCAGATGGAACAATAGGGAAAGGGACTTGCGGGAATTCCAGATCACGTTTTAAGGGGCAAAACCTGAGGATCATTGATTTATATGCATTCAGTGTCAACTTGTAACGTTCACAGTCCTCAGAGAAGGATGCCAGAAGGGTCTCGCTGAACTGACGTTCGATTACACCTTCTCTCACGAGGTATTTGAGGACAAATGATAAATCGTCGACGAATTTGAGTCGCTCTTCAAAATTCTGAAGGAGGAAGTTGATGAGGGAGATAAATATGAAACCAGCAAGTCTTGTACCCTGAGGGGCTCCACAGGTAAGTTTAGACCAATATGAGATCAAGTCACCTTCAAACAATGGAAATACACACTGCATTCTGTCCTGAAGGAAGCTCATCACTAATGCAAGAGACCGCTTCTGTGCGCCCATTGCTCGCATATTTTTTGCTGCCGTAAGATGACAAATCAGGTCAAATGCCTTCCTGAAATCGGCGAGAGCTAGGTCGATGAAGGTACTGCCTTGTCAAGCCACTTAAAGATAATGTCAACCAGGCGCACGAGGTATATCGAGGTATTGCAACCTTTGAGGCCGCCATACTGGTAACGGTCTATGTTTTCCCGCGTTTGCTTGAGCAATTCACGCAGGATGAATGACTCGGTGACTTTTGCAAAGGTAGATGTGATTGATATCGGTCGTAACTCGTTGCAAGATTTGGGTGTTTTAGTCTTCGGTATAACACGCACAAATGCGCGTTTCCAGCACGACGGGAAAGTTGACTGGGCGAAATATTCGCTGATGTTGTGTCCAAGTGGCTTGGCGAGGAAAAGAGAGAACTCTCGTATTAACCTTATAGGCAGCTCTTCAGGAAAAGAGCTACTGGATGGACACAACTTGTTCAGCTCTTTGAAAACTTGATACTCAACTATTTCGATTTCACCTTCGTCAGGGCATATTGACAGTAGATTCTCTATTTCAGTGTTAGTGAGGGCAGGAAAGGATGTACAAATGTCAGTAAAGTAATTGTTGACGTCATTTGCACTCACGAGTGACCCATCATCGTTCAGAATACGGATACTGGATGATACTGTTTTTTTTCAGCAATCTGCCTCACTATACGGTGCCATTTACGGGGATCCTTTTTTATTTCAGGGTCCAAAAGGGATTTTCCGAAGGACTTTCTTGCCTCGCGACAAAGGCTAACGATTTTGTTTCTTAATAATCGTAACGACGTTGCGTCACCACTTGACTGCCTTACAGTGGTTTTTTCGCGAATCAGCTGTTTTATTTTTGGAGTGATCCAGGGCTTGTCAGATTCGCTCACGACAAATTGCTTTTCCGGGAAAACTTCTAAGTATTTCTCATAGAGTAGGGACTGAAATATTTCTGCTTTCCTGTTGACATCGCTTTCGTTGTATACTTCGCTGAAGCAGTGAGTACTGACCCACATTCCGTACGTGTTAATAGCAGACTTCGTGATAGGTCTCCGGAGTACTTTTATTTTCTTAAGCTTCCTGATTTCACTTTTTGCCTTCATCAGCAGAGTGTGATGGTCCGATTGCCCCAATGGCCCGTTCGAAGACACGTCTTTGTAATATGGAGCAAGGTTTGTAAGAATAAGGTCAAGAGTGCTTCCGGTGACATGGGTGGGTATCTTGACCACTTGTGACATACCCAGCGTATTAGCAAGCCATTGTTTCTTTGTTTTGGTTGAAGTCACCAGCTATTATGAAGCCCGGGCGGCTATACCGCTGACGTAATGTGTCTAACGTAGACTGAAGGTAGGATACCAACAGCCGTCTGTTCTTGGCGCTTTCAGGATAGTAGATACTTGCAATAATGATGCAAGAGACATCTCGTGGTAAATGTTTTGGCTTGCATAATGCCCAGATCGCTTCATGGTTAGGGTCATTGAAGTTATCTAAATATTTGCAGGGGATATCATCGCGTACATACAGGGCAACACCTCCGCCAATCCTGTCTGTTCTAGTGTTGAAGAAAACCTTGTAACCAGCCATCCTTCCACTTGTTTCGTCGAGCTGCCATGTTTCGGTAATTGCGGCGATATGGATATTATTCTGACGTAGAATGACATCTAACTCATCTACTTTATTCGTTAGTGAGCGGACGTTGCTCAGAAGGAAGTTTGGAAGTTGGTTTTTTACAAGAGAGAACCTGCGGCGATAATACTGGAGGACAATCAGACCCGAAATCATTGGTAGGAGCATTGTTGTCAGGGATCAGCCGGGGCGGTAGGCTCACGCGCGGGATTGAGACTAAACACCTCTCACGCTTAGGCTTTTGGCTGGCCAATCGTCCGTAGGTGACTAACACGTCAATCTTAAATTTCTTTCTGCCACCTCTGCGTCCTCTTCTTGTTCGTTTGCGAACGAAGGGAACGTCATCTATATTTTTATATAAATTCTTAGTGTGACGAGTGTGGCTATGACAGATGGCGCCAAAACAGCAAAAAGAAATGAAAGTACCTTTTTTTTTTTGCATTGATCAATCCAGTTTTCAGCAGCAGCCTCAGTCACAAAGAATAGCACTATTAATACAGTTTTTGATTAATACCACTTTCATCGCAAAGGGAGGAGTATTTCAAGGAGTACTTTTCTTGAAATGCAAGAGTTGGAAAATTTCAGTAGTGTTTGTTCGTGGTTTACCTTGCCACAGTTACATTCTCTTGATTTTTCAAAGTTTATTTTTTGGATTTCTATCGTTGAAATGCAAGAGTTGGAATATTTCAGTAGTGTTTTTGTTATGATTTGCCTTGTCACAGTTACATTCTCTTGATTTTTTTTCAAAGTTCATTTTGAATTTCTTTCGTTGAAATGCAAGAGTTGGAATATTTCAGTAGTGTTTTGTCATGGTTTACCTTGCCATAGTTACGTTCTCTTCATTTTTTCAAAGTTCATTTTGAATTTTTTTCATTGAAATGCAAGAGTTGGAATATTTCAGTAGTGTTTTGTCGTGGTTTACCATGTCAGAGTTACATTCTCTTGATTTTTCAAATTTCATTTTGGATTTCTTTCGTTAAAATTCAAGAGTTGGAATATTTCAGTAGTGTTTTGTCATGGTTTGCCATGTCACAGTTACATTCTCTTGATTTTTCAAAGTTCATTTTGAATTTCTTTCATTGAAATACAAGAGTTGGATTATTTCAGTAGTTTTATGTCGTGGTTTACCTTGTCACAGTTACATTCTCTTAATTTTTCAAAGTTCATTTTGAATTCTTTCGTTGAAATGCAAGAGTTGGAATATTTCAGTAGTGTTTTGTCGTTGGTTACCTTGTCACAGTTACATTCTCATGATTTTTTCAAAGTTCATTTTGAATTTCTTTCATTGAAATGCAAGTGTTGGATTATTTCAGTAGTGTTTTGTCATGGTTTACCTTGCCATAGTTACGTTCCTTGATTTTTCAAAGTTCATTTTGAATTTCTTTCATTGAAATGCAAGAGTTGGAATATTTCAGTAGTGTTTTGTCGTGGTTTACCTTGTCACAGTTACATTTCTCATGATTTTTCAAAGTTCGTTTTGAATTTCTTTCATTGAAATGCAAGTGTTGGATTATTTCAGTAGTGTTTTGTCATGGTTTACCTTGCCATAGTTACGTTCCCTTGATTTTTCAAAGTTCATTTTGAATTTCTTTCATTGAAATGCAACAGTTGGAATATTTCAGTAGTGTTTTGTCGTGGTTTACCTTGTCACAGTTACATTCTCATGATTTTTCAAAGTTCGTTTTGAATTTCTTTCATTGAAATGCAAGTGTTGGATTATTTCAGTAGTGTTTTGTCATGGTTTACCTTGCCATAGTTACGTTCCCTTGATTTTTCAAAGTTCATTTTGAATTTCTTTCGTTGAAATGCAACAGTTGGAAAATTTCAGTAGTGTTTTGTCATGGTTTACCATGTCACAGATACATTCTCTTGATTTTTCAAAATTCATTTTGAATTTCTTTCATTGAAATGCAAGAGTTGGATTATTTCAGTAGTGTTTTGTCGTGGTTTACCTTGTCACAGTTACATTCTCTTGATTTTTCAAAGTTCATTTTGAATTTCTTTAATTGAAATGCAAGAGTTGGAATATTTCAATAGTGTTTTGTCGTGGTTTACCTTGTCACAGTTACATTCTCATGATTTTTCAAAGTTCATTTTGAATTATTTTAATTGAAATGCAAGTGTTGGATTATTTCAGTAGTGTTTTGCCATGTTTTACCATGTCACATTTACATTCTCTTGATTTTTCAAAGTTCATTTTGGATTTCTTTCGTTGAAATGCAAGAGTTGGAATATTTCAGTAGTGTTTTTGTCGTGGTTTACCATGTCAAAGTTACATTCTTTTGATTTTTCAAAGTTCATTTTGGATTTCTTTCGTTGAAATGCAAGAGTTGGAATATTTTAGTAGTGTTTTGTCATGGTTTACCATGTCACAGTTACATTCTCTTGATTTTTCAAAGTTCATTTTAAATTTCTTTCATTGAAATACAAGAGTTGGATTATTTCAGTAGTGTTATGTCGTGGTTTACCTTGTCACAGTTACATTCTCTTAATTTTTCAAAGTTCATTTTGAATTTCTTTCGTTGAAATGCAAGAGTTGGAATATTTCAGTAGTGTTTTGTCGTGGTTTACCTTGTCACAGTTACATTCTCATGATTTTTCAAAGTTCATTTTGAATTTCTTTCATTGAAATGCAAGTGTTGGATTATTTCAGTAGTGTTTTGTCATGGTTTACCTTGCCATAGTTACGTTCTCTTGATTTTTCAAAGTTCATTTTGAATTTCTTTCATTGAAATGCACGAGTTGGAATATTTCAGTAGTGTTGTGTCGTGGTTTACCTTGTCACAGTTACATTCTCATGATTTTTCAAAGTTCATTTTGAATTTCTTTCATTGAAATGCAAGTATTGGATTATTTTAGTAGTGTTTTGTCATGGTTTTACCATGTCACAGTTACATTCTCTTGATTTTTCAAAGTTCATTTTGGATTTCTTTCGTTGAAATGCAAGAGTTGGAATATTTCAGTAGTGTTTTGTCGTGGTTTACCATGTCACAGTTACATTCTCTTGATTTTTCAAAGTTCATTTTGAATTTCTTTCGTTGAAATGCAAGAGTTGGAATATTTCAGTAGTGTTTTGTCATGGTTTACCATGTCACAGTTACATTCTCTTGATTTTTCAAAATTCATTTTGAATTTCTTTCATTGAAATGCAAGAGTTGGATTATTTCAGTAGTGTTTTGTCATGGTTTACCTGTCACAGTCACATTCTCTTGATTTTTCAAAGTTCATTTTGAATTTCTTTCATTGAAATGCAAGAGTTGGAATATTTCAGTAGTGTTTTGTCATGGTTTACATTGTCACAGTTAAATTGTCTTAATTTTTCAAAGTTGATTTTGAATTTCTTTCATTGAAATGCAAGAGTTGGAATATTCCAGTAGTGTTTTGTTGTGCTTTACCTTGTCAAAGTTACATTCTCTTAATTTTTTCAAAGTTCATTTTGAATTTCTTACGTTGAAATGTAAGAGTTTGAATATTTCAGTAGTGTTTTGGTGTGCTTTACCTTGTCCCAGTTACATTCTCTTGACTTTTCAAAGTTCATTTTGAATTTCTTTCATTGAAATGCAAGAGTTAGATTATTTCAGTAGTGTTTTGTCGTGGTTTACCTTGTCACAGTTACATTCTCATGATTTTTTCAAAGTTCATTTTGAATTTCTTTAATTGAAATGCAAGTGTTGGATTATTTCAGTAGTGTTTTGTCATGTTTTACCATGTCACATTTACATTCTCTTGATTTTTCAAAGTTCATTTTGGATTTCTTTCGTTGAAATGCAAGAGTTGGAATTTCAGTAGTGTTTTGTCGTGGTTTACCATGTCACAGTTACATTCTCTTGATTTTTCAAAGTTCATTTTGAATTTCTTTCATTGAAATGCAAGAGTTGGATTATTTCAGTAGTGTTTTTGGATATTTCAGTAGTGTTTTGTCGTGGTTTACCTTGTCACAGTTACATTCTCTTGATTTTTCAAAGTTCATTTTGGATTTCTTTCGTTGAAATGCAGGAGTTGGAATATTTCAGTAGTGTTTTTGTCGTGGTTTACCTTGTCACAGTTACATTCTCTTGATTTTTTCAAAGTTCATTTTGAATTTCTTTCGTTAAATGCAAGAGTTGGAATATTTCAGTAGTGTTTTTGTCGTGGTTTACCTTGTCACAGTGACATTCTCTTCATTTTTCAAAGTTCATCTTGAATTTCTTTCGTTGAAATGCAAGAGTTGGAATATTTCAGTAGTATTTTGTCTTGGTTTACCGTGTCACAGATACATTCTCTTGATTTTTCAAAGTTCATTTTGGATTTCTTTCATTGAAATGTGTTTTGTTATGCTTTACCTTGTCACAGTTACATTCTCTTGATTTTTCAAAGTTCATTGTGGATTTCTTTTGTTGAAATGCAAGAGTTGGAATATTTCAGTAGTGTTCTGTCGTGATTTACCCTATCACAGTTTACATTCTCTTGATTTTTCAAAGTTTATTTTGGATTTCTTTTCTTGAAATGCAAGAGTTGGAAAATTTCAGTAGTGTTTTGTCGTGGTTTACCTTGCCACAGTTACATTCTCTTGATTTTTCGAAGTTTATTTTTTGGTCTTCTATCGTTGAAATGCAAGAGTTGGAATATTTCAGTAGTGTTTTTTGTGTTATGGTTTGCCTTGTCACAGTTACATTCTCTTGATTTTTCAAAGTTTATTTTGAATTTCTTTCGTTGAAATGCAAGAGTTGGAATATTTCAGTAGTGTTTTGTCATGGTTTACCTTGCCATAGTTATGTTCTCTTGATTTTTCAAAATTCATTTTGAATTTTTTTTCATTGAAATGCAAGAGTTGGAATATTTCAGTAGTGTTTTGTCGTGGTTTACCATGTCACAGTTACATTCTCTTGATTTTTCAAAGTTCATTTTGGATTTCTTTCGTTGAAATGCAAGAGTTGGATTATTTCAGTAGTGTTATGTCGTGGTTTACCTTGTCACAGTTACATTTCTCTTAATTTTTCAAAGTTCATTTTGAATTTCTTTTGTTGAAATGCAAGAGTTGGAATATTTCAGTAGTGTTTTGTCGTGGTTTACTATGTCACAGTTACATTCTCTTGATTTTTCAAAGTTCATTTTGAATTTCTTTTGTTGAAATGCAAGAGTTGGAATATTTCAGTAGTGTTTTGTCATGGTTTACCATGTCACAGTTACATTCTCTTGATTTTTCAAGTTCATTTTGAATTTCTTTCATTGAAATGCAAGATTTGGATTATTTTCAGTAGTGTTTTGTCGTGGTTTACCTTGTCACAGTTACATTCTCTTGATTTTTCAAAGTTCATTTTGAATTTCTTTCATTGAAATGCAAGAGTTGGAATATTTCAGTAGTGTTTTGTCATGGTTTACCTTGTCACAGTTAAATTGTCTTAATTTTTCAAAGTTCATTTTGAATTTCTTTCATTGAAATGCAAGAGTTGGAATATTTTCAGTAGTGTTTTTGTTGTGCTTTACCTTGTCAAAGTTACATTTTCTTAATTTTTTCAAAGTTCATTTTGAATTTCTTTCGTTGAAATGCAAGAGTTTGAATATTTCAGTAGTGTTTTGGTGTGCTTTACCTTGTCACAGTTACATTCTCTTGATTTTTTAAAGTTCATTTTGAATTTCTTTCATTGAAATGCAAGAGCTGGATTATTTCAGTAGTGTTATGTCGTGGTTCACCTATTCAAAGTTACATTCTCTTAATTTTTCAAAGTTCATGTTGAATTTTTTTGTTGAAATGCAAGAGTTGGAATATTTCAGTAGTGTTTTGTCGTGGTTTACCTTGACAGAGTTACATTCTCATGATTTTTCAAAGTTCATTTTGAATTTCTTTAATTGAAATGCAAGTGTTGGATTAATCCAGTAGTGTTTTGTCATGTTTTACTATGTCACAGTTACATTCTCTCGATTTTTCAAAGTTTTTTTTTTTTTGGATTTCTTTCGTTGAAATGCAAGAGTTGGAATATTTCAGTGGTGTTTTATCGTGGTTTACCATGTCACAGTTACATTCTCTTGATTTTTCAAAGTTCATTTTGAATTTCTTTCGTTGAAAATGCAAGAGTTGGAATGTTTCAGTAGTGTTTTGTCATGGTTTACCATGTCACAGTTACATTCTCTTGATTTTTCAAAGTTCATTTTTGAATTTCTTTCATTGAAATGCAAGAGTTGGATTATTTCAGTAGTGTTTTGTCGTGGTTTACCTTGTCACAGTTACATTCTCTTGATTTTTCAAAGTTCATTTTGGATTTCTTTCGTTGAAATGCAGGAGTTGGAATATTTCAGTAGTGTTTTTGTCGTGGTTTACTTGTCACAGTTACATTCTCTTGATTTTTTCAAAGTTCATTTTGAATTTCTTTCGTGAAATGCAAGAGTTGGAATATTTCAGTAGTGTTTTGTCGTGGTTTACCTTGTCACAGTGACATTCTCTTGATTTTTCAAAGTTCATCTTGAATTTCTTTCGTTGAAATGCAAGAGTTGGAATATTTCAGTAGTGTTTTGTCGTGGTTTACCGTGTCACAGTTACATTTTCTTGATTTTTCAAAGTTCATTTTGGATTTCTTTCATTGAAATGTGTTTTGTTATGCTTTACCTTGTCACAGTTACATTTTCTTGATTTTTCAAAGTTCATTTTGGATTTCTTTCGTTGAAATGCAAGAGTTGGAATATTTCATTAGTGTTTTATTGTGCTTTACCTTGTCACAGTTACATTTTCTTGATTTTTCAAAGTTCATTTTGGATTTCTTTCGTAAAATGCAAGAGTTGGAATATTTTCAGTAGTGTTTTGTCGTGGTTTACCATGTCACAGTTACATTCTCTTGATTTTTCAAAGTTCATTTTGAATTTCTTTCCTACGTACGCGCGCGTACGTATGTGGAAATGTTTTTCCTATGGCCGTACGCAAATAGCATGGAGATTCCTATGGCCGTACGTAAAATGGTAATAAGACCTCTACTCAGATGAGGTTTTACGTTAGGAGTGGTCGTAAAAAACATCAGAGGTGGCTTATTTGATTGGAAATTGAAAGTTCTAGTTAGTTATTTGAGAGTCAGCAAAATCATCGACAGGCATATACCCCTCCCCACACCCTCTTTTCCCCAAATGCATCCGATCAAAATTTTGAGATAACCATTCTGTTTGAAATGGTCCACTTATCAGATGACAAAAACTTCGGGGTCAACATAACCTCCCAAAACCGGGGAAGGGTGGTAAATTATGCCCGGGGGCATATAAGGTTTTATGCAAGAGGCAGTCGTAAAAACTTCGGAGGGGATTCAATGAAAATAAATTGACAGTTCTAGTTTCCTTTTTAAGAGATCCAATTAAACTGATCCGATGGTAACTATCCTCCCACAGACCCTAAGGCCAAAATGTTCCAAAATGTTCCAATGTTATATTTATTTTTTCCAGAGGCACTTCAAGTGAAAGGGAAGGTCGTATAAACTTGGGAGGGGACTCATTCGATTGGAAATCGGAACCTATAGTGCCCTTTTTAAGAGTCAAAAGTGATCAGAGGGAAAATAGCCCCCACGCCTTGTTTCCCCAAATGTATCCAATAAAAATTAAAAAAAATAGTTCAAAGATCAGATAACGAAAACCTTGGGGTCGACACAATCCCCGGGGCCTAGGGGCAGGCGTTGTAAGTTATGCCCTGGGAGCAAATATGGCATTTATTAGAAATTGAAAATTCTAGCTCACTTTTTAAGAGTCAAAAGAGATTTGAGGCCAACTAGCCCCCCCCCCCTCCATGCCCCTCACTTCTAAGCACATCCGATAAAAATTTTGAGTTCAAATTTTATTGAAAATAGTTGTAACATCAGATAACAATCACTCCGGGGTCGACAAAACCCCACAGAGCCCAATGGAGAGTGTTTTAAGTTATGCCCAAGGGGCATATAAGGTTTTTATGCAAGGGGTGTTCGTATAAACTTAAGAGGTAGCTCATTTGATTGGAAATTGAAGGTTCCAGTTAACTTTTTAAGAGTCAGAAGTGATCTGTGGACATCTACCCCCCCCCCCCTCCACACCTTCTTTTCCTTAAATGTATCCGATCAATTTCAGATAGCCTTTTTTGAAATAATCCAAAGAACAGATAACAAAACTTCGGGGTCAACATACCCCCCCCCCCAGAGCCCGGGGGAACTAAGAGTTGTAAGTTGCACCCCGGGGGCATACAAGGTTTTTATGGAAGATATAGTCGCATAAGCTTTGGAAAGGACTCAAATGACAAGAAATTCAAAGTTCTAGTTCCCTTCATAAGAGTCAAAAGTGATCTGATGGTAATATCCCCCCCCCACAACCCTCCTTTCCCAAATGCGTCCAATCGATCTTTTTATATAGCGATTTTGTTCAAAAAATACCAAAAATCATATAACAAAAACTCCAGGGATAACACAGCCCCCTAGAACCCCAGGGCAAGTGTTTTAAATTATGCCCCCGGGGCATATAAGGTATTTATGGAAGAGATGGTGGTATGAACTTTGAAGGAGGCTCATTCAATTGTAAACTCGAATTTCTAGTGCCCTTTTAAGAACCAAAAGTGATCGGAAGGCAACTAGCCCCCCCCCATCCCTCGGGCCCTTTTCCCTACAAATGCATCTGATCAAAACGTTGAGATAGCCATTTTGTTCAAAATAGTTCAAACATCAGATAATAAAAACTCCGGGGTTGACACAGCCCCTCAGTGGCCGGGGGCAAGTTTTGCTACAGGGGCATATAAGGTTTTTATATAAGGGTTGGTCGTATAAACTACAGAAGTGGCTCACTTGATTTGAAATTGAAAGTTCTATTTACATTTTTAAAAGTTAAAAGTGAAAGGAGGGTATCAGTAGAGATGCCTCAGGAGGTCCCACGCCCACACCATATATGGGCATAGAGTCCCTAGGGAGATGGTTTTTGTCAGTGAGAATGGAAAAAAAAACAGTATTTTTCTCACTTGAAAAAACAGGAATTTTCTCACATTGATGGTTGTTTCATGGACGGTTATGTGTGTTGGTCAATTTATTTGATGTTTTTCATGGATGTCAACATCAATTTATGTCTTTTTATGGTTTTTGTCAGTGAGAATGAAAAAACAGGAACTTTCTCACTTTAATGGATGTCAACAGCACTTTATGTCTGTTTTATGGTTTTTGTCAGTGAGAATGGAAAAACAGGAACTTTCTCACTTTAATGGATGTCAACAGCAATTTATGTCTGTTTTATGGTTTTTTCAGTTAGAATGGAAAAACAGAGAAACAATTCTCCAGGAATAGATCCAAGTCATTAATACTTTGCCACGGAAACAATTCTAAAACTTCGCCTAGAAACGATTCTCCAGGAATAGATCCAAGTCATTAATGTCTTTGCCTCGGAAACAGTTCTACTGGTCGAACTCCAAAAGATATTAATAAACATTGCCATGGAAACAATTCTCCAAGAAACATCTTAGCGATGAATTGTTTTAGCGCGGGAATCAGGTTTCATAGTAATTTCAAATGTGACAGCACAGAGATGCCAAAACAAAAGGAATACGCTGAAATTACGTTTAGGGATTATTTGGGCGAAACCGTTTTAGGGAATTATTTCGGCGAAACAGTTAGAGACATTTTAAAAGATGATTTTAGAAAAGGTTATAGAAGAGGATTTGAGGGTGAAACTCTGTGGTCGTTATACTACACAAGTTCCATTTGAACAGTGTTGTGAGGTCCTCTACCCCGACCCCAAAGGGTTCAGATCCTCCTACCCCGACCCCGAAGGAAGCCCCCGGTCCTCAAAGGCCCACCGGGCTCCCAAAGGGTCACCCGGCCCTCAAGGGTCCCCCAGACCCCCAAAGGACCCCCCAGGCCCCAAAGGCCCCCTCCCCCCCCCCCCTTGGCCCCCAAAGGCCCCCCCTCCCTCTCCCTCCCTCTCCTCCCGCCTCCTCACCTTCCCCTCCCCCTCCCCTCCTTCCCCTCCCCTCCTACCCCTCCCGTCCTCCCCCTCCCCTTCCCTCTCCCATTTTTTTTTTAATATTTTTTTTGTTCATAGAGACACAGAAGGACCCCCCCGGCCCTCCCCCCCTAAAGGGCCCCCGGCGCCCCAAAGGCTCCTGAGCCCCCATTTTAATACTTTTTTAAGGCTTTATTATATCTTTTCAGAACAAATTATTATTTTAGGGAATTATTTCGGCGAAAACAGTTAGAGACATTTTAAAAGATGATTTTTGAAGAGATTTTAGAAGAGGATTTGAGGGTGAAACTCTGTGGTCGTTATAATACACAAGTTCCATTTGAACAGTGTCGTGAGGCCTCTCTACCCCAACCTTAAAGGGTTCCGATCCCCCTACCCCAACCCCGAAGGAAGCGCCCAGTCCTCAAAGGTCCCCCCAAGCTCCCAAAGGACCACCCGGCCCTCAAGGGTCCCCCAGACCCTCAAAGGCCCTCCCCGAGCCCTGTCTTTCGTTGATGTATGTTGTCTGAAACTTGTGATTTGGGGTGTATGGGTTGATATTTTTGACTTTTCTGAGTTGGATTTCTTAGTCTTTCATAGGTATGTGTTGTCTGAAACCTATGATTTGGGATGGGTGGTTTGCTATTTTTGACTTTTCTGAGCTGGATTTCTTAGCCTTTCATAGGTGTGTGTTGTCAGAAAATTATGATTTGGGATGTGTAGTTTGCTATTTGGACTTTTAGAGCTAGGATTCTTAGTCTCTCATAGGTGTTTGTTGTCTGAAACTTCTAGTTTGGGATGAGTAGTTTGCTATTACAGGCTTTTCTGAGCTAGGCTTTCCTAGTATATCGTAGGTGAATGTTGTCAGAAAATTATGATTTGGGATATGTAAATTACTATTTCGGGCTTTTCTGAGCTAGATTTCTTAGTCCCTCACAGGTGTTTGTTGTCTGAAACCTATAGTTTGGGATGAGTAGTTTGCTATTTTTGACTTTTCTGAGCTAGGTTTCTTAGCCTTTCATAGGTGTGTGTTGTCAGAAACTTATGATTTGGGGTATGTAAATTACTATTTTTGACTTTTCTGAGCTAGATTTCTTAGCCTTTCATAGGTGTTTGTTGTCTGAAACCTATAGTTTGGGATGAGTAGTTTGCTTTTGGAATTTTCAGAGCTGGATTTCTTAGCCTTTCGTAGGTTGTGTGTTGACTAAAACTTATGATTTGGGATATGTAAATTACTATTTCGGGCTTTTTCTAAGCTAGATTTCTTAGTCTTTCGTTGGTGTGTCTTGTCTGAAACCTATGATTTGGGATTTGTAGTTTGCTTTTTGGACTTTTCAGAGCTAGGGTTCTTAGTCCCCTCATAGGTGTTTGTTGTCTGAAACCTATATTTTGGGATGAGTAGTTTGCTATTTCAGGCTTTTCTGAGCTAAGGTTTCTTAGTATTTCGTAGGTGTGTGTTGTCTGAAACTTATGACTTGAGGTGTCTAATTTGCTATTTCAGGCCTTTCTGAGCTAAGGTTTCATAGTATTTCGTAGGTGAATGTTGTCTGAAACTTATGATTTGGGATATGTAAATTACTATTTCGGGCTTTTCTAAGCTAGATTTCTTAGTCTTTCGTTGGTGTGTGTTGACTGAAACCTATGATTTGGGGTATAAGATTCTTAGTCTTTCGTTGGTGTGCGTTGTCTGAAACCTATGGTTTGGGATTTTTAGTTTGCTTTTTGGACTTTTCAGAGCTAGGATTCATAGTCCCTCATAGGTGTTTGTTGTCTGAAACCTATAGTTTGGGATGAGTAGTTTGCTATTTCAGGCTTTTCTGAGCTAAGGTTTCTTAGTATTTCGTAGGTGTGTGTTGTCTGAAACTTATGATTTGAGGTGTGTAATTGGCTATTTCAGGCTTTTCTGAGCTAAGGTTTCATAATATTTCGTAGGTGAATGTTGTCTGAAACTTATGATTTGGGATATGTAAATTACTATTTCGGGCTTTTCTAAGCTAGATTTCTTAGTCTTTCGTTGATGTGTGTTGTCTGAAACCAATGATTTGGGATGGGTGGGTTGCTATTTTTGACTTTACTGAGCTGGATTTCTTAGCCTTTCATAGGTATGTGTTGTCTGAAACCTATGATTTGGGATGGTTAATTTGCTATTTTTGACTTTTCTGAGCTAGGTTTCTTACCCTTTCATGGGTGTGTGCTGTCAGAAAATTATGATTTGGGATTTATAGTTTGCTTTTTAGACTTTTCAGAACTAGGATTCTTAGTCCCTCTGAGGTGTTTGTTGTCTGAAACTTATAGTTTGGGATGAATAGTTTGCTATTTCAGGCTTTTCTGAGCTAAGGTTTCTTAGTATTTCATGGGTGTGTGTTGTCTGAAACATATGATTTGAGGTATACAATTTGCTATTTCCGACTTTTCATAACCAGATTTCTTAGTCTTTCGTAGGTGTGTGGTGTCTGAAACCTATGATTTGGGATGTGTGGGTTGCTATTTTTTTACTTTTCTGAGCTGGATTTCTTAGCCTTTCGTAGGTGTGTGTTGACTGAAACCTATGATTTGGGAATGAGTGGTTTGCTATTTTTGACTTTTCTGAGCTAGATTTCTTAGCATTTCATAGGTGTGTGCTTTCAGAAAATTATGATTTGAGAGGTGTAGTTTGCTTTTTGGACTTTTAAGAGCTAGGATTCTTAGTCCCTCATAGGTGTTTGTTGTCTGAAACTTCTAGTTTGGGATGAGTAGTTGGCTATTTCAGGCTTTTCTGAGCTAAGGTTTCTTAGTATTTCGTAGGTGAAGCTTCCACGTCAGTTTTAAGTTCACCAAGACATAAAAAATTTAAAGTTCAGTTTTAAATTTTTCCATAGAAGATAGGAAAAGTTATACTATGATTGTGATTATTTTCTATGAAGATAGAAAGTTTCACTTTAATTCTAAATTTTCTTAAATTCAGTTCCGACTTTTCTCAACGAGATGAAAAAATTTAAAGTTCGGCTCCAAATATTTTCCACGTCAGTTTTAAGTTCACCAAGACATAAAAATTTAAAGTTCACTTCTAAATTTTTCCACAGAAGATAGGAAAAGTTATACTATGATTATGATTATTTTCCATGAAGATAAAAAGTTTCACTTTAATTCTAAATTTTCTTAAATCTTAAAATGACATGAAATATGCTTACGGCTCTACCAATCATACTCTGTGCTTGTTCATAGACACGACGCGGCTTTTCCACTGATACTCTATGGCAGGTTATCGACACTACCGAGTTTATTGCATGCATTAAATCAGTATTTTTACGCAGTGGAAGGATCAACACACAATTCATATCTGTAAAAAGTGAAGATGAATTATTCGACGAAAGTATGTGCACATGAAAAATCATCGTCGTGTTGAATGCTGACAAGGAGAAATATCTGAACTATGAAACGAGTGCAATTGGAGATCTTATTGGGAATGTATGCATACGTTTTCATGACAGTGAGGAGTTAAATTCCTTTGGTGTACCCAAGAATTTCCATCATGCAAGTGGTGGATATGCGAGAGTAACATTACCAGAGAAATTAGTAGTCAAAGAGAATGCCAACTTAAAAATAATAGTTGATGAAGAGGGACAACTTCTAGCTAATGGTTCTGGTAGCATGTTAGCCGTTGATAGATCTTATCGCAATCTTTCCGGTGTTAGCATTCGAATGAAAGCAAAAGGAAAAAGAAGACATGCATTCAGCTGCATCAACATCATAAATCATATCATGTCAATGTGCCAAAACTGCTATCTATGTAAAAATAATGTGACAATAGACAGTGAAATCGCAGGCAGAATAAAAAGGACATTAGCAGACAATATCATCAATGAATATAAAGATGAATTGACGGAAAGTGAAGCGCAAGTGTACTAATAATGCATAATAATGTATTTAACATATTTTTATATTAATATTCTACATGTCGTTATTTCATTAAAAATATCTAATGCATTATTTTGTTAAGTGTTCATTATTTTTAGGGTATGCTAGAACGTCAAACGTTCAGAATATCTATTGAAATGGTCAGAGATGTAAGAAAAATAATTTTAGAGATAATGATACTACTAGCAGGCTCAATTTTTCATAGAAGATAGAAAAGTTCAAGTTCTCTTCTGAATTTTACCAAAGAACGCAATTCAATTCTAATTTCACCAGAGAAAATAAAAAGCTTACACTTCAGTTTTAAGTTCACCAAGACATAAAAAATTTAAAGTTCACTTCTAAATTTTTCCGTAGAAGATAGGAAAAGTTATACTATGATAGTGATTATTTTCCATGAAGATAAAAAGTTTCACTTTAATTCTAAATTTTCTTAAATTCAATTCCGACCTTTCTCAAAGAGTTAAATTTAAAGTTCTATTCCAAATATTTTCCCGGAACAAGAAAAGTCCCAAGACATAAGAAATTTAAAGTTCACTTCTAGATTTTTCCGTAGAAGATAGGAAAAGTTATACTATGATTATGATTATTTTCTATGAAGATAAAAAATTTCACTTAAATTCTAAATTTTCTTAAATTCAGTTCTGACCATTCTCAAAGAGATGAAAAAATTTAAAGTTCTGTTCCAAATATTTCCCCGGAAGAAGAAAAGTTCAACTTCGATTCTGAATTTTCTCAATGAAAATGAAATAAGTTATTGATCAATTCTATTTTCCCAAAATAATAGAAAATTTTCCACTTCAATTCAGATTTTTCTCAAAGAGATGAAAAAATTTAAAATATTATTCCAAATTTTTCTTAGAAGATAGAAAAGTTCAAGTTCTAATCTGAATTTTACCAAAGAACACAATTCAATTCTAATTTCTCCAGAGAAAATAAAAAGCTTCCACTTCAGTTTTAAGTTCACCAAGACACAAAAATTTTAAAGTTCAGTTCTAAATTTTTCCTTAGAAGATAGGAAAAGTTATACTTTGATTGTGATTATTTTCTATGAAGATAAAAAGTTTCACTTTAATTCTAAATTTTCTTAAATTCAGTTCCGACCTTTATCAAAGAGATGAAAAAATTTAAAGTTCTGCTCAATATATTTTCTCGGAAGAAGAAAAGTTCAACTTCGATTCTGAATTTTCTCATTGAAAATGAAATAAGTTATTGATAAATTCTATTTCCCCAAAATAATATAAAAATTTTCCACTTCAGTTCAGATTTTTCTCAAAGAGATGAAAAAAATTTAAAATACTATTCCAAATTTTTCATAGAAGATAGAAAAGTTCAAGTTCTCTTCTGAATTTTACCAACAAACACAATTCAATTCTAATTTCTCCAGCGAAAATAAAAAGCTTACACTTCAGTTTTAAGTTCACCAAGACATAAAAAATTTAAAGTTCTGTTCTAAATTTTTCCATAGAAGATAGGAAACGTTATACTATGATAGTGATTATTTTCCATGAAGATAAAAAGTTTCAGTTTAATTCTAAATTTTCTTAAATTCAGTTCCGACTTTTCACATAGAGATGAAAAAAAATTTAAAGTTCTGTTCCAAATTTTTCATAGAATATTGGAAAAGTTATACTTTGATCGTGAATATTCAAGTTCTCTTCTGAATTTTACCAAAGAACATAATTCAATTCTAATTTCTCCATAGAAAATAAAAAGCTGCCACTTCAGTTTTAAGTTCGCCATGACATAAAAAATTTAAAGTTCAATTCTAAATTTCTACATAGAAGATAGGAAAAGTTATACTATGATTGTGATTATTTTCTATGAAGATTTAAAGTTTCACTTCAATTTTAAATTTTCTCAAAGAAGTGAAGAAAAGTTCAATTTCGATTCTGAATTTTCTCAATGAAAATGAAATAAGTTATTGATCATTTCTATTTTCCCAAAATAATATAAAAATTTTCCACTTCAGTTCAGATTTTTCTCAAACAGATGAAAAAGTTTAAAATACTGTTCCAAATTTTTCATAGAAGATAGAAAAGTTCTTGTTCTCTTCTGAATTTTACCAAAGAACATAATTCATTTCTAATTTCTCCAGAGAAAATAAAAAGTTTCCATATCACTTTTAAGTTCACCAAGACATAAAAATTTAAATTCAATTCTAATTTTTCCATAGAAGATAGGAAAAGTTATACTATGATTGTGATTATTTTCCATGAAGATAAAAAGTTTCACTTTAATTCTAAATTTTCTTAAATTCAATTCCGACCTTTCTCAAAGAGATGAAAAAATTTGAAGTTCTGTTCCAAATATTTTCCCGGAAAAAGAAAAGTTCAACTTCGATTCTGAATTTTCACAATGAAAATGAAATAAGTTATTGATCAATTCTGTTTTCCTAAAATAATATAAAATTTTCCACTTCAATTCAGATTTTTCTCAAAGAGATGACAAAATTTTAAATATTGTTCTAAATTTTTCATAGAAGATAGGAAAAGTTATACTTTGATTGTGAACATTCTTCATGAAGATATGGGGCTCCACTTTAATTCTGAGTTTTCTCGAAGAAGTTCAAAATGTACAAGTTCTCTTCTGAATTTTCTTAGAGAAGAGAAAAAAAAAAGTTAGCTCAATTCTGAAATTTACCAATGAAAATGAAAAAGCTTCCATTTCAGTTCCTAATTTCTCAAAGACATAAAAAATTTAAAGTTCAATTCTAAATTTTTCCATAGAAGATAGGAATGACTATACTATGATTGTGATTATTTACCATGAAGATAAAAAGTTTCACTTTATTTCTAGTTTTTCTTAAATTCAGTTCATTCATCTAACCACCAAAAACAATAGGTTAGGTTAGGTATAAATAATTATTAATAAATAATTAGAAAAACATCTCTACATGTTTAAGTTAGATTAGGTTAACTTATCATGAGCGCTCATGATGAGGATGACAACCCCCCCCAGCTCTCAGGGCAAGGATTGTAAGTTATGCCCTGGGAGCATATAGGGTTTTTATAGAAGGTGCTGTCGTGGAAATTTCAAGAAGGGCTCATTCGATTGGAAATTTAAATGGCTAGTGCCCTTCTTAACAGTCGAAAGTGATTAGAAGGTAACTAACACCCCTTCCATGCCCACCATTTTCCCCAACCACATCCAATCAAAATTTTGAGATAGCCATTTTGTTCAACGTAGTTGAAAGTTCTGGGAATCATATCTTTGAGCAGGACACCCCCAAAGTCTTCAGAGCAATGGTTATAAGATATGCCCTTGGGGCATATACGGTTTTTAGTGAAGGAATGCTCGTATGAACTCCAGAGGCGGCTCATTTGATTGGAAATTGAAAGTTATATTTCACTTTTTAAGCGTCAAACGATATTGGAGGGTAATCATCCCCCATCCCTTTTTCCAAATGTATAAGATAACAATTTGAGATAGCTATTTTGTTAAAAATAGCTTGAAAATCATATAACAAAAACTCCGGTGTCGACACAACCCCCCAGGGCCCGGGGACAGGCTTTGTCAGTATGACCTGGGGGCACATATGGTTCTTATGGAGAGATTCTCGTACAAACTTCAAAGAGGGCTCGTTTGATTGGAAATTGAAAGTTCTAGTTCACTTTTTAAGAGTCAGAAGACATTGGAGGGCAACTAGCCCCCCCTTTCCGCGCCCTTTTTCCTCAAACCCAACCGATAAGAATTTTTAGATAGCCATTTTTAAAACATAGTTCAAAGGCATAAGTTATGCCCTGGAGGAACATTTGGTTTTTATTCAAGGGATGCTCGTAAAAACGTCAGAGAGGACTAATTTGATTGTAAATTGAAAGTTCTAGTTCAGTTTTTGAGAGTTAAAAGACATTAGAGGGCAACTAGCCCCCCCCCCCTCTCCACGCCCTTTTTTCCTCAAACCCAACCGATAAGAATTGTTAGATAGCCATTTTTTAAAAATAGTTCAAAGACCATGTACCGAAATATCCGGGTTGAAACAGCCCCCCAGGGCCTGAGAGCAGGCGTTGTAAGTTATGCCCTAGAGGAATATATGGTTTTTATTTAAGGGATGCTCGTAAAAATTCAGAAAGGGGCTCATTTGATTGGAAATTGAAAGTTCTAGTTAAGTTTTTGGGAGTTAAAAGATATTGGAAGGCAACTAGCCCCCCACGTCTCTTTTTCCCCAAATATATCTGATAAAAATTTTGAGATAGCCATTAAGTTTAAAATTATTTAAAAGTCAGACAATAAAAACTCAGGTGTCGACACAGCCCCCAGGGCCCGGGGGCAGGCGTTGTAAGTTATGCCCTGGGGCATATATGATTTTTATGAAAGGGATGCTCTTATAAACTTCAGAGAGGGCTAATTGGATTGGAAATAGAAAGTTTGAGTTCAATTTTTAATGGTCAAAAGGGATTCGATGGCAACTAGCCCCTCCCCCACCCCACGCCTTCTTTTTCCGAACCCCTATGATGTAGATTTGGAGATAGAAGTTTTGTTAAAAATAGTTCAAAGGTCAGATAAGAAAAACTCCGGTGTCAATATAATGCCCCAGGGCCCGGGGGAAGGTGTTCTAATTTATGCCCTAAAGGCATGTATGGTTCTTATGAAAGGGATGCTCGTATAAACTTCAAAGAGGGCTCATTTGATTGTAAATTTAAAGCTCTAGTTCAATTTTAAGAGTCAAGAGATTTTAATGCAACTGGCCCCATGCCCATTTTTCCCCAAACCCACCTGCTAAGAATTTTGAGATAGCCAGTTTTTTAAAAATTGTTCAAAAATTAGATAACAAAAATTCCAGTGTCAACAAAACCCCTCAGGGCACGGGGGGTAGCCGTTGCAAGTGTTGTCCTGGGGGCGTATATGGTTCTTATGAAAGGGATGCTCGTATAAACTTCAGAGAGGGCTTATTTGATTGAAAATTGAAAGTACTAGTTCACGTTTTAAGATTCAAAAGATATCCGAGGGCAACTACCCCCCGAACACCCTTTTTTACCAAGCCCATCCGATGAATTTTTTAAATAAAAACCATTTCATTGAAAATAGTTCAAAGGTAAGATAAAAAATACTCCTGTGTCGGCACAACCCCCCCCCCCCCCCCCCCCAGGGCCCAGAGGTTGGCGTTGTAAGTTATGCCCTGCGGGCATATATGGTTACTATGGAAGGGCTGCTCGTATAAACTTTATAGATGGCTCATTTGACTGGAAATGAAAGTTGTAATTCATTTAAGAGTCAAAAATGATCGGAGGGCAGCTAGCCTCCCCCCGGACTCCAATTATTTTTTTCCCAGAGGCAATTCATATAGAACGGGTCGTTATATAAACTCAAAGGGGCCTCGTTCGATTGGAAATCGAGAGTTCTAGTGCCCTTTTTAAGAGTCAAAAGTGATCGGAGGGCAACAAGCCCCCCCCCATGACCTTTTCCCCCAAATACATCTGATAAAAAATTTGAGGTAGCCATTTTGTTAAAAACAGTTCAAAGATCATATAACAAAGACTCCTATACGTATGGCCATTTCAGTAAAAATAGTTCAAAGGTCAGATATGAAAAACTCCTGTGTCGACGCAACCGCCCAGGGCCCGGGGCAGGCGTTTTAAGTATTGCTCTGGGGGCATATATGGCTCTTATGGAAGTTAGGCTCGTATAAACTTCTGGGGGGGGGCTCAATTGATTGGAAATTGAAAGTTCTAGTTCACTTTTAAAGAGTCAAAAGATAGTGGAGGGCAAATAGCCCCCCCCCTCCCCTCCCATGCCATTTTTCCTCAAACCATCCGATGAGAACTTTGAGATAGCTTTTTTTTAAAATAGTTGATGGATCAACAAGCCCCCCCATGCCCTTTTTCCCCAAATACATCTGATAAAAAATTTGAGGTAGCCATTTTGTTAAAAACGGTTCAAAGATCATATAACAAAGACTCCTTTACGTATAGCCATTTCGTTAAAAATAGTTCAAAGGTCAGATATGCAAAACTCCTGTGTCGACGCAACCGCCCAGGGCCCGGAGCAGGCGTTGTAAGATTTGCTCTGGGGGCATATATGGCTCTTATGAAAGTTAGGCTCGTATAAACTTCTGAGAGGGCTCAATTGATTGGAAATTGAAAGTTCTAGTTCACTTTAAAAGAGCCAAAAGATAACGGAGGGCAAATAGCCCCCCCCCTCCATGCCATTTTTCCTCAAACCCATCCGATGAGAACTTTGAGATAGCCCTTTTTAAAATAGTTGAAGGATCATATAATGAAAACTCCGGGGTCTAAACAACCCCCCGGGCCCCGGAGCCAGACGTTGTTAATAATGCTCTGGGGGCATGTATAGTTATTCTGGAAGGCATGCTCGCATAAACTTCGGAGAGGGCCCATAGGATTGGAAATTGAAAGTTCTCGTTCACTTTTTAAGAGTCAAAAGAGATCTATATGCGTCTTGAACGGTCTTGGGAAACTATATGCGTCTTGAACAGTCTTGGAAAGTATAAACAACATCAAATTGCATGTTTGATATATAATGATATTAATTGTTGAAAGATCCATCAGTTCAAGAATTTATTTCACTGTAATTCTATTTTTATTTTCAATGCTCTAAGAACTGGAAAAGAAAATATTTGTAATATAATTCGTTTTAAGCGAAGCGCCAATAGATAGATAGATAGATAGATAGATAGATTTATTTTCCATATACCAGTAAAATAATTACATAACAATCTACAAATCCCCACAAAGGCTCCATGGCCTGTAGGAGGGGGATTATGAAAAGATCAAATAAACATTAAACATTTAAACGCTTAAGATTTAAACAATATAAACATAACATTAATATTTAAACATATAAACATAAGCATTTTAACTTTTAACATGTAAAGCATTTGCTTAATAAAAAAAAAAAAAAAAAAAAAAAAAAAAAAAAAAAAAAAGGAGAGTTCACTAAATAAGCTTTTATATCAAACTACAGTGAATCACAACATCTATAAAAAAAAAGGAGAGTTCACTAAATAAGCTTTATCAAACTACAGTGAATCACAACATCTATATATATAAAAAAAAAAAAAATTAAATGAAAAAAAAACTATTGGCAGCAGGCAAAAGTAAAGAAAATTAATCACATGAAAACAAATATTTTTTTACTAGTCTTTTGAAGGTGCCAAACGAGTGGCATTCTCGAGCCGAATCGGGAAGGGTGTTCCATGTCAAATGACACGCAACAAGAGGATTAAAATCGGATCTTATTGTTGGTGTATGGGGAATTTGGATATTTAGAGAACTACGGAGTTGATAATTTGACCGATCAGATACAAAAGAAGACGTAAATCTAAGGGACCTAGGAATATCACCATGGAGCTGAAGAAAAGTGAAAGACGCACAGGAAAGAATATAAAGTTTTTTTAATATCAAGTAACGGTTTAGTTGCCGAACGATTTACATCCTGGATAAGATTTATAGCTTTATCATAAGTATTCGAAAGCGGTTTGAGAAAAGAAGGGAAAGTAGACATCCATATGACTGAACAATAGGAAACATAAGAATGAATTAAGCTATGAAATAGGATTCTTAGAATTGGCCCTGGAAAGATATGTTTTAGTTTTCTTAGAATACCGAGGTTTCTGCATACCTTCATTTTAATCAAATCAATATGGTGTTTAAAAGATAAATTTTCATCTAGGAGGATACCTAGGAAACGGACATGGCCATCCTTTGGTCTACTAGTAAAGCCTTTGGATATATGAATTTCAGATAATTGAGGACAAGCCTGGGATATACGAGAAAAAACTAAAAAACTAGTTTTAGAAACATTTAAGGCAAGAGAGTTAGCATCAAACCAAATTGAAACTCTCTCAAAGAGGTCCACTAACTTTGTACGAACCTCATCCTCTGTTCTCCCAGAAGTAATAAGGGTGGTATCATCGGCAAAAGTAACAAGAGAATCCGAGGTATGCAAACTATAGTTGTGGGTAAGGGAGACTGTTGGATGACATAGACGACAGCAATAAAGAGGATTTTTATTTCTAACTGCAAAAATTAGGTCATTTATATAAATTAAAAAACAGTGCCGGCCCTAAAACTGACCCTTGAGGGACCCCCTGGTCAACACTTGATGGTGAGCGAAAAAGTGGATCAACAGAAATTATTCTACCAGACAAGAAAGACTTGAACCAATCAAACGCACTACCTCTTACGCCAAAATGAGAAAGTTTAAATAGAAGAACACTGTGGGTTAAAGAATCAAAGGCTTTACGAACATCCAGAAACAAAGCAGCAGGAATCAAATGGGAATCTATGGCAGAGTGAAGATAATTCAGTAAAACTGCACAAGCATGCTCAGTCGAATGATTTGCTCGAAAACCAAATTGAAAATTGTGATAAAAATCTTTAGAAGTAAGAAAATTATTAAGACGAGAAAGCATCGCCTTCTCAAATATTTTGCTAAACACAGACAACAAAGAAATTGGCCGATAGTTGGCTGGATCATTTCGTGTCCCCCCCTTATAATATGATGACTCGAGCACGCTTGAGACTACTCGGGAAAATACCATGCTGAAAGGAGAGGTTAATAAGTTTTGTTAAGGGATAAATAATGGAAGGAAGTATGAACTTAATTACTTTAGTAGGAATATTATCAGGGCCAGACGACGAACAATTTTTCAATCCCATAACAATTTTAGCTATTTCTTTCTCCGTCGCTGGTTCCAAAAACATTGACTTCATACAAGGTGGCCCAAGATAAGACCTGAAGTTGGATCCTGAAGGAGAAGAACCAACAGCCGAAGCGGTCCTTTTACCAATATTCGCAAAATATGAAGTAAATGCATCTTGAACATTCAGTTCACCTTCGATGATTTTGCCATCGAGATCCAAAAAAGAAGGGGTGATGGAGACTGAAAAGAGCCTAAGCACAGAATTTATAACCTGCCAAGTTTTTCGTATATCTTTACCACAATCTGAAAAACAATTAAAATAATACTGGGACTTTCGACACACAGAATTATAAATATTCCTATAAATTTTAAATCGCTGAAAGCAGATAGCTTTCATTGAGGGGCTAGCAGACTTAAAGGCCCTCCAGAGATTATTTTTTCTCCTACAACTCCTACGGAGACCAGGGGTCATCCAAGGATTTAGAGGAAAAGCATTCTTAGACTTACGATTAGAAGGTGAAACAGAACAAATATCAAGAACAGCGTCTTTAATAGACTCATAAAACGCAGTAGGCTTTTGGTTTTTATTTACAGTTAAGGAAGGGGGCACTATCCAAACTCTTGTTTTTAGTGAAACTATTTTCGTCTTGAACAATTTTAGAAATAACTAATAAATTAAACTGAATTTTTGGTGGATAACGATATTAATTTCTAAAAGCTCATCAGTTCAAAATTTTACTATAATTTTAATGTTTATTTTCAATATTAAGTACGAAAGAAAATATTTGTAATAAAATTGGTTTTCAGTAAAGTGCCAATGACACAGTAGGTTTTAGACTTTTACTGTGAAAGAAGGAGAGCAATACCCAAACTCTTGTTTGTAATGATTTTTGTTCGTTTCAAGCTTGATTTGCATATTCAATTTAAGTTTCACTCGTTCTAAGATTTATTTATCCATTTAAATTAATATCTATTGTATGTTCGTTTACATTGATTGTTTATTTACTTTCTGTTCTTTTAACTTTCATTTATACTTCAATAGCAAAATATTTTTTTTTTCGCTTTAAATTTCATTTTCATTTTCAAAACAAGTTTTCGACTATTTTCACTTTCGACTATTAAAAAGGGCACTAGACCATTGAATATCCAATCTAATGAGCCCTTTTTTGTTTCTACGACAAAGCTTTCAATAAAAACCTTATATGTCCCCAGGGCATAACTTATAACCCTTGCCCTGAAGACTGGGGGGGGGGAGTGTCCTGCTCAATAACATAATTTCCATAACTTTCAACTGCGTTGAACAAAATGGTTTTCTCAAAATCTTGATTGGACGTGTTTGGGGAAATGGTGGGCGTGGAAGAGGTGTTAGTTGCCTTCCAACCACTTTCTACTATTAAAAAAGGCGCTAGCAATTTCAGTTTCCAGTCGAATGAGCCCTTTTTGGAGTTTCTACGACAACACTTTCTATAAAAACCTTATATGCCCCCAGGGCGTAACTTACAACCCTTGTCCTGAGGGCTGTGGGGGGGGGGGGGGGTGTCATCCTCAAAGACCTAATTTCCAGAACTTTTAACTGCGTTGAACAAAATGGCTATCTCAAAATTTTGATTGGATGTGTTTGGGGAAAAGGTGGGCATGAGAGGGGCTTCGTTGCCCTCCAATCACTTTTGACTATTAAAAAGGGCACTAGCCCTTTGAATTTCCAATTGAATGAGCCCTCTTTGAAGTTTTTCCCCAGGGCCCAACTTGCAACCCTTGCCCTGAGGACTCTGGGGGGGAGTTTTTCTCCTCAAAACATAATTTCTATCTGGAAATCAACTACTTTGAACAAAATGGCTATTTCAAATTTTGATTGGACGTGTTTCGGGAAATGGTGGGCGTGGAAGGGGTGTTAGTTGCCTTCCAATCACTTTCGACTATTAAAAAGGACACTAGCGATTCCAATTTCCAATCGAATGAGCTCTTTTCGAAGTTTCAACGACATGTCTTTCGATACGAAGTGCCCTGGTCTAAAACCAAAAAAAAAAAAAAAAAAAACAATAATAAGACATTATGCCAACATCGTTCTTTACTTACGCAGCGCTCTTGCGGTGCCTTTGATTTCTGGTCGTTATGAGTTTGAGCTATTGTAGGTTTCTATTTCTTCCAATCTCAAGTTTAATATGGCCTTTACTTTCTTTAAATAAACTTATTTTTTGGAAAGTTTATTAAATTAATTATAAGTAAAGAGCGAAGTAGGCATAATTTATAATTCACTTCTTGTTTGTTTTTTCTTACGAAGGCACTTCGTATACAAGGAGTTGTCGTAAAAACTTCGAAACGATATCATTCGATTGGAAATTGAAAGTTCTAGAGTCCTTTTTAAAGTCAAAAGTGATTGGGAGGGCAACCAGCTTTCTCCCGACGCCCTTTATTTCCCCAAATATATCCTATAAAATTTTTGGGATATCCATTTTGTAAAGCATAGTTAAAATATTTCTTTGGAGACGTCGACCCCCCCCCGCTCTCAGGGCTATAAGTTACACTAATTGCCCATTATTAACATATAATTTTGCGAAAAGTGACTAATATAACATATTAGTGTGCGAAAAGTGACTAATAAGGAGGGTTCATTCTTCAGTTTTTCTCTTCTTGGAGTTTTCTGTAGTAAGGTGTATGAACTTAACATTGACGAAGATTTAAATATCCTCTTTGTTCAATACATTCTCTTGATAATCAACTGGTTCCACTCTCTCTGGGGGAAAATAATTAAGTTCAATATGCTGTTTTTGACTTCTAAATATTAGGATGAAGGGGCGTATCTTTTCTGGATTAAATAAATAAAAAAAAACAGGTTTTTTTAACTGAAAGTAAGGAATGACGTTAAAACTTAAAACGAACAGAAATTTTTCCGTATATGAAAGTGGCTGTTCCCTCCTCAATGCCTCGCTCTTTACGCTAAAGTTTTTCAGTGTTTTAAAAAAATAGAGTTGTGAGAAAGTCAAACTTTTAGCGTAAAGAGCGAGGCGTTTAGGAGGGGACAGCCCCTTTCATATACGGAATAATTTCTGTGGAGAAGGAACAAAAATCAAGCCAATATAATTAGAAAACGCTACGCTAGAATTTTTTTTTTTTTTTAAACGCGTAGCGATTACATACATAACTCTTCCCAAATCAACCTAAATTAATAAATCAATTCCACCAACAAATAATAAGGAAAAAAAATCTAAGCCATTCCCCTTCACTCACACACTTCCAGATCAATAACCAAAAATAACAGTAGTAACAATTCCACACTTCCAGAGCAATAACAATAATAACAGTAAAAAGTATAAAAAGAAAAAAGTTACAAGCAGAAGGGGAGAACCCTTACTCTTTACTTAATTAAAGAACCAAAAATAAAGCAGCAGAGTAAGAACTAGGATAAGTGTCAAAGCACGGTAATTTTGGGTTGTTAAAACACTCTTTTAACACTAGCTGGTAGAAGTTCGGTGATTACAAGAAGCAAGATTGAAGTGAACTTAGCAGCAAGCACTTTGTCATTCTGTGGAAGTCATAAGCTATTTTTGCACAGCAAAAACAAATGATTTTTGTATTTGCCAGGGAATACCCATTGTGCTTTAATCAAGAAACCGTATCATAAAACCATCCTAAGTGGGAAGAGATCATGTTTTAGAATATTATAATTTATTTTGAAATAAATTACTACTTTTTATTAGAATTCACGAAGTTGCATATGGGGGGAGGGGCTGTTTGATCCTTTTAAAAACACTGGTTTTTGCCGCAATTTTATACTTTTTTAGTTCTGGCGGATCTTCCCAATCCTCACCTAAAATTTGATCATGGATCGATTTTGACACGTTATACCAAAAATAGTGCTACCAATTCCAGGTGAAACGTTGGAAAAAAAGCAACGGATGTGTACACTTTAATTTGTTTAAAAATATAGTGTAATTATTAGTTTTTTCTTCCAAGGCATAATGATTTCCCGTATAATTTATTGAGACTACGTCGTAACAAACTGGTTGGCTTTGATTTCTACGACTTGACCTCTGTTGAACCATGGGCTAGTGACGAGAGCTCATTCACAGATCTGAAAAGATTAAGAGCAGGGAAGGTCGGAGCTCAGGTAACGTTGTTTGATCATTACTTCAGGCAAAAGTTAATTTTGGCAATAGAACCATTACTTTAGGCAATAGAATTACAGTTTGGCAATAGCAATATCTGTAACTTCAGTATAAGAAATAATTAAGTGGGGTAACAAATTCAACTTTGTAATAAATAAGTTAGTGCATCAATAATAGAAAGTATAGTAAGATAAGTGTGTTTTTAACACAAGAGTAATATTAAAAACTATAGAAACTTAGTATGCTTTATAATTTTCTCCTGCACGAGGAATAGGGCATCTTATCACTTACTGTTTGGGAGAAGGAGTATTTTTTATCTGTAAGTAATTAACTATTGTTAGTAACTCATTACTGTTTCTGTTTGTAATTAATTAAAAAAACTTTTTCCACAAAATCAGTTTTTCAAAGAAAAGTAAAGAACTCCATTAAACCAAAAATGAGAGCAAAAATAAAATCAAATAATCTACCAAGCGTGAAACTACCACAAATCAGCATCGATAGATAAATGAAACCCAAAAAGAACAGAAACTACAATAAATAACTGAGTCAAACTCAAAACGTGCAGAAATCAACATAAGTTGGGCGCGCAAACTCTTATGGCCAGAACAAAATTTGCAAGGCCAGAACAAAATTTGCACTTTACTGAAAAAATATAAGTGTTTTTACTTTTATAACTTTAATAAATCAAATGATATTAACACTTTGATTACTAAATATCAGTATATGTATATTAAACTGACAATGCAAATTCATTGTCCCCCTGTGCATAATTTACAACCCTTGCCCTGAGGGCTGTGAGGGGGGGGGGGGGGGTGTCATCCTCAAAGACCTAATTTCCAGAACTTAAAACTACGTTGAATAAAATGGCTATCAAGAAGTTTTGATTAGATGTGTTTGGGGAAAAGGCGGGCGTCAGAGGCGGGTTAATTGCCCTCAAATCGCTTTTGACTATTAAAAAGGGTACTAGCCCTTTGAATTTCAAATCGAATGAGCCCTTTTTCAAGTTTCTACGACAAAGATTTCAACAAAAAACCTTATATACCCACAGGGCATAACTTAAAACCCTTGCCCAGAGGGTTGTGGGGAGTGTCCTCCTCAAAAAAATATTTTCTATCTAGAAATCAACTACGCTGAGCAAAATGACTATCTCAAAATTTTGATTGGATGTGTTTGGGGGAATAATGGGCGTGGGAGGGGGGGGCTAGTTGCCCTCCAATCACTTTTGACTGTTAAAAAGGGCACTAAAACTCTCAATTTCCATCGAATAAGCCCCTTTTGAAGTTTCTACGACAATCCCTTTAATATGAAGTGCCCTGCTCTAAAGGAAAAAATAATAAATAGTACACTGTGCCAACATCATTCTTATATGCCCTCAGGGCATAACTTAAAACCCTTTCTCCGAGGGTTGTGGGGGAGTGTCCTTATCAAAACATTTTTCTATCTGAAAATCAACTACGCTGAACAAAATAGCTATCTCAAATTTTGATTGGATGTGTTTGGGGGAATGATGGAAGTGTTGGGGGGGGCTAGTTACCCTTCAATCACTTTCGACTATTAAAAAGGGCACTAGCCACTCCAATTTCCAATCTAATGAGCCCTTTTCGAAGTTTCTATGACAACTCCTTCGATACGAAGTGCCGCATGTGGAGGAAAAAAAACAAACACATTGTGCCCACATCGTTCTTTACTTGGGCAGCGCCAGCGCGCTGCCTATGATACTAAATCGATCGTTCTTGTAACTATTTCAAAAATAGCATTGATAGATTTGAAACTATATCACTTAATTAAATTCTGCGAATCGCCTAAAAACTTAAAACAGAGTCAATTGCAGTATCATAGCAGCACAATAGCGCTGCCTAAGTAAAGAACGATGTTGGCACAATGTATTATTTATTATTATTTTTTTCTTTAAACCAGGGCATTTCGTATCGAAGGAGTTGTCGTAGAAACTTCGAAAAAGGCTCATTCGATTGGACATTGGAATGTCTTGTGCCCTTTTCAATAGTCGAAAGTGAATGGAAGGCAACTAATACCCCTTCTACGCCCACCATTTCCCCAAACACATCCAATCAAAATTTTGAGATAGTCATTCTGTTCAGCGTAGTTGATTTCCAGATAGAAATTATGTTTTTGAGGAGGACACTCCCCCACTACCCTCAGGGCAAGGGTTGTAAGTTATGCCCTGGGGGCATATAAGGTTTTTATAGAAGGCGTTGCCGTAGAAACTTTAAAAAGAGCTCATTCGATTGTAAATTCAAAGGGCTAGTGCCCTTTTTAATAGTCGAAAGTGATTGGAGGGCAACTAACCCCCCTCTCACGCCCACCTTTCCCCAAACACTTCCAATCAAAATTTTGAAATAGCCATTTTGTTCAACGTAGTTCACGGGCGCCCATTAAGGGGACAGTCCCCCCCCCCCCTTGGCTGAATGATGCTGCCTTATTTTTATATTTTTTTTTGTGATTTCTATTCTATAGCATTAAAAAGTGCCAATTAGACGAGGTTTGCCCCCCCCCCCTGGAATTCAGCTTATGGGCGCCCATGACGTAGCTGAAAGTTCTGAAAATTAGGTCTCTGAGAATGACCCCCCAGAGCCCTCAGGGCAAGGGCTATAATTTATGCCCTGGGGGCATATAAGGTTTTCATAGAAAGCGTTGTCGTAGAAACTTCAAAAAGAGCTCATTCGATTGGAAATTCAAAGGGCTAGTGCCCTTTTCAATAGTCGAAAGAGTTTTGAGGGATACTAACCCCCCTCTCACGCCCACCTTTTCCTCAAACACATCCAGTCAAAATTTTGAGATAGCCATTTTGTTCAACTTAGTTGAAAGTTCTGAAAGTTAGGTCTTTGAGAATAAAAACAACCCCCCCCCCCCCAGAGCCCTCAGGGCAAGGGCTATAAGTTACGCCCTGGGGACATATATGGTTTTCATAGAAAAATGTTGTCGTATAAACCTCAAAAGAGCTCATTCGATTGGAAATTCAAAGGGCTAGTGCCCTTTTCAATAGTCGAAAGGGTCTTGATGGCAAACTACTCTCCCTCTCACGCCCACCTTTTCCCCAAACACAGCCAAACAAAATTTTGAGACAGCCATTTTGTTCACCGTAGTTGAAAGTTCTGAAAATTGGGTCTTTGAGAATGACAACCCCCCTGCCTTCAGGGCAAGGGTTATTAGTTACGCCCTGGGGGAATATAAGGTTTTCATTGAAAGGGTTGTCGTAGAAACTTCAAAATGGGCTCATTCGATTGGAAATTGAAATGGCTAGTGCCCTGTTTAATAGTCAAAAGTTATTGGAAGGCAACTAACACCCCTTCAACGCCCACCATTTCCCCAAACACATCCAATAAAAATGTTGAGATAGCCATTTTGTTCATTGTAGTTGAAAGTTTTGGAAATTATATTTTTGAGTAGGAAACTCACCCCACGGTCTTCAGGGCAAGGGTTATAAGTTATGTCCTGGGGGCATATAAGGTTTTTATTGAAAGCTTTGTTGTAAAAATTTGAAATAGGGCTCATTCGATTGGAAATTCAAAGAGCTAGTGCTCTTTTTAATAGTCGAAAGTGATTGGAGGGCAACTAACCCCACTATCACACCCTGCTTTTTCCCCAAACACATTTTGCCAAATGTGTTTGGGGAGCCAAATTTTGATACATCCATTTTGTTCAGCGTTGTTGATTTCCAGATAGAAATTATGTTTTTGAGGAGGACACTCCACCACAGCCCTCAGGGCAAGCGTTGTAAGTTTTGCCCTGGGGCATATAAGGTTTTTTATAGAAAGCGTTGTCGCAGAAACATCAAAAAGGGCCTATTTGATTGGAAATTGAAATGGCTAGTGCCCTTTTTAATAGTCGAAAGTAATTGGAGGGCAACTAACCCCTCTCACGCCAACCATTTCCTCAAACACATACAATCAAAATTTTGAGATAGCCATTTTTTTCAACGTAGTTCAAAGTTCTGGAAATATAGGTCTTTGAGGATGACAACCCCCCACAGCCCTCACGGTAAGGGTTGCAAGTTATGCCCTGGGGACATATAAAGTTTTTATAGAAGGAGTTGTCGTGGAAACTTCAAAAAGGGTTCATTCGATTGGAAATTGTAATGGCTAGAGCCCTTTTTAAAAGTCGAAGGTGATTGAAGAACAACTAACCCCCCTCTCACGCCCACCATTTCCCCAAACTCATCCAATCAAATTTTGAGATATTCATTTTGTTCAGCGTAGTTGAAAGTTCTCGAAATTAGGTCTTTGAGGTTGAACCACCCCCCCCCACAACCCTCAGGGGCAAGGGTTTTAAGTTATGCCCTGGGAGCATATATGGTTTTTACAGAAAGTTTTGTCGTAAAAACGTTCAAAAATACCGTAGGGGGAATGTCCTGCTCAAAGATATAATTTCCTGAACTTTAAATTGCGTGGAACAAAGTGGCTATCTCAAAATTTTGATTGGCTTTGTTTGGGGAAATGGTGGGCGTGGAAGAGGTGTTAGTTGCCTTCCAACCGCTTTCGACTATTAATAAGGGCACTAGCCATTTCAATTTCCAATTGACTGAGCCCTTTTTGAAGTTTCTACAGCATCGCTTTCTATAAAAACCTTATACGCACCCAGGGCATAACTTACAACCCTTGCCCTGAGGGCTGTGGGGGGGGAGGGGCTGTCATCCTTAAAGACCTAATTTCAAAAACTTTCTACTACGTCGAATAACATGGCTAGCTAAAAATTTTGATTGGATGTGTTTGGGGAAAAGGTGGGCGTGAGAGGGGTTTAGTTCCCCTCAAATCACTTTTGGCTATTAAAAAGGGCACTAGCCCTTTGAATGTCCAATCGAATGAGCCCTTTTTCAAGTTTCTATGACAAAGATTTCAATAAAAACCTATATACCCCCAGGGCATAACTTACAACCCTTGTCCTGAAGACTGTGAGGGGAATGTCCTGCTCAAAGGTATAATTTCGTGAACTTTAAACTGCGTGGAACAAAATGGCTATATCAAGATTTTAATTGGATGTATTTGGGAAAATGGTGGGCGTGGAAGGGATGTTAGTTGCCTTCCAACCACTTTCGACTACTAAAACGGCATTAGGCATTTCAATTTCCAATAGACTGTGTCCTTTTTGAAGTTTCTACAACAACACGTTCTTTAAAAACCTTGTATGCCCCCAGGGCATAACATACAACCCTTGCCCTGAGGCCTGTGGGGGGGGGGGTAGTTGTCATCCTCAAAGACCTATTTTATAGAACTTAAAATTACTTTGAACAAAATGGCTATCTCACAATCTTGATTGGATGTGTTTGGGGAAAAGGTGGGCGTAAGAGGGGGTTAGTTGCCCTCCAATCACTTTCGACTATTAAAAAGGACACTAGCCGTTTGAATTTCCAATCGAATGAGCCTTTTTTGAAGTTTTTATGACAATACTTTCTATAAAAACCTTATAGGCCCCCAGGGCATAACTTACAACCCTTGCCCTGATGGCTCTGGGGAGTTTCCTTCACAAAAAAATAATTTCTATCTGGAAATCAACTACGCTGATTAAAATGGTTAACTCAAGATTTTGATTGGATGTGTTTCGGGAAATGGTGGGTGTGGAAGGGGTGTTAGTTGCCTTCCAATCACTTTCGACTATTAAAAAGGGTACAAGCCACTCAAATTTCCAATCGAATGAGTCCTTTTCGAAGTTTCTACGTCAACTCCTTCGATACAAAGTGCCCTGGTATGGAAAAAGAAGAAGAAGAAAGAAAGATAATACATTTTTTGCCAACATCATTCTTTACTTAGGCAGCGCAATTGCGCTGCCTATGATAACTTCATTTTTATTTTTTGCAAGTTGGGTGTTTTGGATTCATGAGCAAAATAAGTTCTTTAATTATTAATAAGGTTCCTAGTGCTACAGCCCACCCTAATTTCCAAAAGATGACAGTTTTTCTAAGCACCAACAGTGTTTGAAGAATTTTCTTTTGATTTTTTCTCGATTTTTATTTTATTTATTTTTTGGAAGGAAGAAACTAAAAAAAAAAAAAATAAAATAAAAATAAACTGGACGTTACGAATTAATTATTTTTTTTTTTGCTTAAATATTCAGCATAAAACCTTTTTTCTCTGTTCCATTTAAAAGAAATCGAAAACACATCACACAAAAAAAAAAATTGAACGATTATACCGCAAAAAACTATCGACGATAGAAAAACTTTGGCTTTGTTTTCAACATCACCAAAGAAGATTACATTGGAAGCAAAACACGTCTGACCTAACACTTTGATGCAATTGAACTATTGATGCTACTGCCACTACTAACAATTCACTGCAGCACCAAGCTGCCCAAGACAAACACAACTACGTACGCTCATTCTTTATCCTAATCTATTCAAAGCCTCCCTCTTTAAACCCTACAAGGAAGTTCCAATTTATAGAACCACATTTTTTGTACAGTTTACAGTTTAAATACAGTCAGTCAGATGGGTACCCAGAACAATCCGTAGACAATATTCTGGAAAACATCTAATAAATTATATTCCATCTTACGGTGTGCCTACGTTTCAGAACCATATTTAACTACTGTCATTACAGTAGGTTCCAATATACTAATCTTGATTTGCACACTTGTCTTCCCATACTTCCAAACTTTTTTCAATGTAAAAAAAAATCTAATTTACTTATTTCAAATAAAAAGGCCCTTGGCTATTTTACTTTCAACATGTTTACTGCATCCAAAGCTCTACGAATAGATGGGTGAACTACCTAGATAACTACCTAGATGAGTGAAGCTACCCACTGGTCCATCTGTCTTCTCGTTGCCCATCATCACCTCCCCACCTTTATGTATTTCCAGTCTAAGCGACTAGCTACTTGAGCTCTCACAGCCTCAAAAAATCCTATATTTCACAAACATTTTCATCTAGGACAATCAATTAATGAGTATTATCTAAGACCAGTAGAGTTTCACTTTCTCATTTGATTCCCTGCCCCCATAGCCTTTGCCGTGTTCCTTAGGACAAATTCGATCAAAGCGATCCATATGAATGAAGATAGAACGCCATGATTAATTTTTGATTCAATTCGAAATCAGCTACTAGCCTCATTTCGTACCTTAACCGCAGCAACTTTATTTTCGTACATAGCATTAATCACTGTAATATATTAATTAAAAAAAAACTCTCCGAAAAAATAAGTTTTTCAAAGAAAAGTAAAGGCCATTTTAAACTTAAGCTCAACAAATACAAATACTTTTTAAAATTCAAACTCAAAACGACCAGAAAACCAGAGGCAACGCTTTAGCGTTGCCTATAGTAAAGGCCATACGGCTCCAATGTTTTATTATTATTATTTTTTTTTTCCCAGAGGCACTTCATACGGAAGGGGTCGTCGTAGAAATTTCAAAGGGGCTCATTCGATTGGAAATCGAGAGTTCTAGTGCCCTTTTTAATAGTCGAAAATGATTGGAGGGCAATTAGCCCCCCCCACGCCCATCATTCCCCGAAACACATCCAATCAAAATTTTGAGATAACCATTTTGTTCAGCGTAGTTTGATTTCAGATAGAAAATATATTTTGAGGAGGACAATCCCCCACAACCCTCAGGGCAAGGGTTTTAAGTTATGCCCTGGAGGGCATATAAGGTTTTATAGAAGGCGTTGTCGTAGAAACTTCAAAACAGGCTCAATTGATTGGAAATTAAAGGGCTAGTGCCCTTTTTAATAGTCGAAAGTGATTGGAGTGTAAACTAGCCCCCCTCCCCCCCCCCCCAAGCCCATCATTTCTCCAAACACATCCAATCAAAATTTTGTGATAGCCATTTTGTTCAGCGTAGTTGATTTCCAGATAGAAAATATATTTTCGAGGAGGACACTCCCCCAAAACCCTCAGGGCAAGGGCTTTAAGTTATACCCTGGGGGAATATAAGGTTTTTTTATAGAAGGCTTTGTCGTAGAAACTTCAATAAAAGCTCATTAGATTGGAAATTCAAAAAGCTAGAGTCCTTTTTAATAGTCAAAAGTGATTGGAGGGCAACTAGCCCCCCCACGCCCATTATTCCCCCAAACACATCCAATCAAAATTTTGAGATATCCATTTTGTTCAGCGTAGTTGATTTCCAGATAGAAAATATATTTTTGAGGAGGAAACTCCCCCACAACCCTCAGGGCATGGGTTTTAAGTTATGCCCTCGGGGCATATAAGATTTTTGTAGAAGGCGTTGTCGTAGAAACTTCAAAACAGGCTCATTCGATCGGAAATTCAAAGAGATAGTGCCCTTTTTAATAGTCGAAAGTGATTGGAGGGGAACTAGCCCCCCCCCACGCCCATCATTCCCCCAAACACATCCAATCAAAATTTTGAGATAACTATTTTGTTCAGCGTAGTTGATTTTCACATAGAAAACATGTTTTTGAGGAGGACAATTCCCCACAACCCTCAGGGCAAGGGTTTTAAGTTATGCCCTGGGGGCATATAAGGTTTTATATAGAAGGCGGTGTCGTAGAAACTTCAAAACAGGCTCAATTGATTGGAAATTAAAGGGCTAGTGCCCTTTTCAATATTCGAAGTGATTGGAGTGTAACTAGCCCCCCCCCCCTCCCCCACGCCCATCACTTCTCCAAACACGTCCAATCAAAATTTTGAGATAGCCATTTTGTTCAGCGTAGTTGATTTCCAGATAGAAAATATATTTTTTGAGGAGGAAACTCCCCCACAACCCTCAGGGCAAGGGTTTTAAGTTATACCCTGGGGGCATATAAGGTTTTATAGAAGGCGTTGTCGTAGAAACTTCAATAAAGGCTCATTAGAATGGAAATTCAAAAAGCTAGTGCCCTTTTTTATGACAAATATTTTCTTTTGTACTTAATATTAAAAATAAACATTAAAATTATTGTAGCATTTTGAACTGATGAGCTTTCAGCAATTAATATCATTATGCGTCAAATATTCAGTTTAATTTATTAGCTCTTTTTAAAGTTGTTAAAGACGAATATAGTTTCACTACAAAACAAGTGTTTGGATACTGCCTCCTTTCCTAACTGTAAATAAAAACCAAAAGCCTTCTGCGTCATTGGCGCTTAACTGAAAACGAATTATATTACAAATATTTTCTTTTCCCAGTTCTTACAGCATTGAAAATAAAAATAAACAGTGAAATAAATTCTTGAACTGATGGATCTTCAACAGTTAATATCATTATACATCAAATATTCAGTTGGATGTTGTTTATACTTTCCAAGGCTGTTAAAGATGCATATAGTTTTCAGTAAAGCGCCAATGACGCAGTAGGTTTTAGACTTTTACAGTGAGAGATGGAGGTCATACCAAAACTCTTCTTTGTGGTGATTTTTGTTCGTTTCAAGCTTGATTTGCATATTCAATTTAAGTTTCACTCGTCGTAAGATTTATTTATTAATTTACATTAGTATCTATTGTATGTTTGTTTGCATTGATTGTTTATTTAATTTCTATTCGTTTTAAGTTTCATTTATACTTCAATAGGAAAATTTTTTTTTTCGTTTTAAGCTTGATTTTTATATTCAATCTAAGCATTACTCGCTTTAAGATCTATTTATTCATTATATTATTACTTGTTGTATGTTTTTGCTATGATTGTTTATTTAATATCTGTTCGTTTTGGGTTTCCATTTATTCTTTAATGTAATTTTTGGTCGTTTTGAATTTGAATTTTAAAACGTATTTGTATCTGTTGAGCTTAAGTTTAAAATGGCCTTTGCTCTTCTTTGAAAAACTTATTTTTCGGAAAGTTTTTTTTTAATTAATTTTTGTTCGTTTTTGATTACAAAAAATTTCAAGTTTTTAATATAAAATCAAATATTCATCAAAGTATCAAAACTGGTATCAAAGTAACAATATCAAAGTGAAAAAAATGGGTTTGTGTCAACCTCGGAGTTTTTATTATCTGATGTTTGAAACTATTTTTAACAAAATTGCTATCTAAAAGTTTTTATCGAATTGGTTTGTTGAAAAAGGGCGTGTGTGGACTAATTAAGCTTTGGTCTCTTTTGACTCTTTACAAGTGAACTAGAACTTTCTATTTTCAATCAAATGAGCACTCGCTGAAGTTTATACGAGTATCCCTTCTATATGAACCATATATGTCCCCAGAGTATAACTTACAACGCCTGTCTCTGGGCCCTGGGGGGTTGTGTCGACCATGGAGGTTTAATATCTGATGGTTGAACTATTTTTAACAAAATGGTCACCTTAAATTTTTATCGGATGCGTTTATCCATCCGTCTGAAACAAAATAAGGTTAGGCGTGAATGTTTTTCATTGACTGCTTTTTCAATATTTTCTGAACAGATTGTCATAGGTTAATGCTCTACATTTGTATTGATTCATTGATTTTAAATAATTTTTTTTTTTCAAATGATTAATTAGTTATGAAACGAATTATACTACAGATATTATGTTTGTACAGCATGTGTCGACCCCGGAGTTTTGTTATCTGATCCTTGATTTTTTTTTAACAAAAATAGCTACCTCAAAATTTTTAGCTCATGTATTTGGGGGAAAAAAGGGCGTGAGGGAGGGGTTAGTTGCCCTTCGATCACTTTTGACTCTTAAAAACTGAACTAGAACTTCCGATTTCCAATCAAATGAGCCCTCTCTGAAGTTTATACGAGAATTCCTTCCTAAACAGCTATATATGCTCCCCGGATATAACTTATAATTAATTAGTATATATAATTATTATAACTAATGATTAATTAGTTATAAAACGAATTATATTACAAATGTTATGTTTTTACAACATGTGTCAACCCCAGAATTTTCGTTATCTGACCTTTGAACTTTTTCTTTAACAAAATGGCTACCTCAAAATTTTATCTAATGTATTTTGTGGAAAAAGGGCGTGGGAGGGGGGGGGGGGTTAGTTGCCCTTTGATCACATTTGACTCTTAGAAGCCGGACTAGAACTTCCAATTTCCAATTAAACGAGCCCTCTCTGAAGTTTATACAAGAATCCCCCTCCTGCCCCTGGGTCCTGGGGGGTTTGGTCGACACCAGAGTTTTGTTATTTAACCTTTCAACTATTTTTAACAAAATGGTATTTTTAACCCTTGCATATAAAGCACCTCTGGGGGGAAAACAATAGAAAATACTGAAGCTATATAAGATTTATTTATTCATTTATGTTTGCACCGGTTATCTTTATGTTTGTAAATAGTTAATTTTAATTTCTGTTCGTTCGGGGTTTCGTTTATTCTTTAACAGTAATTTCTGGTCTTTTTGAGTTTTAACTATAATAGGAATTAATTTCTGTTGGTCCTGAGTTCAATATGGCTCTTTACTTTTCTTAGAAAACTTATTTTTATGCAAGGGTTTTTTTCAATTAATAAAAATAAAACATTGAATCCTTATGGCCTTTGCTATAGACAACTTAATTACATGCCTCTGATAAATTAAACGTGATTTTTTCACGTAACAATGAACGGATCGAAAAAATAGCTTCAAAAGACAGTAGTTTCATTTATTGATATAGAAAGAACAGGATCGTTTAGATTACACCATTTTTCGGATTTTTTTTGTGCCACAATAATTTAGCCTCTATTGCAAAGTATGTATTTTAACCTTATTTTAAGTAAGGCTGTAATTTTAAGTATTTTAGCATTTTCAGTTTGAGAGAATTTCAGGGAGTAATTGGACAGAAATCTTTATCTAGTTCTTATTACTGTATTTTGATGTGTCTTAACGTCCCTTTGAAATTTCTTGAAACTTTTAACTTTTTTCCCATACAAAACTTTACCTTATTAAAGTCTTTGGGGTGGGGGTAGCGTAGTTGGCATAAAGAAGAAAAAACTTTTTGCGCTGACAGTAGCAGAGGGGGAAGGGTAAGGTCTTTGAACTATTTAAAAAAAAATCTATCTCAAAGGTCTTATCGGATGGGTTTGAGGAAAAAAGGGCGTGGAGGGGGGTGGGGGCTAGGTACCCTCCAATCTCTTTTGACTCTTAAAAAGTGAACTAGAACTTTCAATTTCCAATCAAATGATCCCTCTTTGAAGTTAATACGAGCATCCCTTCCATAAGACCCATATATGCCCCCAGGGCACAACTTACAACGCCTACCCCCGGGCCCTGGTGGGTTGTGCCAACACCGGAATTTTTGTTATATGACCGTTGAAGTATTTTTAACGAAATAGCTATCTTGAATTTTTATTAGATGCATTTGGGAAAAAAGGATTTGGGGGAAGCTGGTTACCCTCCATTATCTTTTGTCGCTTAAAAAATGAACTAGAACTTTCAATTTCCAATCAAATGAGCCCTCTGAATTTTATACGAGCATTCCTTCCATAAGAACCATATATGCCCCCAGGGCATGACTTATAATCCTTGCCCCTGAAGACTGTTGGGGGAGTGGCATGCTGAAACATAATTTCCAGAACTTTCAACTACGTTGAACAAAATGGCTATATCAAAATTTTGATTGGATGTGTTTGGGGAAATGGTGGGCGTAGAAGGGGTGTCAGTTGCCTTAGAACCACTTTCGATTATTAAAAAGGGAACTAGTCATTTAAATTTCCAGTTGAATGAGCCCTTTCTGAAGTTTCAACGACAAAGTTGTCTATAAAAAAAAAACTTATATGCCCCAGGACTTAACTTGCAAGCCTTGCCCTGAGGGCTGTGGGGGAGTTGTCATCCTCAAAGACCTAAGTTCAAGAATTTAAAACTACGTTTAATAAAATGACTGTCTCAAAATTTTGATTGGATGTGTTTGGGGAAAAGGTGGGTGTGAGAGGGGGTTAGATGCCCTCAAATCTCTTTCGACTATTAAAAAGGGCACTAGCCCTTTGAATTTCAAATTGAATGAGCCTTGTTTGAAGTTTCTACGACAACGACTTCTATAAAAACCTTACATGCCCCCAGGGTATAACTTAAAACCCTTGCGTTGAGGGTTGTGGGGGAGTGCCTTCCTCGAAAACATATTTTCTATTTGGAAATCAACTACGCTGAACAAAATGGCTATCTCAAAATTTTGATTAGATGTGTTTGGGGGAATGATGTGCGTGGGGGTGGCTAGTTGCCCTCCAATCACTTTTGACTATTAAAAGGGCATTAGCCTTTTAAATTTCCAATCGAATGAGTCTTTTTTGAAGTTTCTATGACAACGACTCCTTTAAAACCTTATATGCCCCCAGGGCATAACTTAAAACCCTTGCCCTGAGGGTTTTGGGGGAGTGTTCTCCTCAAAAACATATTTTTTATCTGGAAATCAACTACGCTGAACAAAATGGCTATCTCAAAATTTTGATTGGATGTGTTTGGGTAAATGATGAGCGTGGGGGGGCTAGTTGCCCTCTAGTCACTTTCGACTATTAAAAAAGGCACTAGCCCTTTGAATTTCCAATCGAATGAGCCTGTTTTGAAGTTTCTACCACATCGCCTTCTATAAAAATCTTATATGCCCCCAGGGCATAACTTGAAACCCTTGCCCTGAGGGTTGTGGGGGAGTGTCCTCCTCAAAAGTATATTTTATATCTGGAAATCAACTAAGCTGAACAAAATGGCTATCTCAAAATTTTGATTAGATGTGTTTGGGGGAATGATGGGCGTGCGGGGGGCTAGTTGCTCTCCAATCACTTTCGACAATTAAAAAGGGCACTAAAACTCTCGATTTCCAATCGAATGAGCCCCCTTTAGGTTTCTACGACGACCCCTTCCATATGAAGTACCTCTGGGGAAAAAATAATAACAATAAATAATAAAACAATAAATAATAAAATAATAAAACATACTCTGGGGATATATATGGTTCTTATAGAAGTGATACTCGTATAAACTTCAGAGAGGGCTCATTTGATTGATAATGGAAAGTTCTAGCTCACTTTAAAGAGTCAAAAGAAACTGAAGCTTAATCTATACCCTCCCCCCGCCCTTTTTCCAATAACCCATCCGATAAAAAATTTTGAGATAACAATTTTGTTAAAAAATGGTTCAAACATCAGATAATAAAAACTCCGAGGTTGACACAAATCCATTTTTTCGCTTTGATATTGTTACTTTGATATCAGTTTTGTTACTTTGATGAATATTTGATTTTTTTTTTTAAGTTTGATTTTGGAATAAGGAATCTTTAAACACTTGAAAATTTTTGCAATCAAAAACGAAAAAAAGTTAATTAAAAAAAACTTTCCGAAAAATAAGTTTTTCAAAGAAAAGTAAAGACCGTTTTAAACTTAAGCTCAGCAGATACAAATACCTTTTAAAATTCAATTTCAAAACGGCTAGAAATTACTATTAAAGAATAAATGAAACCCAAACGAACAGACATTAAATAAACAATCATACCAAAAAAATACAGCAAGTAGTAGTATAAATGAATAAAAATATCTTAAAGCGAGTAATGCTTGGATTGAATATGAATGTCAAGATTAAAATGAAAAAAAAATATTTTCCTATTGAAGTATAAATGAAACTTAAACCGAACAGAAATTAAATCAACAATCAATGCAAACAAAGATACATTAGATATTAATGTAAATAATAAATAAATCTTAAAACGAGTGAAACTTAAATTGAATATGCAAACCAAGCTTGAAACGAACAAAAATCACCACAAAGAATAGTTTGGGTATGACCTCCTTCTCTCACTGTAAAAGTCTAAAACCTACTGCGTCATTGGCACTTTACTGAAAACTATATGCATCTTGAACAGTCTTGGAAAGTATAAACAACATCAAATTGAATATTTAATGTATAATGATATTAATTGTTGAAAGATCCATCAGTTCAAGAACTTATTTCACTGTAATTGTGTTTTTATTTTCAATACTGTAAGAACTGGAAAAGAAAATATTTGTAATATAATCCGTTTTCAGTTAAGCGCCAATGACGCAGTAGGCTTTTGGTTTTTTTTTTACAGTTAGGAAAGGAGGCAGTATCCAAACACTTGTTTGTAGGGAAACTATATTCGTCTTTAACAACTTTAAAAAGAGCTAATAAATTAAACTGAATTCTGATGCATAATGATATTAATTGCTGAAAGGTCATCAGTTCAAAATGTTACTATAATTTTAATGTTTATTTTCAATATTAAGTACAAAAGAGTTTTCAGTAAAGCGCCAATGACGCAGTAGGTTTTAGACATTTACTGTGAGAGAAGGAGGTCATACCTAAACTCTTGTTTGTGGTGATTTTTGTTCGTTTCAAGCTCGATTTTTAATTCAATTTAAGTTTCACTCGTTTGAACATTCATTTATTAATTTACATTAATATCTATTGTATTTTCGTTTGCATTGGTTGTTTATTTAATTTCTGTTCGTTTTAAGTTTCATTTATACTTCAATAGGAAATTATTTTGGTTTTCGTTTTAAGCTTGATTAATTAAAAAAAACTTTTTCCACAAAATAAGTTTTCAAAGAAAAGTAAAGAACTCAATTAAACAAAAAATGAGCAAAAATAAAATCAAATAATCTACCAAGCGTGAAAACTACCACAAATCAGCATCGGTAAATAAATGAAACACAAAACGAACAGAAGTTACAATAGATAACCGAGTCAAACTCAAAACGAGCAGAAATTAACATAAGTTGGGCGCAAAACCCCTATGCCTTCCTAAGGCCAGAACAAAATTTGCAATTTACTGAAAAAATACAAATGAATGTGCATTGTCAGTTTAATATACATATACTGATATTTAGTAATCAAAATGTTAATATTATTTGATCTGTTAAAGTTATAAAAGTAAAAACATTTATATTTTTTTTCAGTAAAGTGCAAATTTTGTTCTGGCCTTGGGAAGGCCAGATAGATGTTCGTAAGTTAATTCGTACGTTACGTGAGAACAAATTTTTGAGAAAGCTATTTAGCCAAAAAAGTAAAATTTACATGCACATTTTGTTTTAATTATTCATGTACGGTGAGCAAAAATCAAAGCTGCATTCATTCAAAACGTTCAGAAATTAAATAAAAAAAAACTTTTTTTTAACTGAAAGTAAGGAGCGACATTAAAATTTAAAACGAACAGAAATTACTCTGAATATGAAGGGCTGTCCCCTCCTCAACGCCTCGCTCTTTACGCTAAAGTTTGACTCTTTCTCACAACTTTTTTTTAAACAATAAAACCTTACCGTAAAGAGCGAGGCGTTGAAGAGGGGACGGCCCCTTTCATACGCGGAATAATTTCTTTTCGGTTTAAGTTTTTAATGTCGCTCCTTACTTTCAGTTTAAAAAAAAAACTTGTTTTTTTTTTTTATTTTATACTCTGCAAGGATAGGACCTTCGCTAAAGCTCTTCTTTCGGCTGAATCAAACACTTGCTCATAATCTATAAAACTGAAGACTGTAAGAGCCTTATGACTCGGACACTTCTTAATTACTAATCTAAATGTGAAAATTGGGTCAACACATCCTCTCCCCATGGTAACATCGCATGGTTCCTCTGTTAAAACCTTATCTACAGCATCTCAGTCTATAAACTATCATATTGTATTACTTACTTGAAGCTCATGCTCGGCAAGAGTGAACAAGACGTCAGCACCATTAATCGTCTACAGAGCGTTCAGTCCTGGGTGAGGGTTTGAGCTTCATCGGGGTCAATGTTCCTGGTAGTAAGTCGATCAAGGATGACATCCGTCCATCTTGTGCATGGTCTACTTCTGGGGTATTTTTAGCCATTTGCAGTTGGATCAAAGTCAAAGATGAGCTGTGCCGGTTTTTGAATGGGCAGTCGAAGAACATGACCGTACCAACTTAGAGAGCGAGACTCAAGCTGCTCAGACGGGGATGGTAAATTAAAAGACTGGAGGATCTCCAAGTTCTGTACCTTGTTGAACCATTTAACGTATTCGATTTTGTGGATATGTTTCATCTGGACTGCATCTACCTTGATCGTCTGAGTCATGAGCGAAGTCTCTGACGTGTACAGCATAACGCTAGATACCGAGGCAGAGTAGATTCGTGAAAAAAAGAATCATCATGATACGTAATCTGCTTTCTACAGAAACTAAACTCGTGCCTTTATACTTATCACACTCTTATGTCCTTCCTTATATAGGGTTTATTTGTTTTCCTAAAATTACTAGGCTCTTCTCCGTTTTTGAAAGTCGTATTCAAAACCTTCAATAATTGATCTCTAACTTCACAACTACCATATTTAAAAAATTGGACTGCGAGTCGCAAAAAATCACACTGCGAATCGTTAGAATCGCACTACGAGTATAAAAAAATCAGGCGTTCCTCCCAGAAAATCCCTCCTGTAGAGAATTTACTCCCGCAGAAAATATCTTTTGCTCAAGAATGATCTAAAGAATGAAGAATGCTAAAGAATGAAGAATGAACAAAAACAACAACAAGTAAAACAAAATGGAATTGATCGAAGGCAGTGATATTTGTTTAAACCATAAGAAAATTTTTGCTCTATACCCAAGATCCGCCCTGAGAAAAACTACGTATATAAATGAAAGAAACTTACAGCAATATGAAAAAATTTGAACAGCTCCAAGTTAGTTGTTTTTATGATTGAAAGCCAGTGTGGCCTTCGTTGTTATTAAAAGACCATTGATGTATATTGTTTGTTGTTGTTTTTTCGAGGGATGATTGAATCAAACGGAGAGTCCTAGAAGACTACGAGAGAGCTCATTCGAACAAAAGTTTTAAATTTAAATAACCTTTTAAGCGATCAAACAGAATGGAGGGCAACTAGCCCGCTTTCTATACCCTTTTATTCTCCAAGGATATTCGAATGAAATTTTGAGATAGTCATTTGGTTCATCATAACTGAAAGGTAAAACCCCTCTTTCGATAAAATCCTATCGTAGGCAGTGCAATACCGCCGTCTAAGTAAAGAACGATCTTGGCACAACGTTATTTTTATTTTTTGGTTTTAGACCAGGGCACTTTGTATAGAAGGAGTTGTCAAAGAACTTTGAAAAGGGATCATTCAATTGGAAGTTGAAGGGGATAGTGCCCTTTTTAATAGTCGAAAGTGATTGGAGGGCAACGAACCCTCTCCCAGACTCATCATTTCCTCAAACATATCCAGTCAAAATTTTGAGATCGTCATTTTGTTCAACGTAGTTTAAAAGTCCAGAAATTATGTCTTTGAGGATGACAAACCCCCCAGAGCCCTCAGGGTGAGGGTTGTATGTTATTCCATGTGGGCGTATAACGTTCTTATAGAAAGGGTGGACGTGTAAACTTTGGAGGGGTCTCATTGGATTGGTAATCAGAAATTCTAGTGCCCTTTTAAGATTCAAAGTGATCGGAGAACAGATACCCCCTCCCCATACCTCGTATTTTCCCGAAATGCATCTGATAGAAATTTTGAGACATCCATTTTATTCAAAATAGTCCTAATATAATATAAAAGTCATTTGTTGTTGAAACAAACCCCAGGCCTGGGGGTAAGGGTTCTAAGTTATGCCTAGGGGGCTTTTAAAGTTCTTATGGAAGGGGCGGTTGTCCAAGCCATAGAGGAGGCTCATTTGGTTGAAAGATAGAAGTTCTAGTTCCCTGATAAGACTCAAAAGTGATAGAGGACAACTATCCCCCATCCCCCCCGACTACCCCTCTTTTCACCAAACGAATCTGATCGAAATTGTGAAATAGTGTTTTTGTTTGAAATAGTCTAAAGAACATATAAACAATACTTCTAGGGTTGACACGACCCCCAAGTGCTCTGGGGATAGGATTGTAAGTCATTCCCTGGGGGTATATAAGGTTCTTATGAAATGGGTGGTCGTATAAACTTGAGATGTGGCTCATTTGATTTGATATTGGAAGTTATAGTGCCATTTTAAGAGTCAAAAGTGATTTGAGAGCATCCAGGCAACGCCCTGTCCCCATCATTTCCCTTAACACCTCCAATCAAAACTTGGAGATAGTAATTTTGTTCATCGTTGTTGAAGAGTCCAGAAGTTATGTCTGTGAGGAAGACCCCCCCCCAAAGCTCTCAGGGCAAGGGTTTTTAATTTATGCCCTGGGGCCATATAAGGTTTTTATAGAAGGGTAGTCGTATATGCTTTGGAGGGGAATCATTGGATTGGTAATGAGAAGTTCTAGTACCATTTTTAAGAGTCAAAGTTAAAAAGGCTACAAAAATGTAAATAAACTATTCTTGATGCACTTTGTAAAGTTTTTTTTTGGTACTTGTCAATTATTCAAGAAACACTCGAGAAGACTAGATTAGTGGGAGGGTTCCAGACATGACGGCAGCCCTACCAGGATTCCGACCGCAGCCCTCTGACGTCATGGCAGCCATAGAAAAATTAACATGGGATTTTAAACGCATGCCTTGTGACATATCGGCATCCCAGTTTCCAGGTTGCAGACTTCCCAGGTGTTCTATTATTTTCCCTATTGTTTTTCTATTTTCCCATACACTTGCCTAGACGGCTTTTCTGGAATAGTGTTACTATGCAAGATTCCCATGTGTCTCAGTATGATTAATTGGAGTGTGGTCGCTATAATACACAAGTAGCAATAATAGGGAAATTAGCATAGGATTTCAAGTGCACAGGTAGCAAATTCACATAGGATTTCAAACGCATTTCCTGTGACATCACGACACGCCCTCGCCTTTGAATAGATCCATAAGAAATTAACATGGCATTTTAAAGGGTCAGATAGGTAGTCTGTGAAGCTACCAACCTCTCAAGCTGTCACACCTTTGCAACACAGTCAACGGTTCTATTAAAGGGAACACAGTTGGCAAGACTCCCATGACACACCCCTCTGGACTCCAATGACGTCACAACAGACCCCGTTTAAAAGGTTAGGTGTAATATGCTTGACGCAATTTTATATAACCTTGTGACAGGAGCCCATGGGGGAATCCCGCTTGTAACGTAACGACTGCACATACCTTATGTGATCTTACGTAATGATTACGCAGCCATCACTGTCGTGTAAAACTTTTTTCGAGATTTTTTTCTTCGCCCGAAACATTCAAAGGAATTTTTCTTTCTATTAACTTAATGACGGCATACACCTTTATTTAATGTCGCACACACTTTTATGTAATGATTACGCAACCATCACTGTCACGTAATACTTTTTTTCGAGATTTTTTTGCCCGAAACTTTTCAAAGCATTTTTTCTTTCTTTTAACTTAATTACGGCACACACTTTATGTAATGTCAGCACACACTTTTATGTAATGACGGCGCAATTACGACTGTCATATAATACCTTTTTTGCACTTCATTTTTCGCCCAAAACGCTCAACATGTCTTTTTTTTCTCCTTGCTAGGACTTGAAAGGTCATTCCCCATCCAACGGATTTGAGCCCTAACCCAGAAGACCAACAATCTATTTCCATTATTTTGTCCTAGTCATTACTTTCAAGAAAATAACACATTTCCCGCGACGACACAAGACACGACTCTCTATATTTCATGACATATCTGCCGGGATGCCAAACTGATGTCGGACGTCTCCTGGCCAGGTGTGAAATCGGTTACTAAAAATGAGTTATCACCAAATCATTTAGTAATAAAGGCAAGAGGGGACTTAAGGATGCTTAAATTTGTGTAAACGATTAGTTATTGAAAATTCGTCCTAAACAATAAATCTTAAAAACACAGACTTTGTAAATAAAATTTAATCTAAGAGGGTTTAATACTTTTTTTTTTCTATTTTTGTGTGTTTTCCTAGAGAAACGGACCATTATTACAAAACCTAGGATTAACTAACTACAATAGTTCATAAATTCTTCATTTTAATCATATCGCGCGGGTAATCAAGGAAAATTGACACGCTTCCATGTGGAATTACTTCCTCTGCAAGTGGAAAGCTTGATGTATAATTTTTTGGTGCTTTTAAATCAATTGACAATCATAGAACTTTCAATCAATAGGAACTTGGTATACTTTGGGCAAAATTGTAGTTCGGTGACACTAAATGGCAGAAAGTGGAATTCCAGGCTCATTATGGTCTTCTCCTGGCCAGGTGTAACATCGATCACACAAAATACGAGGACGGGGAATATTTAGTTTTAGTCAAAATTGCGCTAAATGTATTTCTAGCAATAAAGACGGAAGAAATGCTTAGATTGTGTAAAGTCCTTACTCGTGCTAAACAATAAATATTAAAAACACAGACTTTGTAAATAAAACTTTTATTATTTCAAACAAATTTACAAACAATAGTAAAAGCAGAAAAAAGCAGTTGAAAAACACGATAGCAGTTAATATTAAGAAGAAGTTATTACTTCCATGAGAAATTTGATCGTACCAACTAAAAATGTGTTAGTTATAAGGAAAAAAGTTGTTACTTCTATGAAAAAATTTGTTAGTGTTAAGAAAAAGTTGCTACTTTTAACAGAAAACTTGATAGCATTAACAGAAAATTGTTACTTCTAAGAGAGATTTGTTATCTTTGACGGAAAACTTGGTGTTACTAGAAAACTTTGTTACTATTTGGAAAAACCTGTTATTTCTAAGAGAAATTTGATAGTGTTAAGTAAAAGTTTGTTAGTATTAAGGAAAAAAGTTGTTATATCGAAGTGAAAATTTGTTAGTGTTAAGAAAAACTTGCTACTTCTGTCACAAAACTTGTTATCATAAACAAAAAAAATTTAAATCTAAGAGAAATTTGTTATCTTTGATGAAAAACTTGCTGCTATTAGAAAAATTTGTTAGTATTTAGAAAAAAACCTGTTACTTCCGAGAGACATTTGATAGTATTAAGTAAATGTTTCTTAGTATTAAGGATAAAAGTTGTTACTTCGAAGAGAAAATTTGTTAGTGTTAAGAATAACTTGCTGCTATTAGAAAAAATTTGTTACTTTTAAGAAAAAGTTGTTACTTCCATGAGAAATTTGATCGTATTAAGTGAAAATTTGTTAGTTTTAAGGGAAATAATTGTTACTTCTATGAAAGAATTTGTTAGTGTTAAGAAAAAGTTGTTACTTCTAACAGAAAACTTGGTAGCATTAACAGAAAATTGTTACTTCTAAGAAAAATTTGTTATCTTTGACAGAAAAATTGCTGCTATTAGAAAAATTCTTTACTATTAAGAAAAATCTGTTACTTACAAGAGACATTTGATAATATTGAGCAAAAGCTTTGTTAGTATTAAGGAAAGAGTCGTTGCTTCTGAGGAAATCAAGTCCCGTTGTTCAAAAAATTTATAGTGTTTAATTTAGATTCTTAAATTATTTTGGAGTGAAAAGGCTGAAAATATTTTAAGGGTGATGTGCGGGCTTTGTCATTTGGATGGTTATCGTGTAATGGCATGGTGGTGTGGGAGTGTTTTTGATGATTATCATTAAGGGTTTGCCTCTTGAAAAACTTGGATCAATCGGTTGAATGTATAATTTTTAACAAGAAATGTTTGAAAAATGTGTTGGAGGTGAGGATGTGACGTCAGCGGGTGCCTTAGAGCAGTAACAGTTTGGCTTTGTGGTATGAATTGCTTGGAGTATCACACTCTACCAATGAAATGCCGAATTGCGCTGTTTGAGTAAAAACAAAGTTTAATTTAGATTCATGAGCTTATTTTGGATGGGAAAAAGTCGAAAATGTCCTGGAGGGGGGATGAGTGGGTGGTGCCATGTGGATGCCGGAGGGGCAAGTGCATAAAGCTGTGGTGGTTGTGGAGTGTGTTTTGGAGCATTGTGATGGACTCGGCTTCCAAAAAAATGTAAATGATCGGATTGAAGCATAATTTTTAACAAGAAATGTCTGAAAAAAATGTCTCACGAATGATGAAGGGGATGTCAGAGGGTGTCACAGAGCAGTAATAGTGCGGCAATGTTGTATGAATTGTTTGGATTATGACACTCTAGTAAAGAAATGCCGAGTTCCTGCTGTTCAAGTAAAAACAGTGTTTAATTTAGATTCATGAGCTTATTTTCGGAGTGAAATAGATTCAAAATGTCCTAGAGGGGTTATGAGGGGTGGTGTCATGTGAATGACGGTTGGGAAGGTGTGTAATGCCGCGGTAGTGTGAATTGACAATGTGCATTACGTAGTGATGTGTTGGGAAGATTTGAATCACCGGATTGAAGCATAATTTTTAACAAGAAATTATGAAAAAACGTCTTAGGAATGATGAAGGGGATGTCATTGGGTAAAACAGTGCACTAATAGTTTGATGGTGTGGCGTGAATTCTCATGGGGGTGTCACGTTGAGGGTGGATTGTTAAAACACGAATCAGCGGGTTTAAAAGCATATTTTTAATATGAAAATATCTGTAAATGCTTTTGGAATAATGAGAGCTCCAGCGGGTACCGTATACCTTCCATAGTTTGGCAGGTTGGCATGCATTGCCTTGGACTAGCACACTCAAGAGCTAAAAGATAAGGTGAGAGGTGTTAAAAGAATATTTTTCGGAGAGGGGGGACTGAAACCTAACATCGTATCCTAAGAAACGATGCATGTAGTTAAAAAACCTCTTAATATGGCATAAATTTGACTCCAATATCAAACCCTGCACTCTGGATCAAATGATTGCTAGGGATGTGGGGGGGGGAGACCGGCCGTATGCATTCACAATGGTGTGAAATATTCATAGTTTTGGCCCAAGGAAATGATAAATTTTGGTTAAAAAGTTCTTAATAGGGCTTAAATTGGCATCTAATATCAGCCATACCCCATGGCTTTGCATGCCAGGACCCCCGACTTTCTATAAAACACGGTTCTTTTTTGCATAAATTATGATAAGCCTTTTTTCACCTTTTATTTTCTGTTTGTCGTGTTTTTTAACTGCTTTTTTCTCTATTTTTGATTTTGTTTGTGAATTTGTTTGAAATAATAAAACTTTTGTTTACAAAGTCTGTGTTTTTAAGCTTTATTGTTTAGCACGAGTAAGGAGTTTACACAATTTAAGCACTGATTCCGTCTTTATTGCTAAAAATACATTTAGCGCAATTTTGTCTAATAATAGATATTCCGCGTCTTCACGTTTTGCATGATCGATGTTAATCTGGCCAGGAGAAGACCGCCACGAGCTTGGAATCCCGTTTTCTGCCATTTAGAGGGACCAAAACTACATTTTCGCCTAAAGTATACCAAGTTCCTACTGACTGAAAGTTCTGTGATTTGTAATTGATTTATAAGCACCAAAAAATTATGTGTCGAGCTTCCCACTTGCAGAGGAAGTAATTCCACACGGAAGCGTGTCAATTTTCCTTGATTACCCGCGCGATATGATTAAAATAAAGAATTTATTAATTATTTCAAATAGTTAATACTAGGTTTTGTAATAATGGTCCTTTTCTCTAGGAAAACACACAGAAATAGAATAAATGTATTAAATTCTCCTTGATTATAACTTTTACTTACAAAGTCTGTGTTTTTTTATATTTATTGTTCAGGACAAATCCTCAATACCTAACCGTTTACACAATTTAAGCCTCTTGTAGTCCCCTCTCGCCTTTATTACTAACTTAATTAAAAAAAACTTTTTCACAAAATAAGTTTTTCAAAGAAAAGTAAAGAACTCCATTAAACAAAAAATGATCAAAAATAATATCAAATAATCTACCAAGCGTGAAACTACCACAAATCAGCATCGATAAATAAATGAAACCCAAAACGAACAGAAATTACAATAAATAACCGAGTCAAACTCAAAACGAGCAAAAATTAACATAAGTTGGGCTCAAAAACTCCTATGCCTTCCCAAAGCCAGAACAAAATTTGCACTTTACTGAAAAAAATATAAATGTTTTTACTTTTATAACTTTAATAAATCAAATAAAATTAACATTTTGATTATTAAATATCAGTATATGTATATTAAACTGACAATGCACATTCATTTGTATTTTTTTCAGTAAAGTGCAAATTATGTTCTGGCCTTGGGAAGGCATTACGTGACACTCTTGCTGAATCATTACGTAAAGTGTGTGCTACAAGCGGGGATTCCCTCATGGGCTCCTTAGGGCTATGCAAAATTGTGTCAAGCATATTAGACCTGTCTGTTTGAATCGAGGTAATTTTTATGACGTCATTGGAGCCCAGAGGGGTGCGTCATGGAGTCTTTCCAAGTGTGTTCCCTTCAATAGAACAGGTGACTGCCCTGTACAGGTGCGAGGGGCTGGTAGCTCCACTTATCTGGGCCCTTTAAGGGCAATGGATTTGTCGTCTGGTGTAACATGCGCTAAAAACAGGGGTGAGGGGCTAGGAGGTTATTATTAAAACTTGTGTATTATACGGACCACATTCCAAGTAGTTGAAAAACCTTGCAATTACGCCTAAAATTATGACACCTGGTCGTGCCAAATCTTGCCTGGGTGGGATTTTCGCCTAAAATTGTGACACCTGGTCGCCAAAAGAGGAAATAGCCGTTAAACATTCTTCTTGAACCTATGGAAGAAAAGAGTAGTCCCTAGCGATGACTTTGAACCAATGGAGGGGATACTACTCTTATTATTGCGACTTTCGTAAATTTGGTAATTTTTGTGAGCATTTGGAAATCAAAGCTTAAACTCAATAACTGATGCTAAGTCTCCTAACATTTTGCTTTGATTAAAAGTGACGAACTAGGAAGAAAATTTCTACGTCTTCCTCGAGCTACTTCAGTCTGCATATTATTTCATTTAATTACATTTAAAACGGATGAGCTTTTCATTTTTTTACCTAAGAAAATAGCTGGCACTTCATTTTTCTTCATACCGAATAAACCATTAAGTGTTTTTTTTTTATTGTAATTGAAGTGTTCTCATCTGAGGTGTTCATCATGTATTTTTCAATTTGATAAATTTAGTCCTTTTTTTACTAACCCCCCTCTCTCGCCCACCTTTTCCCCAAACACATCCAATCAAAATTTTTAGATAGCCATTTTACTCAACGTAGTTGAAAGTTTTGGAAATTAGGTCTTTAAGAATGACAACCCCTCCCCCAACAACCCTCAGGGCAAGGGTTTGTAAGTTATGCCCTGGGGGCTTGTAAGGTTTTTATAGAAAGCGATATTGCAAAAACGACAAAAAGGGATCATCCAATTGGAAATTGAAGGGGCTAGTGCCCTTTTAATAGTCGAAAGTGATTGAAGGCCAACTAACTTCCCTCTCACGCCCACCATTTCCCAAAACACATCCAATCAAAATTTTGAGATATCCATTTTGGTCAACGTAGTCGAAAATTCCGGAAATTAGGTCTCTTAGGATTATAACCCCCTCAGAGCCCTCAGTGCAAGGGTTGTAAGTTATGCCCTGGGGGCATATAAGGTTTATATAGAAAGTTGTTGTATAAATTTCAAAAAGGGCTTATTTGTTTGGAAATTGAAATTGCCCGATTTAATAGTTGAAAGTGAGTGGAGAGTAATGGACCCCCCTTCCCACGCCCACCATTTCCTCAAACACATTCAATCAAAGTTTAGAGATAGCCATTTTGTTCAACGTTGTTGTAAGTTCTGGAAATTATGTATTTAAGGACGACAAACCCCCCAGAGCCCCCAGGGCAAAGGTTGTAAGTTATGCCCTGGGGGCATATAAGGTTTTTTATAGTTAGAGTTGTCGAAAAAACTTCAAAAGGGGCTCATTCAATTGGAAATTGAGGGGGCTAATACCCTTTTTAATAGTCGAAAGTTATTGGAGGGTAACTAACCCCCCTCTCAAGCGCACCATTCCCCTAAATACATCCAATGAAAATTTTCAGATAGCCACTGTGTTCAACGTTGTAGAAAGTTCTGGAAATTAGTTCTTTGAGGGTGACGACCCCCCAGCCCTAAGGGCAAGGTTTGTAAGGTGTGCCCTGGGGGCATATAAGGTTTTTATTGAAAGCGTTGTCGTAAAAAAACTTCAAAAGGGCTCCCTTGATTGTAAATTCAAAGGGCTAGTGCCTTTTTTAATTGTTGAAAGTGATGGGAGAGTGACTAACCATTTTCCCAAACACACCCAATCAAAATTTTGAGATAGCCCTTTTGTTTAACATAGTTGAAAGTTCTGGAAATTATGTCTTAGAGGATGTCAACCACCCTCACAGCCCTAGAGTAAGGGTTGTAATTTATGCCCTGGGGGCATATAAAGTGTTTGTAGAAAGCGTTATCGTAGAAACTCAAAAAGGGCTCATTCGATTGGAAATCAAAAGCCCTAGTGCCCTTTTTAATAGTCGAAAGTGATTGGAAGGCTTGAAATTTTTATAGTTGAGATCAATGTGGAGATCAATTTTTTTTTTTTTTTTTTTTTTTTTTTTTTTTTTTTTTTTTTTTTTTTTTTTTTTTTTTTAGACCAGGGTACTTCGTATCGACGGAGTTGTCGTAGGAACTTCGAAAAGGGGTCATTTGATTGAAAATAGAAAGGGCTGATGCCCTTTTTAATAGTCGAGAGTGATTGGAGGGCGACTAATCCCCCTCCCACGCCCACCCTCCCATTTCCCTTTATGTTTAAAAACTAAATGTTGCCTTAAGATTAATGCACAAGATGCACTGTGTTAATGCTAATTCCCCATAAGGCATCTCAGCATTATCTCAAGGACGACTGAGGGTATTATGTTCAAACTTTCGGGGCTAGTTCTGCTCTTAAAAATTAACCAAGTCAAAATAGCCTAAGTGTATCCAACCTATCAAAGAAAGTAAGCAGATTTTCTTTGTGAATGGTACCAAGTTTTCCATTTCAGGTCAACTAGAGGAGGTATGAAACGAAATTCAGATCTTTAAAAGGGTATATGTTGTTAAAAATTGCTGAAAATTTTTTCTCCAGCATACAAATAGCAGACCAAACTATAAGTCTTAAAAAACGAAAAGATTTAATGTAATATTTTTATTCTTCCCTGAAAAGAATATGTCAATATAAAACGAACAGAAATTAAAAAAAAAAAAAAAAAAACTTTTTTCACAATGTAAGTTTTTCAAAGAAAAATAAAGAACTCCATTAAACAAAAAGTGAGCAAAAATAAAATCAAATAATCTACGAAGCGTCAAACTACCGCAAATCAGCAATGATAAATAAATAAAACCCAAAACGAACAGAAATTACAATAAATAACCGAGTCAAACTCAAAACGAGCAGAAATTAAAATAAGTTGGGCTCAAACCCCCTATGCCTTCCCAAGGCCAGAACATAATTTTCACTTTACTGAAAAAATACAAATGAATGTGCATTGTCGGTTTAATATACATATACTGATATTTAGTAATCAAAATGTTAATATTATTTGATTTATTAAAGTTATAAAAGTAAGAACATCACAAATGTTTGATTTGATGTGTTTGGGGAAATGGTGGGCGTGAGAGGGGCTTAGTTGCCATCCACTATTACTTTGGAACTTTCCACTATTAGAAAGGGCATGAGCCATTCAATTTCCAATCGAATGAGCCCTTTTTTGAAGTTTTTACGACAACGCGTTCTATAAAAACCTTATATGCCCCCAGGGCATAACTTACAAACCTTGCCCTGAGGGATGTGGGGGAGTGTCCTCCTTAAAAACATAATTTCTATCTGGAAATCAACAACGCTGAAAAAAATAGCTATCTAAAAATTTTGATTGGATGCGTTTGGTGAAAAGGTGGGCGAGAGAGGGGGTGTTAGTTGCCCTGAAATCACTTTCGACTATTAAAAAGAGCACTAGACCTTTGAATTTCCAATCAAAAGAACCCTTTTTCTCCAGTTTCTACTACACATATTTCGATAAAAACTTATATGCCCCCAGGGCATAACTTATAACCCTTGCCCTGAAGACTGTGGGGGGAGTGTCCTGCTCAAAGGTATAATATCCTGAATTTTAAACTGTGTGGAACAAAATGGCAATCTCAAAATTTTGATTGGATGTGTTTGAAGAAATGGTGGCGTGGAAAGGGTGTTAGTTGCCTTCCAATTACTTTCGACTATTATAAAGGGCACTAGCCATTTCAATTTCTATCGAATAAGCCCTTTTTGAGGTTTCTACGACAACGCGTTCTATAAAAACCTTATATGCCTCCAGGGAATAGCTTACAAACCTTGCCCTGAGGGCTTTGAGGGGTTTGTCATCCTCAAAGACCTATATTACAGAACTTAAAACTACATTGAATAAAATGGGTATCTCAAAAGTTTGATTGGATGTGTTTGGGGAAAAGGTGGGCGTGAGAGGGGGGTTAGTTGCCCTCCAATAACTTTTAAACTATTAAAAAGGGCACTAGCCCTTTGAACTTCCAATCGAATGAGCCTTTTTTGAAGTTTCTACGACAACGCCTTCTATAAAAACCTCATATGCCCCCAGGGCATGACTTACAACCCTTGATCTGAAGGCTGTGGGGGAGTGTCCTCCTCAAAAACATAATTTCTATCTGGAAATCAACTACGCTGAACGAAATGGCTATCTCAAAATTTTTTATTGGATGTGTTTCGGGAAATGGTGGGCCTGGAAGGGGTGTTAGTTGCCTTCCAAGCACTTTCGACTATTAAAAAGGGCAGAAGCCACTCCAATTTCCAATTGAATGATTCCTTTTCGAAGTTTCTACGACGATTTCTTCGATACGAAGTGCCCTGCTCTAAAGGAAAAAAAAATAATAAATAATACATTGTGTCAACATCGTCCTTATATGCCCTCAGGGCATAACTTAAAACAATTACCCCGAGGGTTGTGGGGGAGTATCCTCCTCAAAAAACATATTTTCTCTTTGGAAATCAACTACGCTTAAAAAAATGGCTATCTCAAAATTTTGATTGGATGCGTTTGGGGGAATGATGGTCGTGGGGGAGGCTAGTAGCCCTCCAATCACTTTCAACTATTAAAAAAGACACTAGCCCTTTGAATTTCCAATCGAATGAGCCTTTTTTGAAGTTTCTGCGACAACGCCTTCTAGAAAAACCTTATATGACCCCAGGGCATAACTTACAACCCTTGCCCTGAAGGCTTTTGGGAATGTGCTGCTCAAAACATAATTTCTATCTGGAAATCAACTACGCTGAACAAAATGGCTATCCCAAAATTTTGATTGGATGTGTTTCGAGTAATGGTGGGCGTGGAAGGGTGTTAGTTCCCTTCCAATCACTTTCGACTATTAAAAAGGGCACAAGCCACTCCAATTTCCGATTGAATTAGCCCTATTCGAAGTTTGTACGACGAGCTCTTCGATACGAAGTGCCATGCTCTAAAGGAAAGAATTAATAAATAATACATTGTGCCAACATTGTTCTTATAGGCCCTCAGGGCATAACTTAAAACCCTTACCCCAGTTTTTTTTGGGGGATTGTTCTCCTCAAAAAACATATTTTCCTTCTGGAATTCAACCACGCTGAACAAAATGGCTATCACAAAATTTTTATTGGATGTGTTTGGAGAAATGGTGGGCGTGGAAGGGGTGTTAGTTGCATTCCAATCATTTTCGACTATTAAAAAGGGCACTAGCCATTTAAATTTCCAATCAAATTAGCCCTTTTTGAAGTTTCCACGACAACGCTTTCTATAAAAACTTATTTGTCCCCAGGGCATAACTTAAACCCCTTGCCCTGAGGGCTGTGGGGGTTGTCATCCTCAAACACCTACTTTCCAGAATTTTCAACCACGTTGAACAAAGTTGCTACATCAAAATTTTGATTGGATGTGTCTGGGGAAAAGGTGGGCGTGAGAGGGGGGTTAGTTGCCCTCCAATCACTTTCGACTATTAAAAAGGACCCTAGCCCTTTGAATTTCCAATTGAATGAGCCATTTTTGGAGTTTCTACAACAGAGCGTTCTCTAAAATGCTTATATGCCCCCAGGACATAACTTACAACCCTTGCCCTGAGGGCTGTTGGGGAGTCTCCTCCTCAAAGACATTATTTCTATCTGGAAATCGATTATGTAGAACAAAATGGCTATCTCAAAATTTTGATTAAATAAGTTTGGGGAAATGGTGGCCGTGCAAGGGGTGTTTGTTGCCGTCCAATCACTTTTGACTATTGAAAAGGGAACTAGTCATTCAAGTTTCCAATCGAATGAGCCCTTTCTGAAGTTTCTACGACAACACTTTCCATAAAAAACCTTATATGCCCCTAGGGTATAACTTACAAGCCTTATACTGAGGGCTGTTGGGGGGGGGGTGCCATTCTCAAAGACCTAATTTCCAGAATTTTTCTGTTCAACAACCACGTTGAACAAAAGCGCTATTTCAAAATTTTTATTAGATGTTTTTGGGGAAAAGGTGAGCCTGAGAGGGGGGCTAGTTGCCCTCAAATCACTTTCGACTATTATAAAGGGCACTAGACATTTGAATTTCCAATCGAATGAGTCCTTTTGAAGTTTTAACGACAAAGCTTTCTATAAAAATCTTATATGCCCCCAGGGCATAACTTGCAACCCGTGTCCTGAGGGCTGTGGTGGGAGTATCCTCCTCAAAAACATAATTTACATATGGAAATCAACTACGTAGAACAAAATGCCTATCTGAAAATATTGATTGGATGTGTTTTGGGAACTGGTGGGCGTGGAAGGGGTTTTAGTTGCCTTCCAATCACTTTTTACCCTTAAAAAGGACACTAGACAACCCCCCCCAAGGTCTTCAGGGCAAGGGTTATAAGTTATGGCCTGGGGGCATATAGGGGTTTTTATGGAAGGAATGCTCGTATAAACTTCAATGAGGGCTCATTTGATTGGAAATTGAAAGTTCTAGTTCACTTTTAAAGCGCCAACAGATATTTGAGGGCAACCATCCCTCCGCACTTTTTCCTAAATGTATCTGATAAAAATTTCAAGATAGCTATTTTGTTAAAAATAGTTCAAATATCATATAAAAAAAATATCCAGTGTCAACACAACCCCCCAGGGTCCGGGGGAAGACGTTGTAAATTATGGCCTGGCGGCATATATGGATCTTATGGAAGGATGCTCGTATAAAATTCAAAGAGGGCTCATTTGATTGGAAATTAAAAGTTCTATTTCACTTTGTAAGAGTCAAAAGAGATAGGAGGACACCTGCCCCCCCCCCCCCCTCTGCGCCTTTTTTCTCAAACCCATCTGATAAGAACTTTGAGATAGCCATTTTTTTAAAAATAGTTCGAAGACCATATAGCAAAAACTCCGGGGTCGACACAGCCCCCAGGGCCCGAAGGCAGGCGTTGTAAGTTATGCCATGGGGGAATATATGGTTCTTATGGAAAGGATGCTCGTAAAAACTTCAGAGAGGGCTAATTTTGTTGTAAATTACAATTACTAGTTCAGTTCTTGAGAGTCCAAAGAAATTGGAGGGAAACTAGCCCCCCCACCCCACGCCCCCTTTTTTCCCAAATGCATCCGATAAAAATTTTGAGATAGCCATTAAGTTAAAAATGATTCAAAAGTCAGATAACAAAAACTCAGGTGTCGGCACAACCCCCAGGGCCCGGGAGAAGGTGTTCCAAGTTATTCCCTAAGGGCATGTATGGTTCTTATGAAAGGGATACTCGTATAAACTTCATAGAGGGCTCATTTGACTGGAAATTGAAAGTTCTAGTTCACTTTTTAAGAGTCAAGAGATTTAAGGGCAACTAGCCCCCCTCCCCCAATGCTATTTTTTCCCCCAAACCCATCCGCTACAAATTTGAGATAGCCACTTTTTTTAAAGATTGTTCAAAAATTAGATAACAAAAACTCCGGTGTCAACACAACCCCCCAGGGGGTAGGCGTTGTAAGTGTTGTCCTAGGGGCTTGTATGGTTCTTATGAAAGGGATGCTTGTATAAACTTCAGAGAGGGCTCATTTGATTGGAAATTCAAAGTTCTAGTTCACTTTTAAGGAATCAAAAGATATCCAAGGGCAACTAGCCCTGCCCCTCCCCCCCCCACACACTCTTTTTTCCCCAAGCCTATCCGATAAGATTTTTAAAATAGCCATTTCATTATGTAGCGATAAAAGTTTTATAACCGTCCTAATTGCGGTAATGGAGATTGACCGCGTCAAATCTAATATCGTACTTTGAAGCCGTGAACTTACACCTTATAAGTTTTCGATAGCGACACTTATAGCGCCAAGTACTGTGCCGTTTAAGGCGTTAAAGGTCGCACCGTTACCGCCGGGTATTTTTCTCAGGTCGAGTGGTAGGCTAGGCAAACTATAAAAATGATAAGAAAATCTATGGTTCCGCCGGGTAATTTTTTACGATCGCATCGTTTGGTTTGAAATCAGATTCCTTCTGGGAACGTACTTTGGAGACATACGAACTAATTACTTGTCGTTAGACTAGATACAGACATATAAAATAAAACAAACACAAAATAGAAAAGCAATGGTTTTATTGAGACTTACATGTTTAGGTGTACAGCAATGGGTCACTTCAAATGACGGCAATAATAATCAAGTCTCTACAATGACTGCATAATAACTTGAATCGCAATGCCTGGATGCCAATATAATTCTGCTCTAAATGATCCTAAATCTGATTTACGAATCTTTTCGAAAAGCACTTTTGCCCCACTATCAAACGTAGTTTTTTTTTGTCCTGCGCTGTAAGAACTGGCTCACAATTGGCTCAAGTGGCCCAAGGATGCGAACCCTTCGTCCAATAATCTGTCTTAAATATTTTAGATGATTTAGACGTTCACACACTCTTATCACTTAAGACTTCCTGCGACAACATTGTATTTTGTAGTTTTTTTTATTACCACTCTTCTCGGCGAAATTCAAAACTGGGATAGCGCCGTTCTTTGTCTGATGCTAAGATGCAATTTTTCTCTTTGCTGATAAAGGACTTTTCTTTTTTTAAACTAGATTTAACTTAATTGGAGGATGTCGGAATTATCTTTAGAAAGAAGGAACTTATTTTTGTATTTTAAATATATCGCATTTTGCTCACGGTACATATTACCCTTCCCATTATTTAATGACGTCCTGTCATTATGACTTGCTTGCCTTTGGGCTTTTGAAATGTTCGCAATTTATTAACTATTTCTTCTACATAATTATTTTATATTTATGTTATGGCTTAATCAGGAGTGCTAAAAATTTTCTCTATTACTTTTTTTTATTTTAATCTGCATCCCTATCTAAAATTCATCTACCGGACCAAGATTATTCATGGTTCTAGGCTAGCTACTATATCAAAGATTTTTTTCTATATCTAACACTGATTACTTTTACATTTTCAACAAGTTGGGGCTATTCTACCTTTACATAAGATTTTTTTTGAATTCACTTTTTACAAGGCTTTTTTTTGCTGTCTATATGGCACATAGCTTTCTATCTACGCTACATTAAATGAATAGCTCGACAACGCTACACATAACTCTATCTGGACACCTAACACTACATACAAGAATGATTTAAAACACACAATATTGGGTTTACCATGTTCACTGGTAACATTAAAACACTTTCACTGGGGATGTTTGCTACGCAACGGTAATGATAGGATATTGGGAGTAACGTATAGTTAACATAAAGTTATTAAGAAGTAACATATGTAAATTCACATCTATTTCATCACCATTCGAGTCTCTTTAGCGTACTCAATCCTTCTGTTGTAAATTATTGTCCTTCACTCTTTTCGTCTTGGCAAAATTTTTGGAGCACTTACGTTATGGTTTCTTCATGGGACAGTTCAAGCACAATTGTGTTCACACGACAAGCTTTCTCTAATTGTCAACTGGGAAATGATGCTTCCAACTACATGTGTGGAATATGCTATCAGAGTTCATTCTCACCTGCTTTTTGATAGTTCATAGGGTGCCTTATCATTAAGGGGTCGAACACTGGGAGTGCATTTATTTTCTTCTCAGCATATCATTTTTGGGATATTTTGAGGCGCATAGAGAATTTATTCTCGTCTAAAATTGTTCATTTGTGTCTCTTATAAAATTGTTAGCTCATGGCTTGCGTCTATTAACCTTTGCGGTGATTCCTAGGTTAATCACGGGGGAATTGAAGTTTGGATTTGGAACAGGACGACATCCATCTATAGTGACTCCTTCAACGTATTGTCTTTAACTTGTGGGAGGGGCATATTGTCACTGAGGGGTTAGTCACTGGGGTTAATTTTGGTTTCCAGGTCCATTTTTCAGAAATTATCTCGTAACATTTATGGGATAACAGAGATATGAACTTTCCACACAGAGGGGATAGGATGGATTCCGAGAGATGGTCGAAAGGGATTTGACGCGTAAGTCTGTGACACATAAATAGTTTTGGGGGTCATCAAATATCATAACTATACGGTCATATGGTATATGGGTCCATAATGATTATCAAAGGCGATATTTATGTACTTATGTCTTGTACTGATCGATGGGGTTCTCAGAATTTATGTGATTATATAGTTCGATAATGCACTGGATACTGAGATTCAAATTTAATGTTACCTGATACGTAATATGGTTCATGGTCGAGGAAACAACGATCAAAGGTAACTGTTGTTTTCGTAGACGAAGCTGGGATGAAAATTGCCTGCAGTGTATGGTGAGTACTCTTCGTTGGTTGAGGTATGATGAAAATAGATGCTACTAGGTAGTATCTGCGCTGGACTACGCATTGTAATAATCGATTTCCAATATGTCGATCCACTTCCTGTAATAAAAATAACGAGGCAGAATCACACGTTCTTTAAAGTAAATACTCATTGTACAAATAAGTTACGTATCGATTGGGTACATGAATTTTACGCTACGAGACAGAGTTAAATAAATACACTAATATTAGTACACAGAACGAAATTTTTATCATGTTGGTTGAAATATATATGTAAAGTTCCCATTGGGAAATTCAATACATAGAAGTTTCTTCTAAGTCGTTGTAGCCTAACGACGATATAAAAGATTAATTCTTTAACTTTAAGTGTGGTCTCTTATTATGCTTTCTAATATACACTACTACACACACTTTATTTTAACTTCTTTCAACACTTAGCTAATTTTACATTAGATTTAAAATAATCATTTAAACAGAGTTTATTCTGCATGATTAATTTTGAGGTCTAATTTTACAACATATTTCATGCCTGCATTGTTCACGCACGTCCGTGCTGTTTAAGAAACGCATGTTGCAGCGTCATAGCCACACGGTTTTACGCAAACAACCTTACAATGAGGGAACAAGACATTGCAAGGACGATTGGAGACCTCTATACCCACTCTTTTTCTAATGTCTTCCCTTTTTCTTGGCTTAGACGTTCTCATGGGGTTCCGGGTTTAACCTCTGCATTTCAGCCATTTCTCCGTCTTCTTCTTTGGTTTTCGCCTTCTTAGTCTCAGGATTTTCCCGTAATTACAAGTCAATAGGGTTCTTATGGTCAGGGAAGTTGCGAATACGAAACATACGGCCAGTAGCATGTTCCACCAGAAATTGGTTGAGAACAATCCGTATCTATTATCCACATACGTTAATCTCTGGTCTTCATTTGTAAATAGGGGAATCTGGGAATCTAATGCTTCTCTTATTTTTGTAAGATTTATTGTCCCTTTATTCTTTTCTATTTTGGACCATATCGAGGTTTTCATTTCCTCGTTTTCTATATTGGGAATAGTGTACGACAGGTTACTTGCCTTGAAGTTGGTTATTTTGGGACTTATTATTTTTGTTCTCGTGGTAATTAACGGCGTTCGAACAGTTGACTCTTTAGCTACTAGTAGACACCCTTGTTTTATGGTTATCGTACCCACATTTTGTAACAGTAATTCTGTTTTATTCCCTCTGGGAGCGTAGTTTCGAATCATACCGACCGCGCCATTTGTAGCGATAAAAGTTTTATTGCCGTCCTAATTGCGGTAATGGAGATTGACCACGTCAAATCTAATATCGTACTTTGAAGCCGTGAACTTACACCTTATAAGTTCTCCGATAGCGCCACTTATAGCGCCAAGTACTGTGCCGTTTAAGGTGTTAAAGGTCGCACCGTTACCGCCGAGTAATTTATCTCAGGTCGAGTGGTAGGCTAGGCAAACTATAAAAATGATAAGAAAATCTATGGTTCCGCCGGGTAATTTTTACAATCGCATCGTTTGGTTTGAAATCAGATTCCTTCTGGGAACGTACTTTGGAGACATACGAACTAATTACTTGTCGTTAGACTAGATACAGACATATAAAATAAAACAAACACAAAATAGAAAAGCAATGGTTTTATTGAGACTTACATGTTTAGGTGTACAGCAAAGGGTCACTTCAAATGACGGCAATAATAATCAAGTCTCTACAATGACTGCATAATAACTTGAATCGCAATGCCTGGATGCCAATATAATTCTGCTCTAAATGATCCTGAATCTGATTTACGAATCTTTTCAAAAAGCACTTTTACCCCACTATCAAACGTAGTTTTTTTTTGTCCTGCGCTGTAAGAACTGGCTCACAATTGGCTCAAGTGGCCCAAAGATGCGAACCCTTCGTCCAATAATCTGTCTTAAATATTTTTGATGATTTAGACGTTCACACACTCTTATCACTTAAGACTTCCTGTGAAAACATTGTATTTTGTAGTTTTTTTATTACCACTCTTCTCGACGAAATTCAAAACTGGGATAGCGCCGTTCTTTGTCTGATGCTAAGATGCAATTTTTCTCTTTGCTGATAAAGGACTTTTCTTTTTTGAAACTAGATTTAACTTAATTGGAGGATGTCAGAATTATCTTTAGAAGGAAGGAACTTATTTTTGTATTTTAAATATATCGCATTTTGCTCACGGTACAATTACAAATAATTCAAAGGCCAGATAAGAAAAACTCCTGTGTTGACGCAACCCCCCATGGCCCGGAGGCAGGTGTTGTAAGCAATGCTCTGGGGGCATATATCGTTTTATGGAAGCGATGCTTGTGTAAACTTCGGAGAGGGTCCATTTGATTGGAAATTGAAAGTTCACGTTCACTTTTTAAGAGTCAAAAGATATTGGAGGGTAACCAGCCCCCCTCCCGCCCTTTTTTCCCAAATGCATCCGATAAAATTTCAAGATAGCTATTTTGTGCTGACATTGCTGAGATCAGATAAGAAAAACTCCTGCGTTGACGCAACCCCCCATGGCCGGAAGCAGGCGTTGTAGGCAATATTCTGGGGGCATATATCGTTTTTATGGAAGGGAGGCTTGTATCAACTTCGGAGAGGGTTAATTTGATTGGAAATTGAAAGTTCTCGTTCACTTGTTAAGAGTCAAAAGAGATTGGAGGGCAACTAGCCTCCCCCCCCCTCCATGCCCTAAATACATCAGATAACAATCTTGAGGTAGACATTTTGTTAAAAATAGTTCAAAGTTCAGATAAGAAAAACTCCGGTGTTGACACAGTCCCCCCAGGGCCCGAGGTTAGGTGTTGTAAGTTATGCCCTGGGGGCATATATGGCTGTTATGGAAGGGATACTCGTATAGACTTCATAGAGGGCTCATTTGATTGGAAATTGAAAGTTCTAATTCACTTTTTACGAGTAAAAAGTGATCGGAGGGCAGCTAGCCTCCCCCACACTCCATTTATTTTTTTCCCCAGACGCACTTCATATAGAAGGGGTCGTCGCATAAACTTCAAAGGGGGCTCATTTCAAAGGGGGCAAGCTTTTTTTCACTTTGATATTGTTACTTGTATACCAGTTTTGATACTTTAATGAAAATTGATTTTTTTTTTTTAAGTTTGATTTGAAATAAGGAATTTTAAAAAACTTGAAACTTTTTGCAATCAAAAACGAGCAAAAAATTAATTAAAAAATAACTTTCCAAAAAATAATTTTTTCAAAGAAAAGTAAAGGCCGTTTTAAACTTAAGCTCAGCAGATACAAATAGCTGTTAAAATTCAAACTCAAGATGACCTGAAATTCCTATTAAAGAATAAATGAAACCCAAAACGAACAGAAATTAAATAAGCAATCATAGGAAAAACAAAACACCAAGTAATAATATAAATGAATAAATACATCTTAAAGCGAGTAATGCTTAGATTGAATATAAAAATCAAGCTTAAAACGAAAAAAATATTTTACTATTGAAGTATAAATAAATCTCTAAACGAACAGAAATTAAATAAACAATCAATGCAAACAAACATGCAATAGATATTAAATGTAAATGAATAAATAAATCTTAAATCGAGTGAAACTTAAATTGAATATGCAAATCAAGCTTGAAACGAACAAAAATCACTTTTATTTTTATTTTCAATGCTGAAAGAACTGGAAAAACAATATATGTAATATAATTCGTTTTCAGTGAAGCGCCAGTGACGCAGTAGGCTTTAGGTTTTTATTTACAGTTAAAGAAGGGGGCAGTATCCAAATTCTTGTTTGTAGTGAAACTATATTCGTCTTGAACAACTTTAGAAAGAACTAATAAATTAAACTGAATATTTTATGTTTAACGATATTAATTGCTGAAAGCTCATCAGTTCAAAATTTTTCTATAATTTTAATGTTTATTTTCAATATTAAGTACAAATAAAGATATTTCTAATAAAATTGGTTTTCAGTAAAGCGCCAATGACGCAGTAGGTTTTACAATTTGACAGTGAGAGAGGAGGCAATAGCCAAACTCTTGTTTGTAGTGATTTTTGTTCGTTTCAAGCTTGATTTGGCTATTCAATTTAATTTTTACTCGTTTTAAGATTTATTTATTCATTTACATTAATATCTATTGTGTGTTTGTTTGCATTGATTGTTTATTTAATTTCTGAACGTTTTAAGTTTTATTTATACTTCAATAGGAAAATATTTTTTTTTCGTTTTAAGCTTGATTTTCATGTTCAATCTAAGCATTACTCGCTTTAAGATCGATTTATTCGTTTATGCTATTATTTGTTGTATGTTATTCCTATGATCGTTTATTTAAACGATCCAAAACGTTTATTTCGTTTTGGGTTTCATTTATTCTTTAATAGTAATTTCTGGTCGTCTTGAGTTTGAATTTTAACAAGTATTTGTACCCGCTGAGCTTAAGTTTAAAATGGCCTTTACTTTTCTTTGAAAAACTTATTTTTCGGAAAGTTTTTTTAATTAGTATGATGAAAACACAATACTTTAGTTACAAAATTATGAAAACTACCACAAAGAATTATGGAAGGGGGACCTCCCAAAGCGCATTATATTAAATACATAACCTAACCTAACCTAGGTACGTTTTTTGCCCCTCAACCCCAAAAAACTAAAGTTTAGACTATTCAGAAATATTGTTCACAGATTGAGAAACCCCTGTTTTCCTAGCAAGCCAAAGCAATTGCCTGGTTAAACAAGTTGCTTATCTAGCTTTTTTCTCATGTTCGCGTCACAAATTCTGGAGTGTTTCTTGTATAATTGACAAGTACCGTTTCTGTACCCCCCCCCCCCCCCTTGAACAAAACACCCAAAACAATGCATTCGGAGTGACGGGTGTTATTTGGCTTCAGCCCTCCCGTCCCCCTTCGCTCAAATACTCAATTTTACTCATACAAAAATAAAAAAATGCATATAAATAGATTTTGATGCGTTTTCTCAAGTTTTTTTTTTGTTAACATCCCCCTCAAAAAAACAAAAGCCTCTTCCCCAAAAATAATCCTAGATATAGACGTAAAAATGAAATAAACTGTTCACAATGCATATTGTTTTCAATGAAATACAGTTTAGAGTTTGTAAAACCAAAGCAAAGCAGAAGAGGGCACCATTTTTTCGTGAAAATTGATTCGTCCTGCTGGGATGCCATTTTTTTTCGCATTAAGGTTAATGTTACGACAAAGTAAAACTAAATTAATGTTTTAATTGGCTATTAAATGAAACTATAATGGTTAAAACTAAAATTCCAATAACAATCAAGATCAAGCCAAATAAAAATTTCATTTTTAAAAAAATAAAAATGTCGGTTTATGTCTAAATTCTTATTTTAATTTTATGTCATTTAAACATACAGAGCAATGGTGCCTCAATCACCCTTTGAAAATGAATAGTTTTATTTTTTGGAGAAATCGATTTTATTCTTTGGAGTTAAGTTTATCAGTGACACATCTAATCGGCACTTTTTAGTACAGGCAAACTAGCCAAAGATATGGGTCGACCTCAAACAAATTGCAACAGAAATGATTGTTATACCATGTTGTAGAGAAAAAAAAAGATCAACAGTATATCCAAAGTCTCAAATTCTATGTCAAACGCAAAACTAGTTTTTTTTTTTGTTTTTTTTTTGCTTTTTTTTCTTAGATAATGGATCACCATTTAATGGGGATCTTCAATTTAGAGACATCACCAACGGTCTCACAGCCTACGAATCTGCCAACGTTGATTCTGCTAGAGATTTAGGCCTAAACATCATTAACTCCATGTCTGGAAAGTGGGTCGCTGATTTTGTATTTAGACGAAAACAACAGGCAGTTCAAATTACTACAAAGCAGAATCCAGGTGGAGATTACAAAAGACTGGACCCCACTCTCCTTTTTCAGAGGCTCATCCCGCTAGCCAAGACGATCAATCTCACGAATCTGAGTACTTTCAACACGAACTGTGTTCCTACCCGGCATCACTCTTTGACAGTTCTTACATGATCCGTCTCCGAACAACCCAGAGTTTGCCAAGGCTATAGCACAGGCTTACAATCTTGAGGAGCACTCTACTCCCCTTCCAAGGTTCCCCAAGGTATCCGATATATCATTGACGGTGGAGCTCTTCTGCACAGAATTCCATGGGTCAAAAATAAGTGATACTTCGAAATCCTTGACCATTATTCTACTTACATGACCCAAAAGTATCCATCTGCCATTATTGTGTTTGACGGCTACGATGGCGGAGCTACCATAAAGGATATGGCCCAGTCAAAGAGAAGTCGTATAATCAGCCGTGAGATCTTCTTCACAGCAGATATGCAGCTGAAGGTAAAAAAGATGAGTTCTTGTCCTGCAAGAAAACAAAGCCAGGTGTATCAGCGTGTTGGCTGTTTATCTCCGATCAAAGGGCTTCGTCGTAGTCCAGGCACCAGGTGATGCAGATGTCCCAATTGTGCAAGCTGCTGTTGATTCTTCCCGGTATTACAAAACTGTCGTCATTGGAGATGATACTGATCTTTTGGTTCTATTGTGTTATCATGGTGACCTATCAAGCAAAAAACTACTATCTGCACCTGAGCCAAAGTCGAACAAAGCTCCCCGATTATGGGATATTCACAAATTGAAAGAGAAGCTGGGTCAAGAGACATGCCATCTGATTGTTTTTGCTCACGCCGTCTTAGGCTTTGACTCTACTTCAGGGATCCACAGTGTGGGAAAAGGCCATGCTGTGAAGAAGCTAATGGCTGGTGCCGATTTTAGTGCATCAGCTGCAGTTTTTATGCTGAAGTCAGCTTCGAAGGAGGAAGTAAGGGTTGCTGGAGAAGACACTCTGCTCATGATATATGGCGCATCAAAAAGGGGAAATCTGAATGAACTCCGCAGGGAAGTTTTTAAAAATAAGGTGGCTACTGATAGCACGTTCGTCCACCCAGAAAAGTTACCACCAATTTCTGATGCGGCTAAATTCCACAGTTACAGGGTTTTCTACCAAGTTCAGTTATGGAGTGGAGATCCTGATTCTGAACTTAAGATCGAGGAATAGGAATGGAAAAATAAAGATGACTTCTTGTATCCATTGACTACTGACGTCCCACCAACCCCTCGTTTGCTTCTGAAAATCGTGAAGTGCTAATGTCAACTGGAATGTAGCTCAACGACATGTAGCTGCTTTTAAAAACGGCTTAGCTTGCACTGCAGCGTGTAAAACGTGCAAAGGGACAGCATGTTCTAACTCTCCGAGAATTGAAACCTATAACGATGAGGAGACTGTTGGAGCTTAGATATCTGAATCAAAAGAATAAGTTGTGAATAGCAGTCGGAGTTTGATTATGTCTTTCAGACGCTCATGAAGTTGATTCGTTAATTTTATCAGTTGTGAAGACTAGTCAGTGTGTTTATAATAGTTTATTCTAAGAGGAATTTTAAATGTCGGCCGCTGAAAACTAATTTCGTAGCTGATTTCCCTTTTCTGATATTTTCCATGTTTTAAATAAACGTCTTGCAATCACTTTTTTTAGGCTGACCCATCAGATGATGGAGCCAGCGACGGTCAGATTCAGGCTAACCAATGATTAGATTTCAAACCCGACAATTTAGCCAGCGAAAGATGGTCTGGTAAAAAAAAAATGGGGGTCAAGACGACGAGAAGCGTAAAAATATCATATTGATTATTAAAAAACTTTTTTTTTATATACCGTACACAAAACTTGACTCGATTTTTGCACTCATCTCGTCTTTTTACATCGGAATAATATTTCAGTTCAAGAAAAACGAATAATTACCGGAACTTAATTTTTTTGTTAGGAAAGTGAGAAAACTGACACGATACGCAAAAAACTAGTTTTTGCGTCGACCTAGAATGTGCAACTTTGGATATGTTGTTCAGTTTTTTTTTCTACAACATGGTGCGAAAATCATTTCTTTTGCAATTTGTTTTTACAAACAATTGACGAATTAGTGGACAATAAGTGCTAAAAGAAACATGTCAAATGAAAACAAAAAAGTGCATATTGATGAATGTGAAACGGGTTTTATAGTGACCATTACATCAGGTTAATTTTATTTTTGGGCTCAGCTCATCATTTTATGTCAGAATAGTTGCCTTCTGATTGTATGGTGAAAAGAGGTCACAACGATGAGAAGGGTAAAATCACATATTGATGATTATGAAACTTTTTTCTGGTACATAGTACATCAAATTTGCTTTGATTTTCGGGCCCAGCTCTTCATTTTACATCGGAACGGTACTTCATATACAGAAAAACGAACATTTACCGACAGTCCATTTTTTAAAGAAAAACCTGAAAAAATTAACGCGAAAAGCAAAAAAAAAAAACAGTTTTTGTGTCGACCTAGAATCCGCAACTTTGAATATGCTGTTCAGCTTTTTTTCTCTACAACATGGTGTAAAAATCATTTCTATTGCAATTTGTTTGGGGTCAAACTCTAGTTTGTCTGTACTATTTATGCTTTTTAAAGGAATGCGTTTGCAATGAAAAATATTAATGGAGCTTAAGTGCATATCAACCTGATGGAACTAGATGAAATATAAAATTAATCATTGAAGATAATGATAAAATAGAAATTTCTTGAAAAAAGAAACTTCAAAAAATTTCTTATTCCCTTTTAAGAGTCAATGTGATGGAGGTCAACTAGCCCCCTCCCAAACTACCCTCTTTTCACCAAATGCATCTGATTGAAATTTTGCGATGGCCATTGTGTTTTAAAATTGTCCAAAGAATATATAAAAATAACTCCAGGGCTGACGCAACCCCCCAAAGCCCAGGGGCAAGGGCTTTAAGCTGTGCCCTAGGGACATATAAGGTTTTTATGGAATGGGTGGTCGTATAAAATCCAGATGGGTCTCATATGATTTGAAATTGGAAGTTACAGTGTCCTTTTTAAGAGTCAAAGTGATTTGAGAGCAACCCCCTCTCCCCACACCCATGATTTCCCGAAACAAAGATCCGAACAAAGTTTTGAAACATCAATTTTTTCAGCATTGTTGAAAGGTTCAGTAATTATGTGTTTGGAGATGTCAGCCAGCGAAGCCTCAGGGCAAGGGCTGTAAGTTAGGCAATTTGTTCATTGTTTACATATAGTGTATGTTATTGAGAAACGCTTTGCATATTTGACTTTTACTTTCCCAAAATACGACGGTCATTAAGATGAGTTTTTCAGGGAATATTGAATGGAGTGTATAAATAAATCAAAATATGTTATGTGTATATGGGTTATCAAAAGGATGTATCTCAGGAATGACTGAGTATATTCATTTGGAACTTTCGGGGAATGATAAGGAGATGATTAATTGACCAAAAGGTCATATTTTGCACTGCTACTGCTATGATTACAGCTGCTTCAACCGTTAGCACAACTACTATTACTACCACCACTACTATCCCTAAAACTACTACTTCTGTAGCGAGTACTACTAAGGGTGAGGATACTGACAAAATATATGAGGAAACGTTGAGGGAAAAGTTGAACTAAATCAAAACATACTATGTGTATACAGATTGCTGATACGGGCGTATCAACAATATTTTTGGAACGGTTTATCGTATCAATAGGAAACTTCAGGGGCATCATGAGTGGGATGTTCAGTTGATCAAAAGGCAAAATGTAACTGCTTCTACTGCTATTGATGCTGCTGCTACTACTTTTACTAGCAAAAATAATACGCTGTTACTACTACAGCTGTTCCTACTACTACCACCACCACTCTGATACTAATACAATTAAGGCTATACGTATGAAGGTGAATATTTGACTGAATAATGAGGTGGAATTTGAACTAAATCAAAACAAACTATGGGTATGCATATTGTCAAAAGGGCGTACCTCAAGATTGGATTTGGGTAATAAGTTGGGACTTTCAGAAAGTACTTAAATGGGAAAATCAATTGACAAAAAGGCAATATATGCATGCCATAACACTAATACGACTGTTATTTTTTACTAGTTCTACTACTGGTGCTAAACTACTCCAACTACTACTTCAATTGCAACAACTTATAAAACTTTGAGTACTGAGGTGAAAAGGGTGTCAATTGCCCACATCAACGATATTTTTGGAACGACTTACCACATCAAGGTGAAACTTCCGGTGCATCATAAAAGCGATGTTTCAACTGACCAAAAGGCAATATGGAAATGCTACTACCACTGCTACTACTACTACTAATACAGCACTAACACTGCAACTACTTCTACTACCACCGAAACTTCTGTGATAATAGTACTATTAAGGCTAAGTCTATCAAGGTTTAATTTGAGAGACGGCAAATTCAAATTAATAAAAGACACTATGTGCATTTAGGTTGTCAAAATAGCGTATCCTAAAAATTGATTTGTGTATTAAGTTGAAACTCTCAAAGAATGCTTAAAGGGGAACTTCAATTCACCAAAAGGTAAAATGCGCACACTACTACTAATACTACTATCACTGCAACACTTACTAGTTCTACTACTACTTTTATTATTGCTCCAACTACTACTACTTTTGCAACTACTTGTAAGGTTAAAAGCATTAAGATGAAAATTCTAAGAAGTACATGAATATACAGGTTATCAAAAGGGCATATCGACAATGTCATAGCAATGGTTAATTGTATTGACTTGAATAGCAATTGTATTGACTTGAATACTACTGCTGTGACTACTATTGGAATTATACCCTAAGGGTTTGAAGGTGAAGCTTTCAGAGAATATTTCTGAAAATTTCTGTTTTACGGATGACAACCTGCAATCCGTAGGCAGGCTGTCAAAAGAGCATATCAGGAACATCGTTGGAACAGTTTCCTGTGTGAAATTAAAACTTCCAAGGCTTGTTCTGAGGGATGTTGAACTAACCAAAAGACAATATTTGCATCATAATACTACTACTTCTACTCCTACAACTACTACTGCTGCTACTATTGTTATTACTGCTACTATTTCTATTTCTACAAAAGCTACGACTACTACTATTAACTTTACTCCCACTCCTACTATCATAACTACGGGTGCTGCTTCTACTGCTAATAAACTTGAGGGTATTAAGGCGAAAATTTTGGTCAATATGGGAACTGTAATGAAATAAATCAAAACACACTATGCCCACATAGCTCGACAAGAGGATATATCTGCAATGCTTCAGGACCGGTTGATGGTATTAACTTGATCATTGCGTTTTGAAGGGAATGTTGAAAAAAAAAACTAAGGTGCTATGAGCATGCTGCTACTAATGCTAAAGCTGTCAAAGAGCATAGATAGAATTTTTTGCGAACGGTATTAAGTTTTATTTTTCAGGTTAACTAGAGGAAGTTTAAAACTAAAATTAAAGACTACTTTTTGTGTCCGGATTTTAGAAGGGTATTTGTTGTTAAAAATTGTTAAAAAAAGTTTCTCCAGCATACAAATAGCAGGGCAAACTACAAATTCTTAAAATAAAAATGAAAAAGATTTAAACTATTTTTTTTCCCCTAAAAAGACTATGTCAGTGAAAAACGAACAGAATTAATTAAAAAATACTTTTCCGACGAAACAAGTTTTTCAAAGGAAAGTAAGGAACTCCATTAAACCAAAAATGAGCTAAAATAGAGTCAAATGATCTAACAAGCGCAAAACTACCACAAATCAGCATCGAAAAATAAATTAAACCGAAAACATACAGAAATTACAATAAATGATCGAGTTAAACTCGAAACGAGCAGAAATTAACATGAGTTGGGCTCAAAAGCCCCTATCCCTTCCCAATGCCAGAACATAACTTGACCTTTACTTTAAAAAAAATTAAATGTTTTCACTTTTATAACTTTATTAAATCAAATATAATTAACATTTTAAGGAATAAATATCAGCATATGTACATTGAACTAACAATGCGCATTCATTGTATTTTTTTCAGTGAAGTGCAAATTATGCTCTGGCCTTGGGAAGGCATAAGGATTTTGATCCCTACTCATGTCAATTTCTGCTCGTTTTGAGTTTTACTCGGTAATGTATTGTAATTTCTGTTCGTTTTGGCTTGCATTTATCTTCCGATGCTGATTTGTGGTAGTTTTACGCTTGGTAGATCGTTTGATTCTATTTTTACTCATTTTTGGTTTAATGGAGCTCTTTACTTTTCTTTGAAAATCTTGTTTTGTCAAAAAAGTTTTTTTTTTATTAATATGTTAACAATGGACAACTTGCTTAACCTACAGCGCTTGCCCCAGGGACTGTATTTTTTTTTCCAACCCCGAAGGCATAATTTTTTGGCATCTGGACTATTTTGAACAAAATGGCTATCTCAAAATTTGATATGATATATTTGGAGAAAAAAGTTCATGAGGAGGAGGGGGCTGGTTGCCCCCGATCACTTCTGTCTCTTAAAACGGAACTAGAATTTTTAATTAGCATTCGAACGAATCCCCTCCGAAGTTTGTATGGCCACCCCTTCCATATGAAGTCCCTCGGCGAAAAAAGAAGATGAAAAATACGTCATAAAACACAGCCCTGTGACTCTTTACTATAGACAACGATACGGCGTTGTCTCTTAAACAGGCGAGTAAAACTTTCAATTTTCTTTCTGATAAGTTGTTCAAAAGGAATATAGGGGTAATTATCTGGGAGTTAATTTCTCTCTCTCTAATTTCTCTCTCTCTCTCTCTGTGGGGAATTTTCTGCAGAGGAATTTTCAGATGGGAGATTTTCCAGAGGGGGGGGGGGAGAATTTTCCGAGTGAACAATTATTAATATAAAGTATTCAAAATTAAAATGTTTGCTGAAGATTAGATCTGCAAAGTTGTGGATTAAAGTGATATAGTACCTTAAAAATCATTTTGCGAGCTTCAGAGTCGACTGACCGTCACTAAGACAAAGGGCCTATTAGCAAATTCTCCCAAGAGACTAGCCATCATTGAGATCTGCTGATAATCTGTGGTTTTCTGTGAAATTTGACTGAAAAAATGTAAATTTCTAAGTCCCTTTCATCGGTAAGCCTATCAATCGAAGCGGGTGACACCACAGTGACACCAATTATCTAGAATAAAATGGCTATAGGGAAAAATTGGGCATGTTAGGGGACTCCAATCCTTCTGGTCACTTAAAAAGGGCACTAGAGCATTTGATGTCCTCTTAAGTGAGCTCTACTGATTTTCTAGGACCATTTGTTCGATACGATCAATCCCGGTAAAAACAAACAAAAAAAGAAATCAAAAAACGAAGAAAGAAATCTTTCTTCTGCCAAAAAATACAAAACTCCACAAAATACCTCTTCGGCCAAACTTCTCAAATAATAATTATTTTGATCTTATTTGTAGCGTTTTCCTAGCAAGTATACTAGAATAATTTTGGGACTGTCCTTTTTTAAAGTTTAAAAAGGAAATTATGCTCTTTTTAATCGAAAAAAACATAATTCACACTTTCTAGTGACGTAAGCTTCATCAAAACTGAGTATCTTCATCTCCAGCACAAAACACGACATGTTAAATGGTTTTTCTAGGATTTCTGGGAAAGTAGGTTCCTACTTTTAGGTTTCTATCACTTAGTCGAATCTATTTTCCAAGCTCCACAAGCTAGGACAAAACTGCAAAACCAATGCCAAATAGTTTCAGGAGACAAACTGAAAGAGTTTATAATGGATGACATAATATTATCCTTTAAGGTACCCTTTCCCCTTAAACTCAAAACATGAAATCAGTAGAAATTAATAATAAAATGCAGTCGCAAAGCAAAAACATCATGTAATCAAGACAATATTTTATTCGTGAGCAATCAATCTCATTATACTTTGTAAACTCAAAAAATAGCACTTTTCATAAGATTTGATATGAATTTACAGAGTAACGATGATTTCAGCAATTTCTTTATCATGATAACAACCCCTAGGCCTAAAGCTTAATGTCAACTTGCTTATATTTATAATCGAAGGTGTTATTTTGATAAGAAACTTCATGTATCATTGTTAAAATCAATAATTGGAAAATGCAAAGAGCATTCTATCAACAAATGAAATAAAATCATTTTTATGCTATCCTAAAAAGGTCTTATTCTATATTTGCCTCTCAATAACTCGGACTATCTGTCTTGGCTTTTTCTACTATTAGCCATGTATGTCTTGATACCTGCAAAATATTTGATTTTAATTCATATTAAATAAAAAAAAAACAAGTTTTTTAAACTGAAAGTAAGGAGCGACATTAAAACTTAAAACGAACAGAAATTATTCCGTATCTGAAAGGGGCTGTCCCCTCCTCAACGCCTCGCTCTTTATGCTAAAGTTTTTTATTGTTTTAAAAAAATAAAGTTGTGAGACAGAGTCAAACTTTAGCGTAAAGAGCGAGGCGTTGAGGAGGGGACAGCCCCTTTCATATACGGAATAATTTCTGTTCGTTTTAAGTTTTAATGTCGCTCCTTACTTTCAGTTTAAAAAACTTGTTTTTTTTTATTTTTAATTTCTGATCGTTTTTTAGTTAATGCAGCTTTTATCTTGGCTCGCAGTCATTGAATAAGTAAACAAAATTTGCATAAAAATTTTAATTTTCTTTTGCTAAATGGCTGTCTCTAAATTTGGTTCTGACGTAATTTACAAATTAACTTACGTAACGAACTTCTATAGTCGTATATTTTTCTTCTGGAAAAAAATACAAAGTTGCAGATTTTTACAGATATGAGCTTGAAACCTATGTTATAGGGTTTTCTGATACGCTGAATCTGACAGTGATTTTCATTAAAATTTTTTCACTTTTAGGGGATGTTTCCCCCCTCTTTAAAAAATCAGGTAAGTTTTCTCAGGCTCGTAGCCTTTGATGAGTAATACTAAACTTAACAAAATTTGTATATTTAGAATCAGCATTATAAGCCCATTCTTTGGATACATTTATTGACATCAAAGTTCCGTTTTTAAAAGTTTCGCTTACTATTGAGCCGTATCGCTAGTTTTTTTATTGTTTTTTTTATTACGTTTATGTTATTACGTATATGATGGGGTTCTCCCCTTAGTCAATACCACGCTATTTACGTTAAAAGTAAAAAAAAAATTTAATTCACACACCCCTGAATCACAAAGGCCGTTTAATTAGAATAGATAGCTTTTTTGAAAGCACTAAAAAAACTGTAGCGTAAAGAGCGAGGTATTGACTTGGGGGAGAAACCCCTCATATACGTAATAATTTCTGTTCATTTTAAGTTCTAATGTTGCTTCTTACTTTCAGTTGAAAAAACTTGTTTTTTTTTTAATTTAATTTCTGATCGTTTTTTAAATAATGCTTGGGAATCCGGCGCCCCCTTCATAGAAATGTCCCTTACCCCAAAGAAACATCCTCCACTGAAAGATTATTCCGAGTAACCCCTCCTCAAGCCCCCCTCCCCCCCCCCCCCAAAAAAAAATTCTTCCTGAAAATGTCTGTATACTTCCCAATAACCAATACAATATGCAAGCAATGGGCAGAGTTCATAACTTGCAGCCCTTCCCCTGGGAACTGTGGGGGATTAAGTCATCGTAAAAGACATATTTATCAGATTTTCGACTATGCTAAACAAAATGGCTATCTCAAAATTTTAATTGGGTGACTTTGAGAAAAAAATGAGCGTGGGAGGGGGCCTAGTTGCCTTCCATTTTTTTGGTCACTTAAAGAGGGCACTAGAACTTTTAATTTCCGTTCAAATAAGCCCTCTTACGATATTCTAGGATCACTGGTTCAATACGATTACCCCTGGGGAAAAAAAAAACAAACAAATAAACACGCACCCGTGATCTTTCTTCTGGCAAAAAATGCAAAATTCCACATTTTTGTAGATAGGAGCTTGAAACCTCTACAGTAGGGTTCTCTGGTACGCTGAATATGATGGTGTGAATTTCATTAAGGTTCTATAACTTTTAGGGGTCTTTCCCCCTTTTTTCAAAAATCAGCCAAATTTACTCAGGCGCGTAACTTTTGATGGGTAAGATTAAACTTGATGAAACTTATATATTTGAAATCAAAATTAAAATCTGATTCTTTTGATGTATCTATTGGTACCAAAATTCCGGTTTTTAGAATTTCGGTTACCATTGAGCCGGATCGCTCCTTACTTACAGTTCGTTACCACGAACTGTTTGATGAGATTATGGCAAATTTCTCGAGATAATTACTGACTGTAAGAAATTAACAAGGAGGGAAACAATTTCTACTCTGGGAAAATAACATCCGACGATATCTATTGTTACTTTACTAAAACCGCAAAGCTAGCAGCGGCTAGCAGTAAAAGTATAACACGTCTTACCTGAACGCCTGTGTTGAGAAGTATCATAGGCAGCGCAATCACGCTGCCTAAGTAAAGAACGATGATGGCACAATATATTATTTATTTATTTTGTTTCCATACCAGGGCACTTCGTATCGAATGAGTTGTCGTAAAAACTTCAAAAAGGGCTCATTCGATTGGACATTGGAGTAGCTTGTGCCCTTTTTAATAGTCAAAAGTGATTGAAAGGCGACAAACACTCCTTCCACGCCCACCATTTCCCCAAACACATCCAATCAAAATTTTGAGATAGCCATTTTGTTCAGCGTAGTTGATTTCCGGATAGAAATTATATTTTGAGGAGGACAGTCCCCCAAACCCTCAGGGCAAGGGTTTTAAGTTATGCCCTAGGGGCATATAAAAATGACATTGGCACAATTTATTATTTATTATTTTTTTTTCCTTTAGACCAGGACACTTCGTATCGAAGAAGTTGTCGTAGGAACTTCGAAAAGGGCTCATTCAATTGGAAATTGGAGTGGCTTGTGCCCTTTTTAATAGTCAAAAGTGATTGAAAGCCAACTAACACCCCTTCCACGCCCACCATTTCCCCGAGATCGTCCAATCAAAATTTTGAGATAGCCATTTGGTTCAGCATAGTTGATTTCGAGATAGAAATTATTTTTTTGAGGAGGACACTCCCCCACAGCCCTCAGGGCAAGGGTTGTAAGCTATGCCCTGGGGCCATATAAAAAAGATGTTGGCACAATGTGTTATTTATTCATTTTTTCCTTTAGACCAGGGCACTTCGTATCGAAGAAGTTGTCGTAGAAACTTCGAAAAGGGCTCATTCAATTGGAAGTTGGAGTGGCTTGTGCCCTTTTTAATAGTCGAAAGTGATTGGAAGGCAACTAACCCCCTCTCATGCCCACCATTTCCCAAACATATCCAATCAAAATTTTTAGATAGCCATTTTGTTCAACGTCGCTGAAAGTTCTGGAAATTGGGTCTTTAAGGATGACACCCCCCCCCCACAGCCCTCAGGGAAAGGGTTTTAAAATATTCCCTGGGAGCATATAAGGTTTTTATAGGAAGCGTTGTAGTAGAAACTTCAAAAAGGGCTCATTCGATTAGAAATTGAAATGGCTAGTGCCCTTTTTAATAATCGAAAATGGTTGGAAGGCAACTAACATCCCTTCCACGCCCACCATTTTCCCAAACACATCCAATGAAAATTTTGAGATAGCCATTTTGTCCACGCAGTTGAAAGTTCTGGAAATTATACCTTTGATCCGGACACTCCCTCACAGTCTTCAGGGCAAGGGTTATAAATTATGACTAGAAATTCAAAGGGATAGTGCCTTTTCAAAAAGGGTTCATTTGATTGGATATTGAAATTGCCCTTTTTACAGTCGAAAGTGAGTGGAGAGTAACGAACCCCCCTCTAACGCCCGTCTTTTCCCCCAACAAATTCAATCAAAGTTTAGAGATAGCCATTTTGTTCAACGTAGTTGAAAGTTCTGGAATTATGTATTTAAGGATGGCAAACCCCCCAGATCCCCTAGGGCAAAGGTTGTCAGTTATGCCCTGGGGCATATAAGGTTTTTATAGATAGCGTTGTCGTAAAAAACTTCAAAAGGGGCTCATTCAATTGGAAATTGAGAGGGCTAGTGCCCTTTTTTTATAGTCGAAAGAGATTGGAGGGTAACTGATCCCCTCTCACGCCCACCATTCCCCAAAACACATCCAGTCAAAATTTTTAGATTGTCATTTTGTTGAACGTAGTAGAAAGTTCTGTAAATTAAGTCTTTGAGGATGACCCCCTCCCCCAGCCCTCAGGGAAAGGGTTGTAAGTTATACCCTGGGGGCATATAAAGTTTTTATTGAAAGCGTTGTCGTAGAAACTTCAAAAGGGCTCATTTGATTGGAAATTATAGGGCTAGTGCCTTTTTTAATAGTTGAAAGTGATTGGAGAGCAACTAACGCCCCTCTCACGCCCAAAACTTCCCCAAAGATATCGAATCAAAATTTTGAGGTAGCCATTTTGTTTGACGTAGTTGAAAGTTCAGAAAATTAGGTCTTTGAGAATGACAACCCCCCTCACAGCCCTTAGGGTAAGGATTGTATTTATGCCCTGGGGGCATATAAGGTGTTTATAGAAAGCATTGTCGTAGAAACTCAAAAAGGGCCCATTTGATTGGAAATCGAAAGGCCTAGTGTCCTTTTTAATTGTCAAAAGTGATTGGAAGACTTGACATTTTTAGAATAAAGATTGTTATGGGTACAATGTATTATTTTTTTTTTCTTTTTTGTTTAGACCAGGGCACTTCGTATCAAAGGAGTTGTCGCAGGAACTTCGAAAAGGGCTCATTCGATTGACAATAGAAAGGGCTGATGCTCTTTTTAATAATCGAAAGTGATTGGAGGGCAACTAAACCCCCTCCACGCCCACCCTCCCATTTGCCCATTATGTTTAAAAAACAAATGTTGCCTTAAGATTAAATCAAAATGCACTGTGTTAATGCTAATTCCCAATAAGGCATCTCAGCAGTATCCCAAGAACAACTGAGAGTCTTATGTTCAAACTTTCGGGGCTACTTCTGCTCTTAAAATTTAACAAAGTCAAAATAGCGTGAGTGTAACCAAGCTATCAAAGAAAGTAAACAGATTTTTTTGCGAATGGTATCAAGTTTTCCATTTCAGGTCAACAAGAGGAGGTATGAAACTAAATTAAACACTACTATTTGTGTCCAGATTTTTAAAAGGGTGTAGGTTGTTAAAAATTGCTGAAAATTTTTCTCCAAGATACAAATAGCAGGCCAAACTATAAAGTTTTAAAAAAAAACGAAAAGATTTAAAGTATTATTTTCTTTTTCCCTGAGAAGACTATGTCAATATAAAACGAACAGAAATTAATTAAAAAAAAATTTTTTTCCACGAAATAAGTTTTTCAAAGAAAAGTAAAGAACTCCATTAAACAAAAAATGAGCAAAAATAAAATCAAATAATCTACCAAGCGTGAAAGTATCACAAATCAGCATCGACAAATAAATGAAACCCAAAACGAACAAAAATTTCAATAAATAACCGAGTCAAACTCAAAACGAGCAGAAATTAACATAAGTTGGCCTCAAAAACCCTATGCCTTCCCAAGGCCAGAACATAATGTGCACTTTACTGAAAAAAATACAAATGAATATGCATTGTCAGTTTAATATACATATACTGATATTTAGTAATCAAAATGTTATTATTGTTTGACTTATTAAAATTATAAAAGTAAAAAGATTTATATTTTTTTCAGTAAAGTGCAAGTTATGTTCTGGCCTTGGGAAGGCAAAAAAATGCAAAAAAAAAATGTATAAGAAGATGTGATTGTTAAGGTTTGGAAAACGGAAACAAAAAATCTAATTGTGGGGGGGGGCAAAAAAATATCTTGCCTTGGGCGGCAGGATAGGTTGCGCCTGTCCTGGTCTTACCTGAACGCCTGTGTTGAGAAGTATTTTTACAAAATGCAAGTCAATGCCATTGGGTTATTATTATATTGAAGTTATTATATTGAAGTTGTTTTTAAGTGTATGTCACATGTTTTAACCTTACATTTGGTTGTGCTCGAATAAAACATTGTATTTACTACGCGTTACTTAAATTCCATGTTTGTTTTTTTTTTTTTTTACTTTACTGTAAGTTAAAAAAAAATTGGAACAAGTTTCACTCATTTGAAAGGTTCAGTCATTGTTTTTAAAATCAACTTTTCAATGTGTGAGGGAGGGGTTTGCTTGAAAGAACATATTTCAATTCTAGATTAATTTATAGTAATTAGTAATATAATTTAAATGGGCAGTTGCAATTATTTAGAAGAAAAAAAAACCATTAAATAGAACAATTTAGACAGAGAGAGATGTAATGCTGCTCTTAGGATTGTTGCGTATTTGCTTTGTTCAGAAAGTTTGGGGGGAAGAAAATCACACCTCGTTCAACTCAACATTAGAAGACTCTGTCTATATCGGCTTTTGTTATTTTTATACTAGAATTAACAGAGAAGTTTTATTTTGACCATAAACACTTTTGCTTGGGGTGAATTTTTTTTTAAGGAGGACTGATACTTCTCACCTTTAATTTTTAGGGGGGCTTCAGAACACAAAAATAATAATATATTTAAATTCAAAAGATTTTTTAGATTTTTGTGAAGCCAGTCCCCTCAGCATTTTCAAGATGACTTTGCCCCTCGTCCTCTTTAAAGATAATGCCCGAAAAATAAAAGGGAATTGATTAGCATTACGTAAACTCGTTTCTGTCTAAAAAAAATTCGGTGCTATTTGAAATTATCTAGTATAGCACCAAGCTGTTTGTGCTTTCTTTGTTTTACTCTGTTCTGGTGACGGTATTTGCTGTATTTGCATAGCATTCTAGTTCTTTTTGTTCTATTGGTTTGAACCGTTCCTTTGGACAAATTGTTTCAAATTTGTATATGAGCCGTCTTAAAATGCCAATTTTCCTGTTCTCTTCAATTACCTATTTTCTTTTAATGTCTCAACAACGACGTTTTTTTTCCCTCTTTTCCATTTGACATCACTTGGCTTGCTCTCCCCAGTTCAGGGCTATTTCTGTTTCGATAAGTTTTTATTATAGCATCTAAGTTATGTCTCCTTTCTGGACTAGGGATGCAAAACATTTTGGGAACCCATCTAAACTTGTTTGGATAAATTCTTCTCAAATTATTTATTCACTTTTAAGTTCTGGGTTGTCTACCTCGATTGCTCCCACCAATATGCAGATGCAGTTCAGTGGGCGTATGAACAAATTGACGTTATTAAGAGATTAGCTACAAAATTTTCCGCTGATCTGGAGTTCGTGACCTCAGCTCAAGGTAATATTCATTTTCCAGCAAAATTGGAATTTAAGGGCGATCGCAGCTGTTACTTCGATGTAAAATGCTAAAGTTGATAAAGGCAGAATTTTTATTTTCTGTCTTAGTGGAAAGTAATACCTTTTCCATTTTTTACTTCAAAGGAGCTTATTGATTAGTATTTACCAAAAAGTAAAAGAGGAAATTATAGCCTAGTAAACGACACAGCATTCGCACGGGATTCTGACTAATGGACAATTTTTCTGGGCTTGGTATGTTTTGATGGGCGTCTTTGGGCTGAAAAACCTCTTCCTAGCTAATTTATCTATTATGGGTTGCCTCCCCGTAGTAGCATAATATTTGTAGGCATGAATATATAATGAGTCGGAGGTAATAGGCTTGAGACTGTCTGTGTAGGATTTCGACTCTTGTTGATAGAAGAGCATCGCCAAGTGCTGAAAACCATGTTGTGACCAAGATGGGCCCAGGATTGCACAAAGCCTCCATTCATGGAGGTCCCAGGGACTTCTTGCTGACAGGTTCTAAGTCGGCTTAAGCACTTCGGTGTAGACTTGAGAAGATATGTGATCCCGTCCTGCACTGGTATCCGGGATCATTGCTTTTCCTGAGGTGAAAATAATTTCAATGATTTAAAGAACATGAAAATTGGAACTTGGAATGTTACGACATTAAAAAATTACTTAGTAATATGATACTTTTTAGACTGAGAGATGCCGTAGACAAAGTTTTAAGAGAAGAGCAGCAGTGCGGTTTTAGAAAAGGTAGAGGATGTGTCGACCAAATTTTCACTCTTAGGCTTATAATTGAGAAGTGCCTGAGTTTTCAAACCCTTTGGTCCTCAGTTTTATAGATTATGAGCAAGCGTTCGATTCTGTTGATAGAAGAGCTTTAGTAAAGGTTTTATCCTTGTATGGTATACTAGACAAATACATTAAAGTGATTAGTGCTATGTACGAGAATAACACTGCTGCGGTTAAGGTAGGAAATGAGGTTAGCAGCTGGTTTTGTATTAAATCAGGAGTTAAGCAGGGCTGTGTTCTATCCCCCTTTGTATGGATTATTTTGATGGACTTTGTTTTAAGGAGCACAGGAAAGGCAATGGGAGACCACGGAATCAAATGGGGAGGAAAAAGTCTTCTGGACTTGGATTATGCTGATGATTTAAGCATCCTAGATGAAAGTGTGAGCAAAATGAATGAAGTTTTAGAGGTTTTGCGAGTTCAGGGTGCTAGAAAGCTGTCAAAACACAGGTTGTGCCGCGCCGAGCAAAAAGCGGGGTAGCTTAGCAGCAATGCTACTTGGCAGTTTTCATGCCCTAGCACAATTTGTTGGCAGATTTTGTCTGAAAATACCAGTGCTTCCACTATCCCGAATTTTTGGGGGATTTACCCAAAAATCTGTCTTCTCGAAAAAATCGGTTCCCCAAAATTCCCTTTCGTTCAAAGTGGCCACCCCCTAGTGATTTATCGCTAGTGACAATCCACCCCTAGTAACTATCACTTTCACTTAACTTGACATAATTTTTTCAGTACTTTCCAGAGTTTTGTCTCAATTAGTTACTGCACATCAAAAACCAGACATGGTTCATTGAATTACTGACCTTTCTTGTATGCTAATAAAAGTAAAATGTTTTTAAAAACAATACCATTTCATCCATTACCATTGTGACTCGTGGTAAAGAATTTCATTTGAAGACGTTTACGTTAAGTGTAATTCTGAGCATCGATGCAAAGAGGGTTATTTTAGACAGCTGGACCGTGAGTTTAAATTTTGTTTTCTTTTGCTATTCTGTTTAATTTTTAAAGGTCTGAAAATATAAGAGAGTTAGATTGAAAAATTATTCTAAAATGAAAAAGGGAAATCATGGTACCTATGCAGAGAGAGGGGGGAGGGGATTTAGGGATAAATGTGAGATATTTTCATTATCAAGCTATAAATTAGATGAACCTACCACTCGAGGCTTTTGCTCTTTCAAAATATAATGCTCTTTCTTTTATATCCGTCGTTTTACTCAAAAAAATTAAATGGACACTTTAAAATGATACCTTTTTGTCTTATTTTCTGTATTTTAGTTTGAATCTTATTTTCTTTTACTCTAGGTTTCAGGCATAATATATTAACCTCGAAAACATAATAATTTAATGCGTAATAGATTAAAGGGTACTTGTGTATTATACCACCAACACTCAGGTTTACGATGTGTAAAACTCGAGAACAAACCAGTTCGATCTGTCTGTATTAAGAAACAATTAGCTTACGCTCGGTGGAAAACAAGTGGTGGGTGAGAAAATACATTAAAATTATATATTTTGGGCTATGTATTTGCACATTAGGGGCTGAGAGTGGGGGCTAGGTTAGTTTTGGTCAGGTTACCCCCCCCCCCCCCCCCCCCCCCCCCCCCCCCCCCCCATGGGCAAATATATAGCCTAAATTTGTTTCTAAAGTATTATATTTTCATCATGTTTTGGTATTTTTCATTAGGATTAACCTAACTTTACTTTTGAGTATTGGCGGCATAATACATAAGTACCGATTAAAGGAATTGATCTTTTTGCCAGGAACCTTCACCATTTAAAAATTTTTTGAATTCGGCTTCATTTTGTGTGTAAAAATTAAGGACTTTTTTTTTCCTTGAGAATTTTATTTTGCATATAACCTTTTATTTTCAAATGTGTTGCCTTCCTCCTCCTCCCCTGATTATTGGTACTCTAGTGCCCTCCCCTTGCAATATTTTTTTGTGGGCGTCCCCGCTTGATTGAGTAGTTCAACTGAAGTCTAGGATCTTTTTACGGTGTAGGAAAGTTGTTAAGTAAGTGAATGAAATTTGACGGAATAGATATTCTGCTCAAATTAGGGCAGTAGAAATTTTTTTTAAATATCTAGGTCTTCCTCGACAACTTATAATGCTTGAGCAATTATTAACCCTTTATGAAGGCTAATCCTTAGATAAAAACAACAGAATTAAAAAAAAAAAATTGTTGTGGTAGAATCGTATTTACCATTCAAAACTTTTCCTATATATAATCTTCTTACCATAGAAATTGCAGCCCCTCCCCTCTCTTAATGAGAAAAATTAAGCTATAGATTATAATTCAGGGAATAGTTGATTAAGACGGAAACGACCCCAAAACATGATTCACAAAATGTTGTATATTATAGCTGAAAGTAAAAACTCGGTTATTATTTCCAGATTGTTTTCTTGTAAAGTTTTATATTATATTCAGACTTATTTTTTTACCAACGGTTGGTCTTTATTTCTTACTCCTCTACCTGATATCTGTGTTTGAAGATTGATTAAACAGTTCGTGGTAATGAACTGTAAGTAACTCGACCCAACAGGAACCAAACTCTAAAAAAGAGCAACTACATAACAAAAAAGAGCTACTTTCGTTTTGATATTTTTTTTTACCTGGTGATATATCTGAAATATCTCTTCCACGAGATGTATGCATCTCTTTTCTAATATAAGAAGAGATGTATCTCTTCTCACGTTGCTGCTTTCTAAAATTTATTCGAACTAAAAGCTCATTGAGTTTCATTGTCGCTGTGAAAATGGACTTTTAAGTCGTTGTTTTCCTTCGTCCTTTGGTCAAGTTTTTACTTATTCCACTTCTCTTCAACTGAAAGTGAATATTTGTCCAAATCTCGCACAAATAGCCAAATTCTCTGAAAACTGTTTATTCTTCAGTTGAAAGAATCTTAAAAGGACTGATAGCTATCAAGGTGTACATATAGTTAAATTAGGTAATGGGAAAGCTGGAATGTGGGACATTAGTTGCCTAAAACAGCCACAGTACAATAATGCAGCAATTCTCTGTTTATTTTGGGGATTAGATTAGGCCAAAAATAATGTCACAGCTTCATAATGGATGTGACTGCCAGGCTGCCAATCAATATTGTTCTCCCAGAAAGTCAAATGGTGCTTTTTATAGTTGTAGTATAGTGATCAGTGAGTATAAAGCATGCAGTTGGGTAGGCACTATTTTTGTAATACCAATTGCATTGGAGTATACGACTCCATCCATAAAGTAACAGCAGCAAGCATACATCAAACTTTGAATAGTATGCTCCACTAGCCAAATTTGAGCAAAAGTGGTACAGTACTTATGATAAAGGTACATATAAAATTAAGGAGTGTGATATTTATGGCTAGTATATGGCTTGCAACTGAATTAGATAACATTGTTAATTGTGATTCAGAAAACTATTGATATTTATAACTACAAGCTTTACTAAGTTACATTTGTTACTTTTTTTTAAATTTTACGTATGAAGATACTTTTTGCTCAAAGCAAATCTGTCGAAACACAAGTTGTGCTGCTAAATATGTCGGCAGCTTTTGGAATTCCGCTACTGGCAGCCTTGGAACTTTTTGCAAACCTATTATTTGTGATCAACCAAAATGCTGTAAGAAAAAAAAGAAAGAGGATAAGCTGTACTTGCAAAATTTTCATCTGTAGTTTTCTTGGAAATTATATATGCCTGAGGAACCAAATCTGCATAGACAGGCTTTGGGAACTTACATATAAGGCTAAAGAAATATTAGGTGATTTTCATGTTGCAACATGAAAAGCTGACTAGATAAAATATTCAAGCAGAAAAAACGTTCATCATCTCACCGACCAATTGGTCGGATGGTGACACATATTTCTTACTTCAGCTAATTTAGTTTAGACACGGACCCACACAGTTCTCAAATGTAGGGGATGCAGGATATTTGGGGCTAAAACACAAATCTCTTCTTTTAGATTATTTTTATAGTTTTGTACTTCTCTTTCCATCAATAGTCGACGAAAGAAATAAACATATATGCATGATCTTATATTTAAAAAACACCCAATAACACAGTAAATTCAGTTCAGGATTTGTACTTAAGAAATTTGTTTCTAAACAGAAGCCTATAATTGTCATGTAATATGTATAATTCTAATGCTGGAGAAAGGGTACAATTAGCCCCAGCTACTGTTTACACTATTGACCAACCATTGCTCATGGCATATGGTAGCTTAAAGAATTCTTTATTTTTTCACAGGAATTGAAGATGCATTCCAAAGAGGAAAAATTGCCAGTCTAGTTGGTGTTGAAGGGGGTCATCTAATTGGAAGTAGCTTGGGAGTGCTGAGAACTATGTACGAACTTGGAGCAAGATACTTGACCTTAACCCATAATTGTAACACACCATGGGCAGATCAGTCAGGAAAAGACAGACCAGGAAATGAACCAGAGTTTGATGGCTTAACATCGTTTGGAATGGTAATCACTTATTTCAGCTAATTTGTGTTAAAAGAAATCAAACCTAAAAACCAGCAATTAGCAGGGAAATACAAAGGCGCACAAATCCTCAGCGTAGATAAGTAAAACTTCTTAAGAACTGATATTTTTTTCGGCTTCATTCCAGTATGTTTTCTAACTTCAACAGAGGGAAAGGGGTAACCAATTCAGGTGTTCAGGACATATATTAGAATAGGTTGACGGATCTCAGCCATGCTGGGTGGAAAGTAAACGTTGGCTGGTCATTCTAGTACTACCTTTGCAAGGTCCCTACCTGATCCAAACCTTATGAGGAAAGGATTCTCTACTTTCTTATCACCATTGAATCAGTGTAAGGGGTTTTCTTATATCATCCATCGAAGTGGATTGCTAAAACAAAATAAATAACATTTCGTGGGAGAAAAGAGCTACTGTCTTCCGTATCTTTTTGTGGATTTTGGAGTCAGTAGGGCTCTCAGGGATACGGAAAAGCAGGAGGCTAGCTTATTATAATTGGTAAAATATGTTCCATTGGGCTGGTCAATTTCAATCAAACCTAATGAAAGGTAGTAGCTAACGTCCTATTATATCTTTTTGATGGCCTGAGACGACTCAGGCCTCTGCGTGCGTAGGGGGAGGGTTTATCTAAACTTTATTCATCGGAGTATCTACCATCAGGTTTTGGGTGTCAACTAACTTGATCAGATTTAAGAAATATCTTAGCTTTCCCTTTTCAAAGTCCTAGTTTGATTCAACCATTCAAATTCTGTGGTGGAGAAGTGAGGCGTCCCCAAATCATGGTCATAATGAAAAAACAAAGGCATAAAATCTGACAAGGAAGAGTTAGGATCATAGTTAGGCCTTTTTATGGTCTGCAGCATATTCAAAACCTGTCAAGTAGGACGAGAAGAGGTATTTTAAGTTCGTTTTATCAACCTAATTACGATACAAGCTGGTGGAATTCATTCAACAAGACCGGCGACAAATATCAATTATCCGTGCTAGATCTGACTTCTGTTGGGGAAAGGCTACATTCTTGTCATCAGTAGGCTATCCATTAGAGTAGCCACCGATTACAATTAAATTCTTAAGGATTAGCCACCAGGAAGTTTGTTCCACTTTTAGAGGGTTCAACCCCATCTGAAAGATAGTGTCACTCGTACTATTTTCAACTGCGACTCATGATTCATCATTGCCCCGAAACTTCCTGGTGTCCCCAAGATTGGAGGCCTAGTTCACCTTTCTCCATGATTCATTATGAGCCGAGAATCAAAGCACCCTTCTTAAAACGTCACCCAAGTTTCTTTCTGTCGTCCACGTCTGCTGATGCCCAGGAGGGGCCCAGCACGGCATATCTTGAGGCATATAGTCCTTACCCACCCTAACCATTTGACTCTGAAAACGCCATGGACAACTTATAATATTTTCTCGATCAGGGGTGACTGTATAATTTTTTCACGAATAAACGAGTTTTTGCTATCAGAAAAGTTGATGCCAAGGGCAAGGTTGTATACAAGACTGTTGTTCTCAAATCCCTTAAGTCAAATCCACACGTATACTTAGCTAGACATCGGTGTCATGCTGTAATAAGTATCTACCGATCATGATCTGATGCCTCCGTTATAGGTAGCAAAGATTGGTCCAAAATTATGGTTGCTAGAAATTTATGTCTAAGCCCACTTGCGGACGGGGCATAAACGAGAAAACAAAATCGTTCCCATGGCTAGACAAATGGATTTAATTTTAGAAAATCATTTAGTGAATTAGGCCTATCATTTTCAATGATGAAAGATTTGAACTAAAATGCAATTTAAATCAAAAGTGGCACTATTTACAATGAAAGTGACTTTATTTTTGCAATAACATTTTTAACCTAGAAAAACTTTTTTGATTAAAAAAAAAAAATCTAAAAAATAAACATCGAAAAAACATCCAGGATTTCACTTTTTTTTTTAACCAAAATCTTTCTTTTCTATTATTAATAAAAGTAAAAATAAGAAATGTTGCGTATTTGTTTGGATTAATTTTGAAAAAGCTTGCCGTAAAATAAGTTTTTCGAAGGAAAGTAAGGAGCTACACTAAAACTTAAGACGAGCATAAATAAAGTTTTATAATAATTCAAACTTAAAAACGTCCAGAAATTATTATCAAAGAAGAAATAAATAAAAAATAAGAAGAAATAAGTTCAAAGAAAAAAGTAATGACCTCATCAAACACGAAGATAACAGATGCTGACATCAATATGAATCAATATGATTCACCATCAGATGAATTAATACATCCTTAACAAATGGAAATCAAAACTAATGCTAAATTCAAGCTTAAAATGAACAAAAATTACTACGAACAAGAGTTTGGCCACTGATTCAAAAATTAGGTTTTATTTAACAGATATTTTTTTCCAATGTTATAATTAAAGAAAAATGTTCAAATTACAATGATTTTCAGTAGAGCGTAAAAGACACAATGCCTTCCAAAATTTTACAGGGGGGGGGGGGTGCAGTAGCCAAACTCCTGTTTGTAGTAGAGTCTGTTCGCCTTATGTTTGGCATGAGTATTCATTTTAATTTCTACTCGTTTTTAAATTTATTCATTCATTTATGTCATTACTGTTACCTTTAGGCCTAAGTTCATAAATATATGTCAGAAGCATCACTAAGCCTTCTTTGTTTCTGACCCTTTAAACTCTTTTATTTGTGACATTGACGTGAACCCACCCTTGTGGTGGTATTAAAAAAAGCATCATTTTGAACAAATAAACTTTCAAATGGGGACAAATCCATTTATTTAGACAGTGAAAAAACAGGTACAAAAGTCCAGATATTTTGGTCACATATACAGCGACCGTCTTGAATATATACAGTGACTGAAGACGGTCGCTGTATATGTGACCGAAATATCTGAACTTTTGTACCTGTTTTTTCACTGCCTAAATAAATGGATTTATCCCCATTTGAAAGTTTATTTGTTCGTCTTAGAACGGCAGTGTGGTCTAAGAAAACACCACCTAATTTAAAGGTGTTATGTCGAAAAAAAGTATCATTTTGAGAGCCTGGATCCTCATAATTTCTTTTGAATAAGTTCAACATCCCCCTTAACATTCCTTAAAAGTTTCAATTTAACACCCTGAGCCGTTCTTGAGATATTTCGTATGCACCATTTTGACAACGTGGATGCACATAGTGTCTTTTCATTTTCTTCAGACAATCAATTTAGTTTTCTTTTCTTTTTAAACGACACTAAACTTGGTTAGATCCATTTAGTGTCCTATTAGCATTGCCTCTTACTTGAGGACTTAACTTGGGATCTTGGTCCCCTACAGTAGAACTAAATTGATTGGCAGATAGCAAAAAATACAGTGATTTTTAGATTTATATTGACCATGATAAATAATTTCTTCCTCCCCAGTCGAAGTTAGAAAGTGATTTGCAAAACTATTTAGACTATTTCAATTATATCCATTGATGCCCAGAAAGTTGTAGATAGCTGCTGATCTTCTATATATTTCAAACAAATGGATTTAAAACGAAAAAAGATTGGATAAAAACTATTTTGTTTAAAAAAGGAAAACTAAATTGAGTTAACGAAGTTTAGTGTTGCTTCAAAAAAAAAAAAAAAACACAAAGAACTAAATTGATAATCACAAGTATATTTATATCGAAAATTTTTTCGGGATGTTTGAAGAGCATATTGATAATTTTGAATATTTCAATATTAAAAAAAAAATTACTCAAAGCCTGTCTCGTTACCAACAAGACAGGTGATCCAGCCTATGTCTTGGAGGTGGTAAGATTTGGCTTCGTATAAGAGTTTATATTTCTCGCTAAAATGTTTTAATATAAATCTTGAATTTTTGTCAGAACATATTTTGTCAAAAAAGACTATTTTCAGATTGTATAGAAAAAGAATATTGTTGTCAAACTCTTTAAACTTTTCAAAGGACGCGAATTATAATTTTATTTTTATTTTTCCTTTGAAACTACGTGCCAACCCATCATGGGAAGCTAATTTTTGATACGGCTAATTTTGTCTTGGAAGACCTTCACATTTCCGTAAGTTGACGTTAGGTTTGTTCATTCTTTGCTTATAATTTTTTTCAATTTAGGATATTGTGCGAGAGATGAATCGTCTTGGTATGCTAATTGACTTGAGCCATGTTTCATCAACAACCATGCACGACGCCTTGACTGTTTCCCGTTCGCCTGTAATTTTTTTCCCATTCTGGGGCAAGATCCGTTTGTGATCATCCACGGAACGTTCCAGATGACGTATTATTTCGTTTGGTAAGAACATTTTGGTTCAACGTAACACATTTTTGAAAAATTTTCTCTGTAAGGCTTTTTTCGAAAACTCTGAAATGTGAACGTAAATCTAATTGAAAAACAGTTACAATATGATTCCAGAAAGGCGGCATTTGTTAAAACATAGCAGCTTTCAAATAAGAAATAACGACAATAAAAGTATGCATCTCGCACTTATCGAAAACTGAACTTATTACGTTAAAAATAACCATTTTTGCAATAAGAGAAGGACTGTTATGCCCTCAGTACCCATATGAATTCTTATATATTCCTTCAAATGAAAAAGTGTAGGGATATACCCTTTCTGCAAATGTAAAATTCTGGTCTATGGACCATTGCATCTTCTCAAGGATACACCACAATAGCAAAAGAGCAGTAGCATTCGATTACCCCCAATAAGCATTATATCAAAAATACAGCGATCGCTAAATTATTGTCTTGGATCGCTAAATTATTGTAAAATATTTTCACGTAAATTATTGTCATGTCAACTTGATATAGAAAATATCATTGATTGGGGAATCGAATGATATTACTCTTTTGCTATTATGGTGTTTCTCTCAGAAGAGTCATAGAACAGGATGATCCCATTCAGAATTTTTCTGATGCACTTCCTGTGGAACGTTTGAAAATTTTTATTTGGTCTAATTGTTATTTGGTCTAATTCGTGTTGAAGCGAAAAACAAAATGTCTAGGGATCCACTAGAGCTATACAAAGTATACTAAGATAACAGGCGAGCCCACTTTCAATTGAGGTCCATTAGAAGCTTGCGTTACCAAAGAAGAAATTCTTTGTGGGGCTACAGATAATCTAAAAATAGCCCCACATAAGAAGATGGATCTCATAATCAGTGCTTGAGTTTCTGTTTCTTTCTATTAAGCACGCTGCTTACTTTAGTGACGTTATATCAAGAATTAGGCTATCAAGAATAAGAAGTTACCAAGAACCGAGTAGCTCTTAAAATTATTGCATCAAAGAACATGCAGCAAAAAGACCGAGATTAGACTGTTAAAGATTGAAAGGGAACAAGAAATGAAAGAAATTCAGTTTCCTTTTCTATCTGTTCATGTATATACTCTTTTCTGAACCTGAAAATTGTCATGTATAATGCAGTTTAACTAGAAATAAGTAATGAGACAAACAAAATTTGTTTTTTTCGTATATGAACTTGACTACATGCTGGTAATTTCAGACTTTTTTGTAGTACCATTTCGAACCATTTCAAATAGAAAGTATAGGGTAAAAATATTGTTTCTGTATTTCGACCGTGAAATACGGCCACAATTATAAAACAATATTTTTCCAAGAGCGGAATATATCTCCCTATATTTTTCCATTTTCTTCGTCCATAGAGTATTGCTGACCAGTACATCTGGGAGACTCTGCAATTACCAGAAATTTTCAAAGTCGTTTTTTCGAAATCTTTTTGAGCAATAATTGAGCATCTAGATGCGACAAAACCACTCTCGCACGAATATAAAAAAAGAGAATTTGGAATTCTTGCTATAAGCCAGGTCAATTGCTCTTCCATTATCAATTGTAACCATGAATGGATTGGTAAACTGCCGCAAACTTTAGCATCACTTAGAGCAAAATAGCTGATTATACTTTTTCAATAGTATGTTGATTAACAGATTTTACATTCCTTAGGCTCAAAACAAAGGAATAGTTATGGTTGTTTTTTATCCTGGCTTTTCGGCATGCGCTTCCACCGCCACAATGGACGACGTTATAGGTAAGTCAAACATGTTAAGATTGATTCATTTTAAGAGTCGAGTCACAAAATTCAGAGGTTCATTTGATAAGATGCATCTGGAAACCGTAAATTTAGCTGTTATAGTTGATCTTCACGAGTTCAATGCTAGTTTGAAGCTTTGGCTTAGTGTTTGCATTAAGTCTAAGAAGTCCTATCCTTCCAATGTGCTACCTTTTTTTTCGGGAGATAAATTTGTGTTTGTATAGTTTATTTGTCTGATCATTCAGTTATTGGATATTGCGATACAAATCATTTTTATGTCATACATGTTACATTTTGATTTTTTTTTTGTGGTGGGGGGGGGGGCAAGGCATTCTCCCTTTTGAAGCTTAGAAAAGATTTGTTTCAGTTATTTAACTTAAGACACTTTGCTGTTTCTCTTCAATTCATCAACTGTTTTGCAAAACGTCCAAATCTATAGTTGGCTGCATTTTTCGGTTGCAATTAAAAGGAAAAACTAAAAACATTGGATTCAAGAATAACTCATAATGAACTACAAGCATACAGCTTGGAACCAGAATGCCAGGAACTTTGATATACTTTAGGAGAAATAAAAATGTGTCAGTACATATTATGAGGGACAATAGTCTTTCTCCCCTAGAAAACAAAATTTTATAATGTTGCTAAATATCAGACACGGAATAATGTTCCTCCAACACAACCCGAGGAAGAATTATAAGACCCTTTGAAAGCTATTTTATTTATTTTGATGTCTGTTTTCTTTTTTCAGCACACATCGAGTACATAAAAAACCTCATTGGAGTGGATTTTATTGGCATTGGTGGCGATTATGACGGTGTATCCATGTAAGCATTTTAGTCAGGTTCTCTACTTACTATATTTGATCCAAAACTTGTCAATAGTTCGACAGTATAAGCTAACTTATAAAAATAAAATTTGCTGAATAAAAAATTGGTTTTGATGCTTGCTAATGCAAGAACATTTAGGAAAAATTACTTTTTACAGAATTATAAGCTAGCAAGTTTTGTCGTTTTAGTCGCGTTGAGGGGCCTCTTTTATGTCAGTAGAAAATTTATTTCAGGCATAAAATCAGATTTTCTATTTGGTCCTCAATATTATATGGATCTATTCTCACTTTTTAAAGCTCAAGTTTCAGTTTTATTGAAGTGAAATTCAGGTTCAAAAGTATAAAAAGTTTGAATTCTTAATATGATGTAATTTGATTCAGAAAGTTTTACATCATTTTTTTGGTATCCACTGAAAATGATTTTCAAAATGATGTCGTCACGACGAATTAAGAAGTTTTAAACAAGGGCTTTTCCCATTTTTTTCTGCAATTTGCAATATTTTTGATATCTTCGAATTGTGCTATTTTTTTTCTTCTCTTCCGTGTTTCCTTGTACACAGGACTGACATAGCTAAGGCGTTTACCAATATCTTTACACTTCTTTAAATTTCTATTCCAAGTTTACATTTTTTCTCATTTTTTGTTTATGTCTTTCCTTTTATTTCACTTTTACATCCAGCCACTGTGGTCTCTGAACTTGTTTTTAAAATTTGACGTTAAAATATAAAACAAATTTTTTTCTAGTGCACCTGTTGGACTTGAAGATGTTTCAAAATATCCGTCACTTTTTGCAGAACTATCTGTACGTGGATGGACAGAAGAGGAATTAGCTAAACTGGCAGGTGGCAATTTTCTCCGCGTAATGAGAGAGGCTGAAAAGGTAAAAAAAAAAACGAACAATAATATCTTATTCAAATGAAGAGACCAGTCTGAAATGCAAGATGGAGCCTATATTAATGTCTTAGGGCCCTTCAAATGTATATGTTACTTTTCAATGAAATGTGTACCAAGAGATCAAGCTTCGCTCGGCCTCTTGTACGCGGTACGTGACGGGATTGCACATATGTGATTCATGGTGTCGCTTTTCTTCTAACCGCAGATTATTGTGAACTTCTTGTCCAGCTTTTTCCCAAGCGTCTAACTATGCTTTAATTAACTTGTAACATAGATCAGTTTTATATTTGTGATTCGTTGTGATTATCGCTCATTTTCGTTTGCGATTCGATAGTATCCATACTGTCGCTTGTCTTTTAATCGCAGATTTTGTTGTACTTGATTTTCTTACATAATACCTCAGAAATTTTTTTCATACCTTTTCCTTTAGCTGTTCGGATTCATTCATTACCTTGTATGATTTTGCATGACATTGTAATTATCATTTGTATTCCAACCCCAGATTTCTTTATATAAAATTTTTTTGTTTGTCTCGCTGTCGTTTGTTTCATACCTTTTGCTTTAGCTGTTTGGAGTCACTCGTAACCTTGTATAATTTTGTATTTGTCTGCTTCCTATACGAAGGATCATGCTTGTTGCCACACGTATCTATTACCGTTGATTTTGTTGAGCTTTATTTTCTTTCTTCATTACCTCAGACATTTTCCTGTGCCTTTTGCTTTATCTTTTCGGATTCATTCCTCGTTGGGCCTCATTATCATTCATCATCTTGTATAATTTCAAATGATGTTTTAATTTGATTTGTCGTCTAATCGCAGACTGTTGTGTAGCATTTTCTTTTGTCTCACTGTCACTTGTTTCAAACCTTCTGCTTTAGGTGTTAGGAGTCATACGTCGTCTTTCTTAATTTCACATGCGTCTGTTACCTATTCAACTGATCATACTCGTTTTCACATGTTTTCGTTTACAGGTCGATGTGATCCTCACTGTCGCTTGTCTTCTAAACACAGATTTCGCTATCCATTATTTCAATTTTTGATTCATTGCGATGCTTCTAGTTACTTGTCTTCTAACCGTAGGTTTTGTTTTGGTTCATTTTTGTTAATCATTACCTCACATATTTTTTTCCATGTCTTTTGCTTGAGCTATTCGGACTCAATCACCAACTTGTATAGCTTTGCGCTATCACTTCTCTTCTAACCGCAATTTTTGTTTGCTCGTCATTTTTTTTATCCTTATTCAATGTGATCCTCGCTGTCACCTGTTTCCCAACCGCAGTTTTGGTTGTGATTCATTTTTGTTCATTCTTGCCTCGCGTTTTTTCCATGCCTTGTGCTTCAGCTGTTCGGATAAAGAGAGTGACCACCAAACTCGTTGTGAGCCATTTTTGTTTGCAATTCGTTGTGATTCTCGTCGTCACAAGTCTTCTAATCCTAAATTTCATTGTGCATTATTTTTATTTGGGATTTCTTGCGATTTTCTCTGTTGCTTCTCTTCTAACAACAGTTTTCGTTGCGAGTAATTTTCATTTTCGATGTCATCCTCACTGCCACTTGTCTTCTTAACCGCAAATTTCGTTGTCCCTCATTTTCATTTGTGATTCGTTGCGATGCTTGTTGTCACATATCTTCTAACCACACAAATCATTTTGTTTCAGTTTCATTCATCATTACCTCATATATTTTTCCACGCCTTCTGCTTTAGCTGGCTTTATTTTCGTTCATCATTTTACCTCAGACATTTTTTTCGTGCCTTTTGATTTAGCTGTTTGGATTCGTTCATCAACTTGTTTAATTTTGCCTGACATAATAGACACCAAAAAGTTCTTTTCCAGTTTTTCCCCAGTAATTATATTTTTGCTTTATTAAGTTATTACATAATTCAGCAGCAACCAGGCCTGTTCTATTGCACATACCCACTGAAATATCTAAATTACGTAGTAGCATAATTATCGTACTATTTTGTAGTTTTAAGTCATAGGATGGCAAATCAACAGTTTCAGTTGAATTAAGAATTTTGACGTGAATTCAGTTCCTCCTTCCTTTTTATTCTTCACAGAAACATAGTTTTTATAAGATTTATATTCTCCTAGCAGGTGGTCAACAATCTCAGCATTAATGTCACTTACTTCTTTTTGAAGCAGCGCTACAATAACACGTTTTTTTCATTACATTGTAAATTTGATTGTTCTTCTAACCGCAGATTTTGTTTTGCAACATTTTCATATGCGGTTCAATGTGATTCCCGCTGTCGCTTGTTCCATGCTTTTTGGTTTACCTGTCCCGAGTGATTCATCATCTTGTATAGTTTTGCATGCGTGATTGATACCAAAAATGGTTCTATCACCCCTGGGAAAAAATGATGGAAGTTGCCCTTCAAATGCATATGACCGTGACGTCATTCGCATGAAAAATGTTTAAAAAAAATTAATGCTCTAGACGAATTTTCCTGAAATCGTGACCTATCCAGATCATTTAATCAGGCCAGAAATGTGAGTGTGCCAATTTTCAGAAAATACTATGGAGCCGTTTCGAGAAAAAAATATATGTACTTTCATGTATGGACGAATACACATGTATTGATTGCTTAAAGAGAGTTGATAAATAAAAGCAAATTGCACTTTTCTGAATTGTTAGCTAGTTTATAATTTATAATTTTGAAACATAGAGTCATCGGCAGCACCATAGCGCTGCCTAAGTAAAGAGCAATGTAGGGACAAGGTATCACTTATTAATTTTATTTTTTCTACCAATGTTCTTCATTTAGTCTTCAGAGTGGAAACATCTTTTTCTATTCACTGGACTTAAAAGCCTGCTTTGGACTTGAATTAATTAAGAGCTTTGAACATGAGTCTGTTCAGTGACCCTACCTAATTCATCTTTAATCAGTGTTCGCGCAAGATACACCTACACCGGTGAAAAATTTTCTTTGATAATATATCAAGACCCATTCCGGTTCAAAAAATGGAAAAGAGAGTATGCCAGAAATGCAGATTAAGAGTTACTATTAACTTTATTCAGTGCAGTAGCTATGAGTTTTACTTCCATGAACATTGCTCCGGTATAGAACGTTCTAAGTGGTCAAAAAATTGGTTTTGTTTAGATTGTACTACACAAGAAGATACTAATGACAAGGTAGTAGCATTTGATGACTCTTTGTGTTGTTCCCCCCAGACCGTCTACTCTTAAGACACCTCCACGTCACCCATCGGGAAATGACCTAGTCAACATTTTGAAGGAAGTGAGGTCATCACTCTTATCGTCTCTCAAATCAATTCCTTGCCAAACCAGTTTCATGCCCCATGACAGTCCCCCCTCTCTCTACCACGTCCGATGTGTCCTGCCAAACCAATTTCGTTTCAAAAACAACTGATTTCAGTTGCCAAACCCCTGACCAAGCTACTGTATTCAAGACCTGTGCTTCCTGCCAGTCCGACTTGTTAAACAACGTTCCTACTGCACCTAAAACAAGACACCTCCTCCTCTAATGCAGTGGTTATTGTCATTGATGAGTGAACTTGAAAACGTTATTATAGAAATGTCCACCCTAACCACTTCAAAAAGTTGTTAGAGTAGGTAACCCCCAGTCTTTTCCAATCCAGGAAAAGGAGAACTCCCCAAGTTCTATTAAAACCAATATTCAAACAAGACTTATTGATGCTAATGTGGCTCCTGATAACATCATCAAAAATCAAAATTCAACAGAAGAAAAGGTCAACGACAAAATTATTTACATTGGCCTTCTAATTTTATGAGTTTAATTTGTTTTTGTTTTTAACATTTTTATGTATTTGATATTGACCCTTTTATAATTTTTTGTTGTTGTTTGATTGTTTGTTTTTGTTGTTCTTTTTTCGCTTTATTTGACGCTAAAGTGCGAATTCGGACCTTTTGGGCCTGTGATAGCCATTTTTCAGCAATAATCTTATCTTATCTTATATAGAAGGAGCTGGTTTATAAGCTTCGGAAAGAGCTCCTTCGATTGGAAATTGAAAGTTCTAGCGATCTTTTTAAGAGTCAAAAGTGATGTGACGGCAAAGATCCCCTTCCAACGCTCATTAATTCCTCAAGCACGATCAACCAAAATTTTTTGTCATTTTGTTCAGCATAGTTGAAATATCCAGAAACTATATCTCTGAGGATGTCAACCCCCAACAGTTCTTCGGACAAGGGCTACAAGTTATGCAATTCACCCATTTTTCACACACACACACCCACACACACACACACACACACACACACACACACACACACACACACACACACACACACACACCACACACACACACACACCACACACCCACACACACACACACACACACACACACACACACACACACACACACACACACACACACACACACACACACACACACACACACACACACACACACACACACACACACACACACACACACACACACACACACACACACACACACACACACACACACACACACACACACACACACACCACACACACACACACACACACACACACACACACACACACACACACACACACACACACACACACACACACACACACACACACACACACACACGCACACACACACACACACACACACACACACACACACACACACACACACACACACACACACACACACACACACACACACACACACACACACACACACACACACACACACAATGGGTCATAAGAAAAAACATCAGTTATATCTCCATATAATACTAAAAAATAAACATTACCACAATCACAATAAGTCTTGGCGCAAATTAGCGTGTTTGGGACGACCCGATCCCCCCCCCCCCAAAAAAAAAAAAAAAAAAAAAAAACTATTATTAAACTCCTCAGAAAAATTTTACTCCTTCCCCCTCCAACAAACCATTAATCAGGTACTCTTAAATTAAATTGTTTACAGGAAACTCGAATGAATCCCACTCTCATGATCTACAACTCATCCCAATCACCGACACATACCAACACTCAACCAATCACACAACATATGAAACGGAATGTCTTTCATATGTTGGCAATGTTGAGTGAACAATTGTCCGCTGCACTTGAAGTGCCTTAGCATCCCTCCGTTTAGCCTATGATGAGAGAGTAGCCCAAATTTCACTATTCACCTTAGGAACAACAATTTTATCGGTATTCGCAGGCCTAGGGTGTCACTCAAATAAATCTTTTAGCTCCCCTATTTCCAAAAGCTCAGAGAAAGCTCTATTTGCAACTTTGGCAAGTTTCTTATGGATCTTGGGACCCCCCCTTTGGTACAAGAACGTTCTTCAGAAATCTTTTTGAATAGGGTGTCATTTGACGTGTTTTCTTTTAATCTTTTTACCTTTGTGCTTTTCCGGAGAAGCCTTCCGCTTTTTGTCATGCATTTTTATAGGGCTCCGAGAGAAAGATTTTTCGGTCCTAGAAATAATTTCAGGGCTCTGAGAGCCATATCGAGCATGAATCTCAAACTCTGGGCTCCGAGAGTAATTTGTTTGGTCACTACCACTCTCACTTGAGAGTATTCTGCGATGCGAGTGAGCTTTATATTACCTTCCACGCCTCTCATGATCATAATCGTCATCAACTAAATTGTCCAACAATCGAATAAATATCTCACTATCACTCATTATTTAATTTGGTCTGAATCAAAGTGAAAGCTAACGTCAAATGGCGTTGTTTTGGTCAATCGAGGCGATTGCACGCGTCTATCTCAGTTGAACTCAAAGGTGGAGCTAAGGCGCTCCTTTTGAAGTAGAATTTTATTAGTTCTTTCCAAGACAGTTCAAGACAGATTTGGTTTCACAGATTTTGGATACTCTCCCCTTAACTGTAAAAGTTTAAAGCCTACTGCGCAATCGGCGCTTCACTGAAAACGAATTATATCATAAATATTTGCTTTTCCAGTTATGACAGCATTGAAAATAAAAACAAAAATACAGTGAAAATAATACCTTGAACTGATAATCTTTCAACAATTAATATCATTATATATCAAGCATTCAGTTTGATTTTATTTGTGCTTTCAAAGACTTGTCAAGACACCTATAGTTTTCTTCATCCATAAACATCCTCCAAAACGGCGCTAAAGACAGTATGTATGAGATTACAAACGCATTATAAAGGCGGGTCGACACTGCAAGGTTGTATAAAAGCCTTAGCTCTAATACGCGTTTTATACGCATTTTAAAGCTTAGAGTTAAAATGTTCATTAAGCGCAGCGCGAGTACTTTCTCAATCTGAGGAAATCAGCAGACTTAGATGGCGCATAGTAGGCACAAAATCAATAACACTGTCATCTAGCATAAGAGTTTGCGGCTGATAATCACACCCGAAAATCACACTACTCTTCACTCACTCGTACTAAATTCCAGGCCTAAATAGGCATATTCTTTCCTTCAAACTTATAACTTTCTTCAATTTAAGATAAATATCTACTAAAATTTAGGATTTCATCTGCATAATTTGATACTATATAATTTAAAAACCCGGAAAATAAAACTTGTCTAGACCTTTTTTGCACAGATGCGACACTGTTATTTTAAAGAACTGACGAACGTATCGCACCCTGACGAATACTCTTTTTCACCGGAATTATCACCTTTGAAATAGACGTTCCCTTTAAACGAACGCTATTTAAGCCTGACTCGAACCCTCCGTTCATATTATGAAAAGTTGATTAGCTGATCAAGTATTAGTGGGTTTACACCGGAATCGAACGCCTTCTCACATCATGACCAGCTAGGCATAGCATTTTTCTAATTTCTGCCGCATCAATTAGCACAATTGTGATGATTGATTGGACGTAAACACCTTTTTTGAATCCAAACAGGTTATTGGGCACAAAGCCCACTGAATTTATCCAATCAAGTTTGAGCACTTCTTGTAACTTACAAAGTACTGGAGACATAGTAATAGGTCGATAGAAACTGCAATTAGACGATGATTTGCGCTTCTTAATGACAAGAGCTATTAAACACTGGCCTTTTGTCAAAAGGCTTGGGGGGCAAAGTTGAAGCCAGCATTCAAGTGTCAATGACAGTGAAAAATGAAAATGAGCCATACAGTACCATAAAGAAAATTGATTTGTTTCTATGGATGCTTGAATTATGTAGGCCTATCTTAGTTTTGAAAGGAATTTGAAGATGGTAAATTTCAGCTGAGTAGGGGTCTGGGGGAAGTTCTATAAACTTCAGACAGTAGGCGTGTGTGATTTGATGTCAAAGTTCCAAAAAAAAGAAGTAAAATAACATAATGAAAAAAAAATATGCAAAGAACTTACGAATTATTCTTCTTAACTTAATTCAACAAAAAGTTTATTTTTGACCTTACTTTTATTGCTGATAACAATTGATTCTTTTAATGACCTTTTTGACTATTGATTCATTTCAATGATAAATTTGTAGGAATTACATGCAAATTACCCGTGCTGGCTTTTAATTCTAAGGTACAAAGAGAAAAATAACTTGAAAGTCTATTATTGCATCTCCCATTTTCTATTTTCAAAGAATAAAAAGAAAACTATTTCTTTTGCAGGTTAAATTAGACATAGGGAGCGAAGGGGTTCAGCCTTACGATGACATGATCGATGAAGATGAGGTTCTCAGCAGATCCAACTGTAGTGTGCCAAGACCCCTCTTCTGGAACGAAAATAGCCATTATTAGTGACTTTTCAAATTGTTATTTGAATGGACATCTGATTAATTTTTGGTAAATAAAAGGTCAAATTCTCTATGCAGTGTGTTCTAATGATATACGGGCAGAAAATCTGAAAAAATCGAACAAAAAAAAAAACACAAGAGAAACAACAACAAACGAACCCATAGTTTGAAGAAAAAATCTGTCTCTGAACCTAAAATACAAGAAAAATGTGTTGCAGAGGCGAACAAGAGTCATTATATACATTTATAAAGTCTTATAATCCGACCAATCAGAATTATCGTCTATTTTTCTTTGTAAGGCCTATACACATTTATTGAAATCATAAGAGTTTTACACGGAAACTGCATCGAAAATTCGGAACTAGAGAAGATAGATGGGCTTTTGCGAAACCCGTAAAATTTAGGAGCATAGCAAACTCTGGGAGTAAAAGTTTCTGTACGTTTGAGGTGTGCTTAATCTATCATCTTTTAAAGTTTCCAGTTGTTTTCTCAATTGGTTTGTATTTATATGCAGGCTAGTTATTATTTCTTAGTAAGCAAGTTTTATACATATAAGGGGTATACTTAAGCTTTTATCATAGTCTAATCGTCCATAATAACAAATGTTTTTATTTTATCTGCGTTGATGATAGAGTGTTTTTGTCCTTCTTCAAATCATGGAGGATTTTAATTTCTTTTTTTTTGAGTTGAAAACGACAAAGAAGGTTCAAAATCGACGACAGTCCTTACAGCTTCTCATGACTCAGGCGGTTTTGACTTTGAGGTATAGTACAGTAATAATACAGAAAAAAAAAATTCCCGAACCAGGAACAAATTGATAAAGTAATGCTTTCTTCACCATCCAAACCAGAAAAAAGCGCTGAACAGCATATCCAAAATCCCCATCTCTAACCCCTTGCGACGTTTGTTTTTTTTCGCTATTTTGTTACACTAATTATTATTTTTCATGAAAAAATGAAGTGTCACGAAATGAGAGGTTGATACGTCTATCTGCATCAGAATTGAGAGCTGAACCCGTTTCTGACGTTAGTTTTTCTTATAAACGTCAAATAAAATGAAAAAAAAATCCATTTTTAGTAAAAAAACAAAGCAAAATTTCGCTATTTTTGGCAAAAAAAACTATGCGATAACCATGATATTTTTTTTTTGTATGTTAATTTTTTTTGTCCGTTCGTTTCTTTTTCAGTATACATCCAGATCTTTTCAAGCTAGCGTTATTACATTTACACACGTTTTCAATGCCCTCTTGTGGCAACCAAGCGGCAGTCTTATGCAAATAGAACGTTAGTTCCGCTCCAGATCGTACAAAGAATCTCATTCAGGTTTGTAGTTTACTGATATAAATGCTAGGGTAGGCTCTTTCTTCCCGAACTTGTAAATAAGCTGAATTACATAGCCTTAATCAGGACATGGCCAGCATCAACAAAACTTCATCTCTGCATACTCCCCTTCATAGACCATTTTGCTTATCTGTGCCATCTACTGGTGCAGGTATAAGGAGTTGAAAGATACATTTCCCTGCGTTTAAAGCGTATTAATTTAAAAAAACAAAGTTTTTCCGGGGGAAGTAAAGAGCGAAGTTGAAACTTAAAACGGACAAAAATTATTACTTCACAGCCTATTTAATATATATTAATATAACTAGTACAAATAAACCAACTAATTATGTTCCCCTATGCTTTTATGATTATACAAAACTAGCGCTGATTACGCTAAATCTTGTTTGATGTCTCGACGAGGTTTGAACAAAACGGGCCAATTTGACACAATTCACAATGGGTTTTATTCTGATGATTAGGGAGATATGGCAAAAATAAGATTTGTGTAGCACTGCTTTTCCTGTTGACGAATCTTTGCAAGACAAATCACAGTAATTTTTCTTACAGATTGAGGACCCCCGGACGATTTATTCCCTTTTTGTTAAAACCCAATAGACATAGCCGAAGCAGCGGTATTGACCGAGAAAGGAGCCAAAGCAATCAATGAAGCAAGTGAAAAGAGAGGTGTGGATGTTTGTCTTCAGTCAGGAGGACGAGTGCATTTTGCCTGCCGTAAAGCCTTCACTGACAAGAGAGGTCTGTCGAAAGTCGAGAATGAAAAACGACAGGCCGCACTAGAAAAGACAAAAGCCGACAAAGCGTTGCTACGGTCCAGAACCCCCAGCTTCAAGTTTCGAGAGTGTTGCTTGTTTTTGGGACAAAGATAGACCTCCGAGTCACTCATAGGAAGGATCATGAATGGTACACGGTACGAAGTCAAGACTTTGAAGAAAAAAAACGAAGGCCGTCTGCAAAAGCCGCGATGACGAATGGTCAAACAACGTCTATCGTCAAATATGTGCTGTGTCATACCTCTATGCGGTAGATGCCATTTGCCACACAGCCTGTGCTTATATGTTTCGTGGTAACAGAGGAATTCCTGCAAGGTTCAAAACACATGAAATTGGTGAGATCCTAATTGTTACAGAGCCGAGAGAAAAAAAGATCCAAAAAGGGGAGACCGGGATGACCATATAAAGAAGGAAGCTTTTTTGAAAGTGGCTGCTTTTTTCGAAGAAAACGACGAAGAACAAATGACAATTAACGATCTAGTTAGTAAGATGGACAAGTACCTGGACGATGCCAATGTCGAACCCTATTGTAATAAGTACATGAAAAGGAAGCTTATCGAGCACTTCAGAGATCAACTAGTTTTTCGCCACTATTGATGGTAAGGCCGACGTAGTATCTTTTAGAGAAAAGGCATCCGAGATACTGAACGATTTCTATTACCAAGACAAAGGAAATGATGAAGACAGTGAAACTAAAGCTCACTAAAGCAGCAGCGAAAATAATAAAGAGTGACATTAAAGGATTACCGACACAGAAGGAATCATACGCCACGGCGCAGAAACTTTCATCTGAATGGGAACTTGAAGACTCCTTACCTTATAGCCTCAAGGTCCTTCTGGAGGAGATGTTTGTTGGTACTAAAGTGTCATTCAAAGTCCTTGCCATCGGCGGCTCCATTGTTCAAGCAGTTTTTCCACGCACAGTCATCTGCCCCCTTCAACTTGGTTTAGCGGTTCAGCTAGATCACCATTTCAAATCAAAGTTCTTAATCGACACTTTGCACAGTCATGGGTTCTGCTCGCCACACGCTGAAGTTCAAAGGTTCAAGCGTTGTGCAGCAGTAGATCAAGGATGCAGTCTTGACGGTGTTACATCTGAACACGTGGTGCAGCATATAGCTGATAATGCAGATCACGATATGTGCACGATTGACGGAAAGGGCACTTTCCACGGTATGGCAATTCTAGCATCTGTCACTCCCCCTCTGAAAAAAGAGTGGCACCAATCCAAAGAGGGAGTGTTTCTCTAGACGCCGTGACGCTCAAAGGTCGAGTTCCTATTTACCCTTTTCGGATAAGTGAAGCGGTTTCTTTCTCAGATTCGGTACGAGAAAATATCACAGACCATTGTGAATGAACAATTCACATTACTTGACCAGCTCTGGTTGTCATCGTGGTTTTTCAAGAGCCAAGACCTAACTGGAATGGTTTATGCAATCGGTTTTCTCGCGCTTGCTAGACGAAGATGCACAAACCCTTGCGACAAGGCAAGTATTATTTTTTTTGCCCATGATCGATCTACCTTCTAGCAATGAGTCATGCCAATACTCAACCCTGTGCTTCATTGCTTGTCAGGGGAGGACATACGGATTTAAGCCAGTCGTCATATTCGATCATCCACTTTGGTTGAAGGCAATGAAGATTATCAAGTCCGACGTGTCAAATGAGCTGAACAACGTTATCATCAAACTCGGAGGCTTTCACTTGATGATGAGGTTCGTCGGATGCATAGGGCACCTGATGCAAGACAGTGGGCTTAAGGAAATCTCGGAAAAAGTATACGCACCGGCAACGGTACCACATATACTCTCTGGGAACCCGATTTCTAGAGCCATTACAATTCACATTCTCGTGAGCTCGGCTCTCTACGCTCATGTTTTAGGACAAGATGCGGGAACTTTGGATACTTTTCGGCCTTGAGAAAACTCTTCAACGGCACCCTTGAGGGAAAAATGTTCCCCTAGAGACCTTGACGAAGCACCAGAGCTGGGACTACTGGAAATTATTATCAAACAGAAGATTGAAGACCTTCTGAAGACATTGAAGACCCAATCGTCACACAAAAATGTTTCGTATGTTCAGTGAGCAAGGACAAACGATTAGAAGGTCAGATCGGCACTGGCCGGCCTCTCAGCAGACTTAGCTATTGAACAAGAGTACATGCGAATCCTAAAGACATCGGGAGGACTCACTGGATGTAGTGGCATGACTGAAGAACAGAGAGCGATTTGGGTCCTATCGAGGCCGGCGTGTCTTAAGGTCAACCTGTTGATGCAGAACCTGACGAATATCGGCTACTCTACAAGCGAGCAGCATCGTGACTTGAGTCTGAACAGACACACCCGTGACTGTGAAGATACCGCGAAGGTGGTAGATTTCTTCGAAATGTCATCCCCATTTAAAGGCAATGCACAGCTTAGAAACGTTGCAAATGAAGAAATTTCATCTCTAGTCGTGAATGTTGACGAAGCCGAATCTGCTGGGAAGTAAGTCTTAGAAAAGATTTCATAAAAGAACTTGAAGGAACACGTCTTTAAAAAGAAAGACCAAGTCACTCTGATGACCACAAAAAAGTCGGACTCTTCTGAGGTGGCGCACATCAACCCAGCGCTGCTTTTTCAGAGGTTCATTATCGTTACCCAGAGGTCTAGTCTCAAGGAAGATTATTTCAAGTTTGAGCTCTATACCATTCCTCCTGTTCTTTTCGAAAGAAACGGATTCATGCAAAAGGCCAACAAGCTCGAGCTAGAAAAAGCAGTCTATTAGTCATGTGGGTTTAATGCTCAGTCCCCTAAGACCGGTGGGAATTACCAGCTTCATCTTAGACGGGACGCCCTTCTCCATCGGATCCCGTTGAAGGTCGCTTCCACATACAAGGCTATCATATCTTCGTACATTCGTTATGTCAAAAAAAGTATCCCCGTGTGTTTTCGTCTTCGACGGATACGACGGTGTCCGTCAATCAAAGATGCAACCTATTTGCGTCGAGCTTGATATATCGGCCGCGAAGTGTTATTTACCGAAGACATAAATCTTTGCATGAAGAAAGAGGATTTTTCTCATGTAAGGAGAACAAATCACGTTTTCTGAAGATTCTTGGAAACTCTCTCGTAGCCAGTGGTTGCTATGTATACCACTCTGAAGGAGATGCTGATAGCGAAGAAGGCTACGGAAACTACACTCCATAGTGACACCATTGTGGTTGCTGATGACACGGATGTTCTCGTCCTCCTCATCTGTCATGTAAACACGAGTTCAAATCGAGTTTTTACTTTTCGCCGAAAGCGAAATTCGGAAGTGAATGCTCAGCTTGGGATGTTTGTCAGATAAAAGACAAGCTAGGATCAGAAGTTTGCCAGCTGATGCCATTCTGTCACGCCATACTGGGTTGTGACACAACATCGCACCCTTATGGCATCGGAAAAGAAAAAGCTCTTCAGCTATTGTTATCCAGCTCGAGTTTTAGAGACGCCGGTACCCTGTTTACCAAAATTCTGCATCTCATGATAAGATAGCTGCGGCTGGAGAGAAAGCTTTGCTGATACTCTACAATTGCTAGGATCTGCCAAGTCTTGACACTGCCAGGAACCAATTTTTCCAGAGAAAACTCAATATTGCCAACTCATTCATACACCCACAAAAGCTGCCTCCGACTTCGATGGCAGCGAAGTACTATTTTGTTCCGAGTCTACAGCCAGGTTCAGATTTGGCTAGGGAACACGGTTTTGACCCCCTAAGCTGGGCATAGAATCTTCAAGGCAACGAAGTCTTAGAACCAAAAAGGACGGATCTCCCCCCGCTGCTCCTCCTCATCTTCTAAAGACAGTGAAGTGTTCTTTCCGAGCTGATGGTTGCGACCGTGAGAGATGCTCCTACAAGAAAAATGGCCTGGAATGCACCATAGCTTGTCGAGTATGTAGAGGAGTTTCGTGCAACACCGCGAAGTGTCACGCAGATGAATTTTCTGAGGATGAGCTTTAAGCCTGTGATTTAATTTTTCCCCGTGATTTTTGTTCCTTTGATCAATCAGATGTGCAATTTTCTTACGTTTTATTAAAAATAATTTTTACCACGGCGTTTTTTATGGTGATGAAGGTGAATGGATTTTGATCTCAAATGCCTGTGAAGAGCAAGGTTTTTTGGGAAGGGTGGGGAGGATGGATACTAAAAAGATCTTGAAGTATCTCAGAAAACCTAGGTTGTCAACACAAAACAGATCTAGAAACTTTTATCGAACGTTTTTTTTTTTTTTTTTTTTTTTTTTTTTTATTTTTTTTTTTTTTTTTTTTTTTTTTTTGTTTTTTTTTTTTTTTTTTTTTTTTCTTACGTAAGACGTTAAATTTGTTCATTTGTGTTCAAAAACAGAATACTTCTGATTTATTTTTTTTAATTTCGAGAAACTAACATCAGATATCGTTTCAGCTTTTAAATCTAATACAGAAAGACATATCAAACAAATTTTCGTGATATTTCATTCCCCCCCCCCAAAAAAAAAAATTGATAAACAAGAACGGCGAAAAAAAAACAAATTTCGCAACGAGTTAGAGATGGGGGATATGTTGTTCAGCGATTTTTTCTGGTCTGGATAGTGAGGAAAGCATTACTTTATCAATTTTTTCCTGGTTAAACCTTATTATTCCTATACTAGTACCCGGCAACTCGTCTGAATATCCCATGGAGAGCAGCATCTAGTTTCTGCAGTAGCCTTTTATATGCGTTCAAGAACTCCAAGATTACTTATCTAAAAAGCCCGATTACTTATCCTTAGCGTTCCACGAGATGTAAATGACGTCATATATTAGAAGGATAGTACTTGAAACGGTCTAGATTAGTTTTCGGATAAGTTATACCTGCTAACCCTGGAAAATGCACGATTACTGCGGATAAGTGACGTCACGCATAAACAAAAAAAAATAATCTTTTTACAAATGGAAAAAATATATAAAATTATGCAGAGAACAAAACAAAACAGTAATTGAGAAAAATAACACACTTTCAGGGGTTTGTAAATAAGCTATGTTTAAAGTGGAATACAAATGAGTAATGTTGTTATCCGCTTAGTTGTCTATAGCATTTCAGTTGGTAAGTTGCTGGATAAATATTTTCTGTTTTCTTGTTCGGATTACAAGCAGGGAACATAATATTAAGTGAATAAGCCGGATAAGGGATGTTCGAAAAAAACTATTACATGTTTCTGTTTATAGAGCAGAAACATATTATAGCTTGTTGATTTTCAGGCTTTGCTTACTTTGCAATGATATAAGACCAAGACTATGATAGAGTCTTCTATTACATTTCGTTAAAACCTTTTTTAGCAAGTCAGATTTCTAACACCGATTGTTTACTAAATTCCACAGTTTTGGCAATTCACACTTTTACACTTTTGACAGTGTTTTGGGTTTCACACTTTTGGCAATATTTATACGTGTTTATCTTCCTACAAGACATTGTATTTTATTTTTGTTCTCAGTTCAGGATCACTAAAGTTATTATGTAAGCTGAAAAAATATTTATGGTTATCGAGTAATAATTTGAATCTTTCAATTCAAACTAGAAAATACCTAAAAAATTTTAAATTAGTTTCATTTTTTGCTAGGTTTTATTGCATTAAAAAATGGCTACAAGTAAAAGCCTCATTTCCAATGGACTGAAAAGCTGTAGTTATCGAAGATTTGTCACCTTTATATTCATATAGTGACGAGAGACCAACATCAACAATTATTAAAAATCTCTTAGAGCTTAATAGAATATCATTCAAGATTGATCGTTGCCACAAAGTGTGTTGAACTTAAATCCTTTGAAACCAAAGACAAATCCGTACTCCAGTATGCTAGTGGTAACTTTTAATGTAAATATACCATTCAGTTTATGATGTAAAAGACGTGATAAAATGTGTGAAAAAAATTATCCCATACGATTGAGGAACAATTAACTTTTTCGTCTCCTCTATTATTTTTAATGGTGGGTGCTCCTTGAAAACAAAGTGTCAACCTTTCAAGGTGGAACAAACACCTATTATCTCTGCTTAATGGTGGATTTGCCACGATATGACTTGAAATTACAGAATAAAACGAGCATTATGGCAATGCATGGTTTTGATGATTCAGAAGGTTAGGCATTGAAACATTCCTGGTTGCTATTGAGTAACATAACTACGCAATTAACAAACATATAACAGCTGGGAAAGAAGTCGTTTTGTATCAATGACATTATGGGAAATTACACATTATTGCAAATAATCTGAGCAGCTAAAAGAAAATAGAAGGATATATACCTCATATACTCCTACCATGGATTTTGAGATTGTCATGGATTGCCATGGATCTACTTCCAAAATACATGAATTTCTCCTGAAATCTTGGGTTTTAGTCAAGAATCACGAGTTTTACTTTTTATGCGGGATAAAATTGCTTTTCACTCTAAAACAGCAAAAAACTGCTTGCACGGTCCAAAATGGGTTCACTTGGCTCAAACATGTCTTTGCTGGTGCACTAAAGAAGTACGGGAAACTTGAAAGCTTCAGCATGCGGTTTTTTCTTCCTACCGTACCTAAGAACAAAAATAACATTTTTCCCCTCCTCTCGCACTTGCTTAGGTAAATCGGAAATTTTTTGTACTGGAGAGCTATACTTGTTCACCATTATCCTCAGGGCTCTTTGCAGAAGAGACGCTGACAGTATGGAAAGACAGTCCAAGAGATTAAAAAAAAGTCTTTCAGCACACATTTGCCTAAGTGCTTCACAAATCGTCCTTCATTTAGTCAAGGATGTAGTATACTTTAATTTGTGGGACCTTTACAAATGTTGCATATATGTTTCCAAAGGATTATTTGGTAAACGTTTGGAATATAGACTCTGCAGGAGGAGACATGCTACAAAAAAAAAAGACCGATATTTGCAGGTTGCTAATCTTATGTTGATTTCTATAGTTTTGTTTACGTTTTTGACAAATCATCTTCACCCCAGCGGCGGATCCAGGGGGGCCGGGGGGGGGGGGCCCTGCCCCCCCCCCAAGATTTTCTGGCGCCCTCTCATCCATCGTGCAAACGACCCTTTTTGTGAATGATTCAACTAGGGCCGACGCTAAAAAAAAAAAAAATCGGATACGCCGTCATTTTTTACTTTCTTTTTATCACATTATCTAAAGTTCAAATCCGACACTGCACGAATCATGATTATTGGGTTTATTTTTGGGACGTGCTAAACGAGCAAAACATTTTGTGAATGCTTACGAGAAACGCATGTCTTTGGGGAGTTGCGTGGGTGGTTAGATCCAACCGGCGGGAGGCTAGGCGCGAGCGACCCTGCCACTGCCTTCGGAGTATTTTTGCTCCGTGTGTTAGACCAGTTAGACGGAAACGCATTTAAAATGGATCGGAAAAAAAATCAGGGCATGAATATAGAACAGAGAAGAAACAAAGAATGATGGCGGAAAGCCGTAAAGGATCGAGGGACATCTCTGATTATTTTGCCAAGAAGATCAGATTAAAGGTAAGCTTTTAAAGATAGAACAATAAGGAAGGAGTGTCGTTTAAAGTGGGTATCAACACTTCTAATTTCTAGCTTTAGCTCATTGTCGGATAGCTTTCCTGATAAGGCTCATTCGTCAAGCTTCATCGTGTACCAGCTGCTTTTGTTGTTATATATTGCATACGGTCCCTCTTGTACAGTGTTCTTCGTATGCAATTTGTCCGAAGCGTTTGACCTGATTTTTACCAGCCCACTCGTCTCGCCTGACGGTTATGATATTGGCTTAAAGCAGTATTTTTACCGACACACTGTGTCAGCTCTGAAATTATCTTTCAAATTCTTGCAGTTAAAGCTCTCTCTTTAGCCTTGTAAACTTCGGTGATAATTGTTTCGGGTTTCAGCTCTTGAAAAATATTTGTTAGCATATGTCGGGGATCGGTTCTTGGGGTTGCAAATTAAATTAGTGATGTTTTAGGGTGGTATTTTATTTTAAAGTCCGGGTTTCCTAGAAATAGTTTTGGGGTATGAAAGCTCAAGATTGTTGGGGGAGTTTAAAGTTAATGTTGCTGATTCAGTTTATTTTCAAATTAGTTCCAATTCTGCCTTCACCATGTTGAGAGTTAAATCTACTAAAGCAAGCCATTATACAAAGTGTATATACGTTTACAATAAATGTCTTGTGCAAACTTTAAAAGAGAAACTTTTTTTGTTAGATGTTGAGACGACGGCAACTTCTGATGCCCACTCTGAGTCGACGGTCGGAATGCACAAAAACGCATTCAGCCAGGAGAACGAACTGTCACCAACAACTCCGTCCACTTCACAGACGGCCTTCATAACAAACTTCGGCGAAACGACACACACTGATCAGCTGACTGAAGGATCAAGAAGCAGTACTCAAACCTTGGTGGTACATAGCCCAACACTGATTTCACAGTCCCCGCACCCGCAGCAGAATCAAAGCGCTATTTTTTCGCCTGAAACTGACTTCACGCCGTCGAATGACTTTGGTATTGCAGTAGCGCTGAAAGAGCGAAATCAGTTGTCTTCTGGCAAAATTATGTTTTTTATGAACGAAAGGTGGAAGCCGAAGAACCAATCTGATCTTCCAGTCTCGACACAAAAGAGAAAAGGTGGCGAAGTCAAGCGTCGCTTGAATACCGAACATCTTGCCCGGTATCCTTGGCTCGCAGTGAGTCGTCATCCAGACCACGAAGGCCTTTGGTGCAGTGTTTGTGTTTTGATGAGGACCAACGAAAGCGGAGGAGGATGGTCGGCTTTATCTGGAGGCGGCGGAGGGCAAAAAAATGGGAAAGTTGGTCTTGAAACCGCTAAAAGACTATTCGAAACTTACCGGGAAAGATGGTGCGCTGACAAACCATGCTGAAGCACAGTTTCACAAACACTGCCAGGAAAAAGCTGCCGCGCTGCTAACAACGTTTCAGCGCGGTAGTCAAGATCAAGATATCAGGAATGCTCTGGACTGTGAAAGGGTCAAGCAAATACAGCAGAACCGTGCACTCTTGAGAAGCGTTGTTGAAACTGTCAAGCTTTGCGGGGCACAGAATATCCCCCTTCGTGGCCACCGTGATGATGGCAAACTTGATATCCAAAGACTCTGATGTCATTACAGCAGTAAACGACGGGAATTTCCGCCACCTACTTCGGTATCGGATTCAGAGTGGAGACTCGCAACTTAAAAATTTACTTGAAAATGCACCGAGCAACGCCAAATATACGAGTAAACAGATCCAGAATGAACTGATTGGAACAATTGGGGAAATGATAAAAACCGAAGTAGTGAGAAAAGCAAACAAAGCAACGGTTTGGTGTCTTCTTGCGGACGAGTCAACAGACAGGCAGACCAGGGAGCTGATGGTCATTGTTTGTCGTTATGTGTGTAAAACCGAGCAGGGATACGTGATTCGAGAAGATCCTTTTGCAGTTGTCGATGCCTTTCAAACCCTGTCAAGACTCGCTGGAGATGAGGAAAGTGACGACGGTAGAAGCATCGAAGAGAAGCTAGACGGCAAGAGCCTCGGGAAGCTGCTGTTGATTGAGGTCAGGAAGTCAAATCTGGATTTGTCAAAGTGCGTTGGTCAAGGATACGACAAAGCTGCTAGCATGGCAAGCTTGACAAATGGTGCTGCTGCTGAAGTTAAACGCCAGTGTGAACTGGCAGATTACTTCCACTGTGTGAGCCATGCCACAAATCTCTCATGTTCAAAGATAGTTTCAGTTCCCATTCTGCGCAATGCCCAAGACGTTGTTCGAGACACATTTCTCACTTCAGCTCAAGTGCCAAGAGAACAAGACTTCTAAAAAAGCATCTTATCGCGGACAAAGCTAAAACAGAGACACTCGTCAGTCTTTGTACCACGAGATTTGTAGAGAGACACGAAGCAATCAGCAGGTTTTGGGACTCCCTTCCGTCGATCGTTTCTGCTCTGCAGGAGATGGAAAGATGGCACGATCGAGAGGCAAGTAGCAGAGCTTATGCATTACGATCCTGCATTGAAAAATCAGATACACTCGTAGGACTGGTTTGCCTGAATTCGTTTTCGTCGATCATGAAACCTTTGGCCGAGTCACTACACAGAAGGATGGTGACCTCGTGAGAGCCTTGTCCCATTAGCAGCGTGAAGGCAATGCTGGAAGATATGCGATCACATGCCGAAACCAAATTCAGACTGCTTTACGAAGATCTTCTGAAAATGGCCGAAAAGATTGATGCTACCATCAAGGTAACGCAGCCACGCATAGCTTCACGTTCTACATACCGGGCAGGGGTACCCAAGATGGATCCAGAAAGTCATTATAGGATGGTGGCATTTATTCCAGCACTGGACGCCATGCTGCTTGATTTTACGGAGCGGTTCAGCTGCCATTTTACGAATGCTGCAAAACTTTCAGCTTTGATCCCGGCTGTGGTTAATGGCAAACGCTGGGAGCACGTTCAGCCAGGGTACGAAAAGTACAAGGAGCTGCTCGTGGGTACGGAGATAGACGTTAAAAACCGAGTTCGAGATTTGGAACAAGCATTGGTCTAAGGAAACCGTGCAAAAACCGAAAACAGCTATTTCAGCGCTGAACAGTTGTCAGGAAAATGTATTTCCCAACATCTTCGCATTGTTGACAATTCTCGCGACGCTTCCTGTGTCAACCTGTGAAGCAGAACGAATGTTTTCAAAGGTTGACAGGACATGTTCATCAATACGAAGCACGATGACTGAAGAGAGGTTGGAGGCTCTACTACTCATGCAGACTTACAGAGACGAACTGCCGAAAAAGACGATGCTATCGATATGTTCGCTCTCAGAAAAGCTCGCCGATTGAGTTTAGTTGTGTAGTGTGGTACTGTTTTTATTTTCTTTTGCTACGTTTTACCTTTATGAGCATATTTGGCAGTGTTTTCATATAAATAAAGAGCTATCAAATTAGTCCTGTATAATCAGTTTTTGGCGCCCTGTGTCCGGCGCGGCCCCCCCCCCCCAAGATTTTCCTCTAGATCCGCCGGTGCTTCACCCATCCTTCCAATGATGTCATATAGCCATAGACTAGGTAAAACACCAACAGAGCAATTGCTAAAAACTGAATCGAAACCAGATAAGAATGGGAAAAATAGAAATATGGTTTATTGATACTTGCTATTTATTATAAAATAAGAATTTCGTCATTTTTTGGTTATTTTTTTTATTTAGCATATTACTATGCAGACCATTAACTGAAAAAATATTTATGGTATCTGAGTAATAATTTGAATCTTTCAATTCAAACTGGAAAATACCTAAACAATTTTGAATTAGTTTCATTTTTTGCTAGGTTCTATTGCATTAAAAAATGGCTACAAGTAAAAGCCTCATTGCCAATGGACTGAAAAGCTGTAGTTATCGAAGATTTGTCACCTTTATATTCATATAGTGACGAGAGACCAACATCAACAATTATTAAAAATATCTCAGAGCGCAATGGAACATCATTCAAGATTGATCGTTGCCACAAAGTGTGTTGAACTCAAATCCTTTGAAACCAAAGGCAAGTCCATACTCCAGTATGCTAGTGGTAAATTGTAATATAAATATACCATTCAGTTTATGATGTAAAAGACGTGATAAAAAAATGTGAAAAATTATCCCATACGATTGAGGAACAATTAACCTTTTCGTCTCCTTTATTTAGTCAAGGATCTTCACCCATCCTTCTAATGATCTCATATAGCCATAGACTAGGTAAAACTCCAACAGAGCAATTGATTAATCAAAAAACCAAAAACAACAACATGACCCCCATATAAGAATGGGAAAAACAGAAATATGGTTTATTGATACTTGCTATATATTATAAAATGAGAATTTCATCATTTTTTGGTTATTCTTTTTTTATTTAGCATATTGCTATGTAAAACATTAAATTGGACTAGGTATAAATTGCCTTAAACGTGAATAAAAATACAAAAATGACCAGTTAGTAACCTAAAAAAGTCTTTATTTTTGTCGTAGCATATTTTCTTTTAACCAGCTACTATTCTAGGCACTTACCATTCATTTTTCAAGTATAACAATCTCAGATTGAATGACAACACTTCAACCTTAGGGTTGAAAAAATTATCTTGAAGGAACTGTGGATTGAGACATTCCTTTAAACAGCCTAATTGGTTTTAGTTACGCAAGCGTGATGCTTGGCAAACCAGCAGGTTGGATTCACTTCTAAAAAAGATATGCCATAGTTTATTATTTTCGGATCTATTTGCCATCCGTTCGCTCTGGGTTCGGCCACAGCCTGCAATATTCTGGATCAAGGAATTGTTCAGCTAGCCCATGACCCTTACAATCTTGTTGCATACAGCCCCTAAAGAAAAAGGGATTTTATTGAATTCTATAAATTCTTTAAAGTTACCGGAAACTCTATTCTCTGTCTGTCTAAGACACGCTGCTTGGTAATGGAGTAAGTAGCCAAGAAGCTGCTTGAACACTGGGATGCCAAGAAAATTTATTTCCAGAGCATGCCAGGTTACTCTATTCTTGCTGCAACGAGTATCCATGAGGGACTTAGAATTTGTAAACTTCGGCTGTATTACCTCTTTTTGGGGTATATATTACCGGTAGCGAATGCCCTAAGCCTAGAATTCCAAAACAAAAGTGTTAGAGTTCACTTGATTCTTAAGAAAGTGTGTGAAACTCTACAGTAAATTCTGCAGACTTTTATCCAAGAAGAAGTCGTGAACAAAAAAGATCCATTTAGGATTAATATATGGTCCCTCACCTATTTCAAATAATATGAAAACGCCTACTTTAGGCTAAAGTTCCAGGTGATCTGTGATGACGTGAGTGAAGAGATTGATTTCAATCGGGAGCTAACCTCCGGCTGTCATAAGTGTGCCATGTTTCGTCAGAGATTGTGTGTAGAAATCCTCAGAAGAATCGATTCTGGCGACAAGCTTTTGGTTCGGCTGGAGTACTTCGATCCTAAGGTAGCGGTGAGTGACGATATTCAGAGCTGGGTGGGAATTTGAGTTATCCAAAATTCACTGGGTGATTTGACAAAAAAACAAACTAAAGGCATTTTGACGCGTGTCTGGAAAGCAAACTAACGATCATGACAACCCCGAGGGCAGCGGATTGTTTCTTACGTCTCTGTCACATTCCTCTGTTGTAGCGGAAAGATAATTTTCACTTCTGAGGTTGAATAAAGCACCACTGTTAAACAAGTGGGATCCAGAGATAGTACCGGCACTCATTATAGTGAATCTTACTTGCTTATACTTGCTGCAAGCCAGACGTGGATGCTTTATTTTATTCGGTATCTAGAAGACTCGGTGTGGTTGACTCCCATTTGCTTCGATTTTATGCCAGCTGTTTAGCAAAGCAAAGGCAGCAGCTCTCCCAATAGAGTGAATCACTATGTCCCTATCCCTCATGATTTCAATACCCCGGATTCACTAATTAGGCGTGCCCGGTTCCAGAAGTGAACATTAAGGAACAAAAAAAAAAAAAAATTAGGCTGTAGTGATTTTTTTTTTAGTCTTCAGTCCTTCTAGGTTTAGGCTAGTCTGTGCTATGTTTATTTTGTTTATTGTTACTTGAAGTTCATATAAAACTATTCTTGATGTACCTTGGAATTAAAATACTAACTGCATTCGTTTCCATAGTTTTGATTTTCCCGCTGTTTACTGTAAGCGGATTTCCTATTCTGATCTAGAGAAAAAGAGCTAAGCAGCCAACAATAAATTCAAACTTAGTTCCGAACTCAATTTATTTTTCACCAAAATTAGGAGACTAACAAAAAAAAAAAAAAAACAAACGGCATATAAAGGAAAAAAAAGTTAAATTTTGTTTAACTCTCGAAAGTAAAAAAAATGCCTGAGGCAGTGAGAAGCGCCTTAGTCAATCGACAGTGATAATAAAGAACAGAACTTTTTTTACGGTCTAATGGCTACATTTGGTTCACAGAGATACGATGCCGAAATAATAAGTTTCTTTTGATTTTCAAAAGTAATGTTTCCTTGTCAAATCTGAGTTCACAACGAAGATTCATGCACGAGTGCCAATTCACGGCACTGGCAATGCTTGTGTTTACGTAACGAGGACTTATTGGTCGAAAGGTAGCATCGCAAGTGACGTTAAGCGTCGGAAGTGGCACAATTTTGTTCACTTTGGCAATGCGCTTCCCTTACATTTTTTCTTGAGCTGATGGCAACTTTGTCTAAATGCTAAACTATGAACGCTCCAGTGGGTTCTCTGTTCACATAGATGCAGTGCCGATATAATGAATGCATTTCAGTTTTCAAAAGTCATATTTCCATGTCAAACCTGAATTTACAACGACGACGGGGGCCAGATACATTGAAAAATTCCACGCCCCTGGCATCTCACAGGACACAGAATTTTTCATCATTTAGGGGAAGAAAAATGCATCGTTTCGGTAATAAGAGTTTTTTTTACATAACGAAGGTCTATTCACTGAAAGGTAATACCGCAAGCGATGTAAAACGTCACGAGTTGCACATATCGGTTTCCTTTGACAATAAGCTTGCCATGGACAAACCATGGATTTTTTTCTTATGGTTGCCATGGATTTTTCTTGAGATGACGGCAACCTTGCTGCATAGCATCATCGATAGCCCATCATTTAGGCTATTGAAGAAATAGACTAATAAACTTGGGAAGTTTCAAATGTCCAATAATATACAAGTATTTCCATAACCTATCATTTTTATAGTTACAGGATAAGTGTGTTCGAAAAAAATAATATGATTTCTAAGGTAGAACTCCTGGTGAAGAGATTTTGCTTTCTTGAAAAGCAGTGGAGTTAGGCCTATATGTAGCTTAGCTAAGTGAAACTTTTAGGAGTGTACCCAGGTCCTAAATTAGGGTCATTTTTTCACTCATCAATGTGCTACGATCTTATATCGTTTGTTGTTTTATGCAAATGTCTTTCATTATTTTTCTCTGATCATTGGCCTGAAAACAATGATGAGTACATCATCAAAGCCCTCTCATCATTGTTCTATATGGAAGAAAACTGGCAGGTGATTTTTTTTGTTATTCATATTATTAACTTACAAATAAAGTAAACATATTGCCCAATGCCTTTTTTATGCTTGCCAAATATAATAGGAAGCATTTTTGTTGGGAATGATTTTACCCCCCACCCCTTTATATACCGATTCAGGGTATATATTTGCACTTTAGGGGGATGAGGGGAAATTTTAAATTTAACTCTCATTAACATCAGAAATAAAATTTACCCCCACCCCCCTGATGTACAAATATATACCCTGAATTGGTATATATAGGGGTTGGGGCAAAATTAATTTCAGACAAAAATTATTATTATATATATTTAGAAAGAGGATAAAAAAGGCATTTAGTGGTATGTTTACTTTATTTGTAAGTCAATAATATGAATATTGAAAAATTTACCAAATGGCATTCTTCACACTTTTTGCTAACATCAGTGAGCTGTAAAATCTTAGAACAAAGATGGGTTAAAAAACAATATTTGCAGAAAGATGTAAGATCTTGGTGCTAAAAAAATGGTCCTAATTGTATCTTAAGGAGACAGAGCCCAATCTAAAGGAAAAAAAGAGGGCTATTGCCCTGGATATAGCAAAACAAGCAAAAGAGTAAAATTATAAAAGAAAACCACAAGGAAAAGAACTAGGCTAGGCTAATTCAATGTTCAAAAATAGCCTATTAGGCCTAATGCTGCTTGATATTTTTTATATTATCCATGTGAGTGTTTTGTCCAGCATAATTAAATGTTTTGTTGCCTCTGGTCTTTCCCTTCTGTTTTGCTGTAAAGGTTTATTTGTGGATTAGGATGGTAGAACAATGTAATAGGTTAGGCTTTGGTAAATTTTTGGCAGTTCACATTATTGACTTACAATAAAGTAACATACCACTTGATGCCTTTTGTTACGCTCATTACAAATATAGGCCTAATAATCATTTTTTTAAAAATTAATTTTACCCCTACCCCTATATATATCAATTCAGGGTATATATTTGCACATTAAAAGGGGTTGAGGTAAAGTTTATTTCTGATGCAAATGAGGCATAAGTTTTAAACTTTACCCCCCCCCCCCCTAATGTGCAAATATATACCCTGAATTGGTACATATACAGGTGGAGGTAAAATTCATTTCTGACAAAAGTGATTATTAGGGTAAAAAAAACAATATCCAGTTGAGCAAAATTATATAAAACTAAAACCCTCTCATCTTGTTACCAAAGAGAAAGTGAGAAGAATTGTATATATTAAACAATAGCTAAAAATATAAGCTATGCATCAATATGGTTAGTATTAAAATTATTTAAGATCAAATACTTGAAATTATTAGTTTATTGACTTACCTACAGGCAGGGGCATCCTGAGGCTCATTTTGTTGGGGGGGGGGGAGGGGAGGGCAATCTTTGTAAATTTTACTGAATTGCTACCTGATTTATGCTGAATTTTCTGCAGAAATCAAGAATTTTGCTAAATTTCAGCTGATTTTGCCAAATTTCTGACAAAATTTTTGCCTTTGGCAAAAATTTTACTGAATGCCAAAAAAGTTGGGAGGGGGGCTTGCCCCCCCCTTGGGATGCCCCTGCCTACAGGGATCTCTTTTTGGGAATACCAATTATCCTATTTTGATGCATATATCCTTTTAGTGTTTCAGTTTTATTCACATATTAACAGAAAGCTGATTTTCTTCTGATTGTAGAAATGTAACTTTTTTTGCTTGGTATTTTTTCTATAAATCACAAATATCAAATATAATTTTTCCTTTTCAATTGCTTTTCAAAACACAGACCACATTTTAATTTATGCTGACAAATTATTGGTGAAAATTTGACCAAGAAGGTGGGGTTCTTGTTACTTCCCTCACATTGCATCATGTTGTAGTAAAAAGGAGTGGCCCAAAAACCCATTGCTATTTTTCTGGAATGGCAAAGAAAAGTGGTCTTTCCCAAAAAGAGGTCTTTTACCCTATATTTATAATGTGCATAAAAAAGGGTATTGAGTGTTATGTTTACTTTATTTGTAAGTCAATTATATGAACTGCAAAAAATTTACCTAGGCTTCAATGGTTGTCTGCTGCCAGCTAGGTAGCCTAGATGCCCTTGTTAATAATATTAAGAGTTTCTAGCAGGCAAAAATTCACAGAAATATAGGGAGGCATAGATTTTTCTGGTTTTCTTTTCTAATAAAGACTTAAAAAGTATTTTTGATAAGTTAGGGGCAAGGCTGTTTTTTCCCTAATGACAATACCAAAAATGACATTTTATAATCCACCCCTTCCCCCTTCATTTAGTGTCCCTGCAAGTTTACCCTTGTGCCCCTATAGGCCTAGGCCTAATTCATCTGATTTAGGGGTTTCATCAAACCACCACTCCATAGAATAGTTTCTAGCAAACCTGTCTAATGACACAATGGCTATTGCATTTCATTTAATGTTTGATACTTATGTCATCATAATACTTATGTCATCACTCCATCTTGAAACAGTTTTGAAATAGGAATGGTATTCTTTAAGCTACAGAAATTAACATTAATTGTACCCAGGCAGCATTAGCATTAATTCTGTTTAGTTTACATTTAACATATAAGCAATTCAATGTCATTTTAAAAGGCAATTATGCTAAACTTAATCATGTTTAAAGTCTGTCTTAATGGATGTAGTTGCTTAATTGGTGGATAGTAGTAATAAGGATCCTTCATTTCTAAGCATTAATGTTAATAAAGCAAATATCTGTAATAATTTTTAAGTAAAACACTGTTCTCTGTTTATCATTTATCTTACATTTGAAGCAAGTCACATTTATAGGCATGATAATTTCCCATGATGTTGAATTGTCTTGTAAGGAAAGGAGAAAAAATAACAATTAAAAGAATATTAAGGAAGAGAGAGGCAATACAGATAATAAAAAGTATTATGACCATGGACTCTTCTGATTGCCTTATACATGAATTAAGACAAATTGGGATCAGTTCTCTCTAATGTGTACATAAGCTTTTTAAGCTGTAGACTCCTTATGAGTATTGTTGCACTGTTTATGACAAGGCTCAACCTAACTCTTAAATTTGTGAATTAGAATTAAGATGAAAAGCAACATAAACTACAAGGCCTAAGCCTGTATCCATTTGATAACCATCAGGGGTTTACATTCATACTGAATTTTTCATTACACTTCAGGGGGGGGGGAGAGATAAGATTTGCAGAAAAAAGCTAGAAAATGGTACTTTACTGCAAAAAATTGAAGTATTTCAAGTAAAGTCTGAATTCTTATTTATTCCTGAAAAGAACATTGAATTTGTTAAAAAAAAGAAGAAAAATGCATTTCCAGTATTGATATTTCTGATATATAGTAAATACATTTATGTGCTTTATATTATAACTATGCTATAGCCTATAAATATATATTTCATAAATGTTACACTTAGCATACAATTAACCCAACCCACTACCTTTTAGATAGGCTTAAGCCTTAGGCTATATATGAGAGAGTAAAGTTCTTTTTAATTCAATAATACTATGCATCTTTCAAAAGTAGTGACAATAAACTCTGGGCCAATAAAACCAGCACCTTTCGTAAATAACATACAAGCAATAAATAAATACCATTATTCTCCCAGGGAATACATTTACTTTTCACCATGATTAAAATTTTAATTATTTATAACATTATCAGTGTGTGTATCCCTAGGATACATCAAAATCTGGTCAATATATACAAGATTCCATAACTGCCATAGGGGCAAGGTGAACATAATAGTCTATTCCATTTTGTGTGCTCTTTCCAAAATGCATTTGCAAGTACACCCGCTTTCTACCTGATGGTCCCATATTTAGCCCTAATAAGATTCCATTTTTCTTATTTGGGCTACATCAATGCAGTTATACTTTCTGACTCCTATATTAAACTGGTGATCTCAGTTTGAAATTAATCTCCTTGTGTCATTTGAGTGCAGGATTTACCAAAATATAGTTAGAAACTATTTTAAAAAGTGTATAATAATGGATGAAAGCATAGTAATCTGATAAGTAGAAACTATATTTTGTAGAAACTGTCTGGGTATTTTAAAGTAAGTTTCATTGTTTTGGTGTTTTAATTTAATCTTTAGATATTCCTTGGCTATATTTGGGGCCATCAGGGGGGGGGAGTGTATTTGCATGTGAATTGATTATTATATTTAGGAAGAGAATACAAAAAGAAATCAACTGATGTCACCAAACAAATTGCATTTTGAAACTCCTACTTATGCTCAACGATTTTTACCTCCAGATGGTCTCTAATCAGCCAACAATTTATGACAATATTAAGGGGGTTGGGATTTACAGAAGTCATGACCTATCTAGATCATTTTTTCACTTCTGTTTATTTTACTTGCTTTTGTTTATTCTGATTTCAACCACAACATACAGTTTTTGTGTTCAGGTGTGTTTAGGGCTGTTTGTAGGATTGGTGGGACCCAGCACAATACAACCCCCTCCCTATTAAAGTAATTTTTTGCCAATTACAAAATTGCTATTGCAATCACCTTTGAAGTATATTTCTAGTGCAGTGCCCCATTGCAGAAAGTACTTCTGCAATTGGAATTTGCTGCATTTCATAAAAATTTATCCTTAATACCCTTAGCCTTAGTTGTAGCATTAATATTAGCAGTAGTAGAGGTATGGGTACACTTTCTTTGGTTGGTTATACATCCCCCTCAACATGCATTGAAAGTTTGAACTTAATTCCCTAAACTCTTCCTGGGATATAACTGTTATGCTATTTAATAACTTACATCAACATTGTGTTTTTCAATTTAGTTCAACATTCTCCTCAACCATTTCTGTAAGTTTCACAGCAATATCCTTAGCTTCAGTAGTAGTAGTAGTAGTTGTAGTAGCATTTGTAGTAGTAGGCTAGTAGTACCAGTTGTCAATAAATTAGTAGCAGTATGCACATAATGTTTTTTGGCTAGTTCAACATCCCCTAAAAGTTTCAACTTAATACCCAACCAGCATTCCTGGGATATTGCTGATACACCATTTTGACAACCTGCATACACAGAGTGTGTTTTTATTTTGTCCAACATCCACCTAAACATTCCCTGAAAATTCTGTCTCCATACCCTTATCCTCAGTAGTAGTAACAGCAATATGCACAAAGTGCATTCTGGTTAGTTCAACATCCTTCTCTACATATCCTGAGAGTTTCAACTTAATACTCTAAGCTCTCAATGAGAAATTGCTTATACATCCTTTTGGCAACCTGAATGCACATAGTGTGCTTTGATCTAGTTTAACATACTCCTAAAAATTCCCTGAAATTCTCCCTTTAATACCCTAAGACTCAGTCAAAGTAGTAGTGGTAGCAGCAATCATAGTAAAATGTTAGTTAGTTAGTTCAACATCCCCCTTGAGATGCCCTGAAAGTTTAAACTAAATACTCTAAGCCATTCTTACAATACTGCTTATATGCCCTTTTGACAACTAGCTTGCATATAGTGCGTTTTTGATTTATTTGTAATTCCCCCTAAATATTCCTGAAAGTTTCACCTTCATACTTAGCCTCACTTGTTGCAGTAATCATAGTAGTAGTAGTACCATGCACACAGTGTCTTTTTGTTAATTCAAAGTCCACCTCAACTCACCCTGGAAGCTTCAATTTAATGCTCACCATGGAAATTTCAAATTAATATTCTAAGCTGTTCCTGAGATTTTGTGGATACATTCTTTTGACAATCTACATGCTCATAATTGATTTAGTTCAACACCCCCTAAAACCGTTCCTGAAAGCTAAAACAGTATGAACAGTTGTAGTAGTAGAATTATTACTAGCAGTATACACATAGCAACTATTTTTTTTCAACATCCCCCACAACACACACTGAAAGTTTCAATTTAATACCCTAAACAATTCCTGAGACATGTGTCTGCATTTGTTGGTAATCTAGACGATTTTGTCAACACATTCTTTAAATCCCTCCTCCAAACTTAAAACCCTAGCTGCATCCCTGTATCCAGCATTCCTAGCATAGATTTGTTAGTAAGAGACCATATCATACAGTTCATCATATGTAATAAATATGTATGCATGGTCATATCATGTAAAGTTTCACATTAATATTGTGAATGATTAAAATACAAATTCCTGCTATTGAAATTTGGGTTTCAAATAATCAATTTCAATAAATATCTTGTATTTCTTTCAATCAGACTTTTATGTATTTGTGTTTATGTAACTAAACCAGCTTAAAATAGCTTTACAGTCCAGACTAGAACTTAATTTGGTTTAATTGTTTTTTTTCAAATTTTTTCCTAGATAAATCTTTTTTCCATCATTTGGAATCCCCAGTGAATTATTGAGGCTATTCTTTTTTGTGTGATAGACCAGGGAGCAATATTTGAGTATGAATAAGGGCAGAGAATGCAAGGTTTAAATTTTAGGTAAGGTTTTTTTCTGGAGGGGAATTTATTGGCAAATTATATTGGTGTCAGTACAATAACAATATATCAGTTTTGGTATTGGACCCCAAAAAAATCTGTATTGGTTGGGCCCTTGTTTTGATTTAGTGCAACATTCCCTGAAAGCACTACCTGAATGCCCCTGGTTTTTGATCACAGGCCTTCCCCAACGGCTGTAAAGAGGGGTGAGGGACATATCAATAAGTTTAGTTATTGGACCTTTCAACTATGCTGAACAAGAGGGTTATCTCAAAATTTTGATTGGATGTCTTTGAGGGAAAAATGTATGTGGCTTGTTCCTCAAACCACTTTTGACTCTTAAAAAGTACACTAGAGCTCTCAATTTCCAATTAAATGAGCCCCTTCCCAAGTTTCTACAACAAATTCTTCCATAAATAGTGCATGGTGAGAAATAACAAATACATTGTACCCACTTTGCTCTTTACTTAGGCACCACTATTGCACTCCCTATGATTGCAAAATGTGTATGTAACAGCAGATACGTTCTTATTCTTTGGAATTATCTTTTTTGAACCAATTGTCATTTTGCAAAAATTTGTACTATAGGTGCTTTTAGTCTTTTTTTTTTTAATATTTCTTTGACAGGAGGCCTACATCTGAAAAAAAAAATTTACAGGTTTTTTTTCTCAAAATAGTACAATTTTCTGAAGGAAAAAGTTTTTTTGACATAGCTTCAATGCATGTTGAGGGGGATGTATAACCAACCAAAAGAAAGTGTACCCATACCTCTACTACTGCTAATATTAATGCTACAACTAAGGCTAAGGGTATTAAGGATAAATTTTTATGAAATGCTGAGGGGGGTTTTGTATTAAATTGAAACATGCTATATGTATGCAGGCTGTCAAAAGGGTGTATCATCAGGAATGGCTTAGATTATTAGGTTGAAACTTTCAGGGCATCTTGAGTGGTACACTGAACTGATAAAAATTCTCTTTGTGCATATTTCTACTACTACTAGTAGTAGTAGTAGTACTACTGCTACTGTTATTAGTACCACCATTACTTAGATTAATGGTATTGATGTGGAACTTCCAGGGACTGTTGAGGAGGACGTTTGGCTAAATTAAAACACTTGTGCATGGAGGTTATCAATAGGGCATACTAACAATATTTTACAAACAGATTAAAGTACTAAATTCAAACTATCAGGGGATGATGAGGGGATATTGAACTAGAACCAAAAGGCCATAATGCAGATACTATTACTGCTAGTACTGCTATCACTGATACTACTTCCAACACTCTTGCTGGGAATGGCAAAGGCTCTTGCTAGGAAAAACTTCCAAGGAATGGTGAGGGCAGGGTTGAACTGAAGCAAAACCCATCATGTACATATGGATTATTAAAGGGGAGTATTAGCAGTATCCCAGCAATGGCTTAGGGAATTAAGCTGAAACTCCCAGGAATTCCAATATTACTACCACTTTTGGCTACTACTTCAAATGCCACTATTGAACTAAATCAAAATAGTTTAAGTGCATCCAGGTTGTCAAGATATCCAGGCGGGATATATTGGGACTTGGAAGTGCATAAAGTAGAAGCTTTCAGGGAAAGTTTATGTTGCTTTAAGACTAAACCAAAAGGCGCTATGTGTATGCTGGTTTTCAAATAAGACATCTCAACTATATCTCAAGAAAAGCTGAGGGTGATAAGCTGGAAATTTCAGGGTTTCTATTATTACTACTTCTGCTCTTCCTATTGAACTAAATCAAAAGGGTGTAAGTGCATCCAGGTTGTTAAAATACCATAAATACAATGTCATAGGAACAGAATAGGGTATCAAGTTTTATTTTCCAGGGAAAGTTGAGGCATAAAACTAAATCAAAATATACTGTGTGCATCCAGATTTTCAAAACGGCATATATCATTAAAAATCGTTGAAAAGTTTTGTCCAACATATAAATAGTAAGCCAAAATCTGGATTCTTTAAGGAAAAAAAAATTTAAATGATTCAAAATATTCTTTTCTTACACAATAAAAAGATTGTGTCAATTAAAAGCAAACTGAAATTAGGTTTAATAAACTTTTCCACAAAAGAAGCTTGTTAAAAGAAAAGTAAAGAGTTAATAATTTTTAATTGTAAAACTACCATAAATCAGTATCAATAAATAAATGAAACCAAAAACAAACAGAAATTACAACAAATAACCAAGTCAATCTCAAAACGAGAAGAAACTAAGAGGAGTAGGGCTACACCCCCCCATGTTTAATAAAGATCAGAAAATAATTGGCACTTTACTGGAAAACAGAATACATTTTAAGTATTTTCTCGTATTTTGACTTTATGAAATCCAAAATAACTAAGACTTTCAGGAATGAATATCAGTATGTATATTAAATTGTCAATACGCAACCATTTTTTTTTCCAGATTGTGATGTTTTTTTCCCATCTTTCTTTGTTTATTATGAGAAATAAAAAGACATAGCTCGAAATAAGGATTGTTTTCAGTAAATTGCAAGTTATGTTCTGGTCTTTAGAAGGCATGGGAATGTCAGCCCTACTCCTCTTAGTTTCTGCTCGTTTTGAAATTGACTTGGTTATATATAATAATCTCTGTTTGTTTTAGGCTTCATTTATTTATTGATGGTTATTTATGGTAGTTTTACTCTTGAAAAATTATTCGAATTTGTTTCTGCTCATGTTTGATTTAATATAGCTCTTTGCTTTTCTTTGGAAAACTTCTTTTGTGCAAAAGTTTTTTAAAATTAATATAAGAAAAAATAAATCTACTTGGTCAGATTAAAATGAAAACAAAGTACTTGAAGGAGATTTCTATAAATATTGACAAAATTTCTACAGGGTTGGGATGACTGTAAGATTGTGTACACAGATCCCATTCATGTGTATGTCATAGATTGAGAATTTAGGACTAACCCAACAATAAGGATTCAAACATTACCTTGGATTCTTAAAACTACCTTGAGAAGGAATAATGACTTTTTCCTTCTTAGAATAATAGGCTACATCAAAACTGATTTTCCTTGTAGCCTTTATAAAATAGCAAGAAGCCTTATTTGTTTTTAGTCTACACATTGTAGTTGATTATTTTTTTCTGCTAAGAGCAACCTGACAACTCTTATAATTTTTCAATAGTTTTTGAGGCAAGACTCTGAAATCCAGTATTCAGTGCAGAGATTCCTAATTTCAGCCAAATTTCCATTTTTATGCTCTGCATTTAGTTTCAATGCTGTAATTTTTATTCTCTTACTCTTTCCAGGCAAAATAGATGCATCAAATGTGTCATATCGGATGATGATACTAGCCCCTTATTCAAGAGAAATGTTTATTGTTAGAGGCCTTGAAAAAATTCTAGAAGAAAGAGAAATTAAAAAATCGTACAATTCACAATTAAAGAAAGCATGTGAATCATCATTAGGTAATTTATTTCAGTTATTAAATAGCATTAACTTATTTTTCACAGTGCATTCTATTTTTGTTACACTTATTTTGTTTGTTTGTATCTGTTATGAATGTCGTTTGTTGGTTGTTATACTTATTTCAAGCTTTTCAATTTCCTTAGTAGAATGGAAGCTTATTCCTACAAAAAATTATAATGCAAGAAATATTGATTATCTGCTTCATCACGTGTAGTGAATGTTGATATGATAAAGTCAATACTGAATCTGGCATTTCAATGGATCAGTCACCTGATTGCCTTCACTCTGAATTGTTCTAAAGGACTCTCCCCAGAGAAATTTGTCTGTATATATGCATAGAATAAAACTACTGAAAAGGAGTTGCTCTTTAAATTACTATGAATAAGATAAGACTCATTTTTGAAATATAAGGTATCATAAATGTATAATAATAAGCTCACAGGCTCAAGTAAACCAACTTCCATATAATCTCCTTTGTAAGGCTCCATGACCAGTAAAGAACAAGAAAGAAATGGTACTTCTAAGACTAAACTTGGTTCCACATTATAAGTGAGCATAGGTTTTTTTTTTTTTTTTAAAGCAGTATACTCTTGCCATTCTCCCGTTTTTGCTGCAATTGTGACTGCAATACTCATTTAGACACTTTTTAGGGAACCTGTTTTACATACTATTTGAAGTGTGGTCTATAACTATAGTTTGCAGTTCTTAGTCAGCGTGGACTAACAATTGAGGACTAAGAATTTTCTCATTAGCTTAGCTAATGACCTTTGCCTCTTATTGATGTCGAAAATTACAATCCAAATTGACTGCATGCAAATTCAAGGGTAAAACTGTATGCATATGGATACTGCCTTATAATGTAGCCAATTTTGGATATTTAAAAAGCACAGACAGTTGTTTGCCTATTCCAATTGAGATTAAAAAGAACCACATCAACTGAATGGATATCTGGCTCATCTACAGGATCCTACATCTACTCATCTACAAGATGAGTAGAAAAGAACCATATCGACCACATGAATATCTGGCTCATCCACAAGATCCTGCATCTACTCATCTACGTGGCTCATCTACAAGATGATCTGCAAGATCATCTACAAGTTACACATATGGTCAAAATCTAGTATATACTTTGACAAACATCATAAGCCAAAATTTACCTAAAGATTTCAAGTCAATTCCAAATTCTAAACTAAAAAGAAGTTGAAGATAGTACATGCTCGTAACTTAAATTGAATAGCCTCGAAAACAGTGGTGTCTGTTGATGAAAGTTGGGGGATAGGGCAAAATTAATTTTTTCAAGATCTAGGGGGGTTGCAATTTTGTTGTTTTCCAATTTTTTCAATGAAAGTAAAAAAAAAATGGCATTTTTCAACCACAGAACAATTTTTTTTTTTTTAATCCGGTGAAGACAAAGAAATCTAGTGGGCACGTGCCCCCTGACACCACTGACACCTTCCCAACTGACACCACTGCTTACAAATGAGCTTCCTAAGTTCAAATCCTACTGTTTTCCTGTTGTTATTTTAGGGAAGTAACATGGTTTGTCATCACTTTTTTTACCAATGTAAAGAAGATAGACCATAGATGACTTTTTAGAAGAGAGTGCAAGCCTCCAGACTTTGAATTTGTATCCAGGCATTTTGACCCAAATGGTCAGGCTTTAAGCTTTTTTAAAAGTAATATTTCTTTTTCTTGTATCCTGTGTTTCCTTGAATGAACATAAAAGGAAGGAATATATACAGTTGTGAGCCTATGGGTCCAATCTTTGCTATTGCAAAACTAGCCTCAACATTTTTAATTGTTTGCTATTGTTTTTCTATGGATACTGATTGCTGAGTGTACATTGTAAAGATATTTCAAGCCAACCAACCATGTCATTTGTGATGTGTGCCAGCTAACCAGCCACTTCTTGAACTCTTTATTTTCCCCCTTGTTATCATTTTTTTTTAAACCCCTTACAATTGAAGATTTAATTGCTAATACATAGAATTTATGCTTATGATGTATTTTTTTTTAATTATTAGAAAAAAACTGTGAAGTTTACATAATAAGTGACTTTAGCACCCTTTTGCTTACAGCTTATAATTGCAGTGTTCAGAAGTTTCCTTATTTAAGATAAGATAAGATATTTATTTCGAGAAATTACTATCACAAGCCCTGAAGGGCCGAATTCGAATTTCGAAATTCATGAAAAACAAATAAACAAGAAAATCATAACAAAAGCACAATAACTAAAAAATTGGGAAACAATGCAAAAACAAAAAATATCGGAATGATATATCATTCCTTTGTCAGTTATATTAAAAACTGCAAAATGTAAAAAAAAAAAAAAAAGTAAAAAACTGATAAAAATAAACAAAAAATAAATAATATATATATTAAAAATGTTTAAAAAACAACCTAAAAAGGGAGTAGGGAACAAAAAAGAAAACCAAGCTGTTTCTTTTATCTGTAAGAGATAAGATAAGATAAGATTTATGTACAATTTAACAACTATTTATTATATCAGTAAAAAAAAGGGATAAAAGATTTTTTATATCGCAAGGTAGTGCAAAGAATGGGAGATAAGGTGGGGATAGGCTGGAACACAGTTTGTGGAGGATGATGATTTCTATCAGGTACATGGTATTCAGGGAAAAGGTTCGCGACACGGGGGTCCAGAAGTACCAACTTACCAAAACGTAGGCACAAATTATTTCTTTTTCGCTCGAGGGCCTCTAGTTTTGAAATATTTAGCAAATGCAAATATGGTACCTTGCCCACTTTAAAAATAATTCTTAGAGCTCTCTTTTGGACATTTTCAGTCTTTTGTGTTGCTTCATTTGAGAGGCCAGGGTGCCACACAAGACAAGCATACTCTAATATGGAACGCACAAAAAAAAATGTACACTTGTAGTAAATGTGATTGGGGGCAATTAAATTTATTTAAAAGTTTAAGGAGGGAAAGCGAGGGGTTTGCTTGTCGTAGGATATTATTTATATGGGCGTCCCATTTCAAATTGGAAGAAAATGTAACACCAAGGAACTTAAGAGAGGTGACAGAGGTTTTAGGAGGAATAGGAATAAGAAAAAAGGGGAAAGGATTTAAGGAAACTTACTGAGACTATTGCGGATTTAGAAGAGTTAACTGTCAAGTCAAGGGAAGACGCCTCACAGGCAATATCTTGGAGTATGCCCATTGGGTTGCTAAAAATGTTTTTATGACATATCTCTAAAACTGTCAAGTCGTCGACAAATTTCCACCTATAGTCATAAAGGGTTGAAAGGGTGTTAATCATAAGAGAAAAAAGGAGGGGGCCTAGAATAGTTCCTTGCGAAATGCAATTAAATATGGGGAGATGATCTGAGAAACAATTTAGATATTTAACTGCTTCAGATCTATTACAGAAAAAAGAGGCAACGAGCTTAACCAGGAAAGTTTCAATGTGGAATTCATTTATAAGTTTACCTATGATTAAATTGTGGTTAATCAAATCGAAAAGTTTTTGAAAATCAATAGAAATCAGATTAAGCTAAATGTTAGGTTTTTCAAGTAATTTACCCATAGTATCCACAAGATGAATCAGATAATGAGAGGTTGACGTGGATTTGAGCTTATCAAACTGTCTTAAGATCAATGAGGGGGAGGACTTTCATCTTAAGCCAGTCTGCGAGAAAAACATTCATACAATTTTGAAAAAAATTGAGGTGAGGGTAATAGGACGAATGCCATCAAAGCCAGGCTTCCCATTTTTCTTTTTGATTGGGGTAATAAAGCCTTGTTTCCAATATTGAGGGAACTGTCCATATTCCGTAATCTCATTAAACAGGGTGGATAGGGGCCTCATTAACAGGGTGGAAGGTAATCACTGAAAGCTTTAATAAGAGGAACAGGAATATCTAAGGGGCAAATGCTTGATCGTTTTAGTTTTTCAATTTTTCTTACGACATCAAGTGGGGAAATATGGGGGAATGAAAAAGGATCAGGAACATCTGGAAATATGTAAGATAGTGATGGGAGACTCTGGACATTAGAAGCCAGAAACTTATTGAGGTCATTAGCTGTTGTCTTTGGAGGTTCACTTATATTAAAATTTAGTTGTTCTTGACTCTTGCCGTAAGTTTTTAATTTCAGAGTACCAATTCTTTGGTTTACCATGGCACAAGTTTTTAATTTTATTTTTATAGTAGGATCGGGCAGCTTTTCTAATTTGACTTTTAATTCCTTTCTTAATCTATTTGCTTCAGCTAAATTACCCCTTTTAAGTAAGTTTATTTTTTTACGGATTAGCATTTTTATGTGATTATTTATGTAAGGTTTATCTCTGGAGCATTGTCTGAATTTTTTTTCTGGGAAACATAACGAGTAGGAATCAATTAGTTTTTTGTGAAAAATCAAAATTTTATCATCAAGGTTATTAGAATTATAAAGTCTGACCAACTTTCACTGGTCAGCCATGAACCAAAAGAAAAAAGGCCTGTATCATTGAGGGGATGGCAAACCCCAACGGAGATAGTAAAGGAATGCTCAATGGCTGAAGAGGGAGAAAAAAGAAGACAATGGTGGTAACTGCCTCCTAATGGTGGCATGCTTGTGGGGGACTGTAATACTTACTCATTTTTGAACAAATAATATCCAGAGAGGTGCTACCTTTTGTTGTATAAATTTTAACCAGTTGCTTAAGAGAGGCACAGATAGAGTTCATCCTCTGGTCATTCGCATCGCCATGTAAGAAAATACCAGCTTTCGGATACTTTGATAACACAAAGTAAGCACTTATCAGGAATTGTTGTTTAAATTTGGGTTTCTGGTCAATAATTTGTTAGGGGAATGATAAAAGACGGTGGTTACAATTAAATTGAAAAGGCGGGGAAGTACTTTTGGTCTAAGGCTCAACCATAAATTTTTCGTCGTAATCTGATAAGTTGAGGGTGGGGATGAGTTTAGGTTGGAGATTATCTTGGACAAAAAAATATACCACCCCCTTTTTTCCCGAGAGGGTGATCGGGAGGGCAAAGTTTTATAAACTGAGTATAATTGCTGATTTTTAGGAAATCTGGGTTCTGGGATTGAACCTCTGTCACAGCCATAAAATTAATTTTATGAATTTCAGAGATACCCTCGAGTTCAGTAATCTTGTCAAAATCCAGGCTTTCAGCATTGTTAAGTAGGAAAGTTGGAGATTTAAAACGTTTTGGGTACTGGTTTTTTTTTTTTTTTCAATTCGGGATGGAGTTATTTGGGGTTGAAGTTTACGAGAAGGATGCTGAGGGTAAGGAGATGGTATTGAGGCACTAATTTTAGCCGTTGAGGAGGAAGGTTTGGACTGAGCTGGTCCGGGGATTACCATATCATATTGGGGTCTTGAAATAAGGGGGGGGGGTAAATCTATTGGAAGTGGGGATTTAAGGTACACTAGTCGAATTGTCTCTAGTATCCTTTTTTAAGTTCCAACATTTATATTTCTGTCCTTTCAAATTTTCTTATTCTGCAAAAGAAATACCATAAGCCTTGGCTATAATACGTTTTACACCTTTACTGTGTCCGCCTTTCTTACTGCTTATAGTAGTACCTACATTAGTGAAGCTATCCACTTGGGCAATGTTTTTGATACCTAACACGACCTGTTCATACTCATTATTCCTAATTCAAGCGACTTACTTTCCTTAACATTATTTTTCAATCCGACTATCATACCTTTGATCCTCAAAGCCTCAGAGTATTTATTCAATCCGGGAACATTTTCATCCAAAACACTCAAATCATCTGTATAGTTTATTTTGTACTAAATAATGGCTTACGTTATAAGTTTGTTTATTTAAATTAGCGTTTGTGTAAAAAAAAAAAACCTTTGATATATGTAGTTTTAAGCTTGAAAACATTACTGTTCTGAGAGCATGTGAATACGAAGTTATACTATCCAAATTATGCTTAGATAGCTCCTTCCCCAACGTAAATAAAAAAATGGCAGAAAATAGCGTTGTTGCGTACAATTTTAATATTGAATACGCCAAAATAAGCTAAACTGGCTATCTTAGAACGCTTTTGGAACTCCTTTTTTATGACAAAAACTAACATCTGAAATCGACGAAAAAAGAGATAAATACTAACAGTAGCCTATTAATCAACTATTAGCATATTAGTCCAGGACTTTTAGGGTTTGACCCGGACAAAATTGCAACATAAACGAAAATGGTACCAAAATGATCAGAAATAAATTCTGTACAACAAACTAAAAGTCCCCATAAATCCAAGTGGGGCGAGTACCCGAAAAACAGGGGAAAAGGGGGAAATGCGGGGGAAATTGGGAAAAATGCCGAACATGCCCAGAAAATAGTTCAAAGTGAGTTTTCTGGGGCTTTCCCATACGCTGATCACGAAACTGACATCTAAAATTCAGTATAGAATAAAAGTACTACGGAAAACGGGGGGATCAGGGGAAGAGGGGAAAAAATTTAAAAATACAGGGTAGGGGTAGAAAAGCACTTTGAAATATGTTTTCTGGGGTCTTTCTATCTGCTGATCCCGAAACTGACATCTAAAATGAAATAAAGAACATGAGCCCCACCATAACGGGGGAAAAGGGGGAAAGAGGGGAAGAAAAGGGACAATTGAAGTCAGGGGTAGAAATCAGTTTGAAATGTGTTTTCTGGGGTTTTCCTATCTGCTGATCACGAAACTGACACCTAAAATGAAGGAAAGAAAACGAGAACCATGAAAACCGAACAAAACTGGAGGAAATAACGGAAAAGGGGAAGGGAAGCCTGACTCCTGAGCCAGCTGCTAATGGCTAATAAGTAGGCCTATGGACAAAATAACTCGCTTAAGTATCAAACTTTTACTTTCTTGAATCACAGACATTTCTTACAACCATTTGAATTACTAAACATAAAGAAAACAACCGCTTGGCAGTGATCACAATATAAAACTTCAGCTATTATAGGTAAAATTTGTACTTTCGAAGACAATATCGTTGAATAAAAAACTAAAAAAGAACTTCAGTAACTATAGGTAAAATCTGCACTTTTTAAGGCAGTAGAGTTGACTTGAAAAACACAGCATTGATGTCACTAGTCGAGCTCCTCGTCTTCGACAATCTCGTTGTCCCTGTTCAAACAGTTGATACCCTGACATTCTCCGCACGTGAACGTACACGCTAATCCATTTTTCTTGCAGCTGCATCGCAAGTTCTCGCAGCCTGTCTTACAGTTGCATCTCACGACACTCAAAAGAGTCTGAGGTGCGGGCAACAAATCGGTCATCACAGGTGAGTATTTATGGTCTCTGAGGACCCAAACCCAGTCAGCCGGGTCGAGGGTCAGCTGGTTCCCCTTTCCAACGGGATACCTGGAGGCGCACTCGCTGGGAGTGGAATGAAGCTGCAGCTTCGGTTGGCGGAAGCCTTTCAGGCTTAACAAACGCCGTAGTATTTGACGAAGAAACTTTTTCCAAGACAATTCGATGTCGCAGCTTAGTGAGATCTTCGTTTGGTCGTGCTTTATACAAGCTGAGGAGAAGATATTCACCCGATTTCACAATTTCATCTTTAGACGATGATTCATCCAGAAACACTTAGCATTTTTTTCTGAACACTTCGCTCTTCTTTAAAAGAGGTAGCACAGCTTGCTTTCCAAGTCCGAAAACTCGTGAGGTCGTGTCACATCCCAAGAGTGCGTGCCCTACCAGAAGTAGCCTGGATACTTCTCCCATTTTTTTTTTAACTTCGTTGAGGCACCAGAACCGTGTTATCGCTTCTTTTGCGTTCGTTGACGATTCGAAGTAAAGTGTTTTTGCATTAGGCGGGAGGTGATACAAGAGTAGAATCAGAAGGTCAGTGTCGTTGCCAAGAACTATTGTTTCAGAGTTTTCTGCTCTCGTTACGACAGTCTTCACGATTAGATAGTCAGCATCGTCCTTCGCATGGACGACTTCAAATCCTTTGGCTCTGAGTTTTTCCCCGATGTAGCTTATAATTCGCTGTTTGTTCTGAGAGTTGCTCAAAAACTCTTCCTTCTTTTTCTGGAGCTTCATCCCTAAACTGAAATCGATCACTTGATGCTGGCTTCCCTTACACCGTCGGTTGTGGATAGCATCTTTCGTGGTTGGACCAGCGCTGTATCCATCGAAGACAACAGTAGGGGAGGTACAGCGTCGAGTAACGAAACTAACATAGCTGTCACAGATTGAATCATAAGTATCACCAATCTTCCAAGGTACTTAGCAGCCAACCTCCGTCAACTACAGTGACACGATCTGATACTGGCAGGTGGTGAATCGAGTCCGTTTTCGCTTCTTTCCATATTGCTTTCGCTAGTGCAGGTTTGTCTGGCTGACGCATTATGCCAGAGTTCTCAAACAAAGCGGGCGGATAACTGCACAGTTCGTAACGTAGAGTTTCTGCCATGTCATTTTCAGATGTATGGGCAGCAGTCGAAAGACGTTGAAAAAGCAGTGCAGGGTCGATATGCAAAATCTCGCCATCTATCCTTATGTTCCCATCGGATGCCAGTGTAACGACTTTGTCTTTCTTCCTGAATGAAAAACTTTCGACGGATTGGCCATCCATGCGCTGGAGGATCAGCTCACCTACAGCTTTAGCATCCTCTGCATTGACGCCTTTTTGGGCAATCAGCCCGGAACCTATACTTCTAAGCTCTGTGGAACTAGTGAAAGGACAGTTCTCTAGAAGGAATTCAAGAAAACGTCAGTAGACGTTTGCCTTTTCCGAACCTATGGGGTAGCCGAACCTCTATAGATCTCCTGTATTAACATTTGTAAACATTTCCACATGCTTTCTACCCCTACCCTGTATATTTCCCTTTTTCCCCTCCCTCCCCCCCCCATTTCCCCGTTTTATGTTAATCAATTTTTTTATATCATTTTAGTTCTCAATTTCGTAATCACCAGATAGGAATACCCCAGAAAATATCTTTCAAACCGCTTTCCACCCCTACCCTGTATTCTTCTCTTTTCTCCCCTCTTTCCCCTGTTCCCCCCGTTTTCCGTAGTACTCTTTTTATATACTGAATTTTAGATGTCAATTTCGTAATCAGCATATGTGAAAACCTCAGAAAACTCACTTTAAACTATTTTCTGGGCATGTTCGGCATTTTTCCCATTTTCCCCCGCATTTTCCCCTTTTCCCCTGTTTTTCGGGTACTCGCCCCACTCGGATTTATGGGGACTTTTAGTATGTTGTACAGAATTTTTTTCTGATCATTTTGGTACCATTTTCGTTTATATTGCAATTTTGTCCGGGTTCGACACTTTTTTGAGCTAAAAGTCCTGGACTATATGTCCTTTGTCTTTTTGTAATAGGTATTAATGCAGTGGTTCCCAACCGATTTTGAGCCATGCCCCACCTAAGCATTTCTAAAATCCTGATGCCCTCTCATGATATTTAAGTTCTGTCATTCAAAAATGTCATTCATGCTAGGTATCTTTTTTTTTTTGGGGGGGGGGGGGGGGGTCGTTCTCTAGGCGTTTTTTAAGTCTATTTTATGAAAAATATTGTCTGAATACAACACCCTTTATGCAATATATGACGTCATTGCAATACTATCATGTATCATTAAAAACGTCTTTTTATACTAAAGATAGTTCTAATGGTGTACTTTTTGATTTGATGTGACTATTTTTAGGAGTTGGGGTTATTATAATTCTTAACATTGGACGTGATCCTCTCTTACTAGATTGCTAGTTACCGCTGGAACCCGGATGGCACCAAAGTATAGTCGACGGATGTGTTTACGTCCTGCCCATGACCCACTAACATATTGCCATACTCCACCGGTGGGGCCTGTTCCCCACGGTGGGAATCACAGTATTATTGACTTGCAACATGTCTTATTTCTTATGCTGCATATAATCTTAGAAAGGTCCTGGATTTCCCCTTATTAGTCTAGAAATATCTATTCCGTTTTGCATGGAGTTGATAACCTTTTTCTTTGCTGAGTCTGCTCTATTCCAAGATGTAGTTATTGTTATATTAAAATTAAAATTGATGGAATGTACAGGTGTTTGCTATTATCCTTTATTTTTTTTTTCTTTCACGGGTTTAAAGTACTTTCATTTTTTGTTTGCTGTTGAACAAAGGCTATGAAAGTTTTGCCGAAATAGCTGGTTTCGTTTGATTATGCTTTTTTGCTTTTGAAATGAATATCATTTAATTTTTCCTTTTTTTTCAATATTTCAGGTTATAGTTCTTGTTTATGATTTAAAAGCACAAAGGGTTTTCACTAAACTTAAGAACGTGTAAGAAAACCAAATGGTCTGATCAGGGCCATTCAATACCTGTAATATTTGAATAAACAGTAATGAGTTTCTCTAAGTGAGGGGGGGGGGGGGGGGGGGGGGGGGGAAGCATGGGAATAATGAGAGAAGAGGCAGATATCCTAGACATTTTTCAAAGAAATTGTTTCAGGGTTTTTGTTTTATGACTGAAGCTTAGCAATGATGTATCAAATTTGACTCTTTAAGAACGGAAATGACTTGATCCTACACAGCATATATCATTGCAGAGGGGCTTAGTATGTCTACTGGAGGAATGAAGTTCACACACCAAAAATTATAGCCCTCAAGCTGGTAAGATCAAGGCAGGAAGCTTCAGATTGGGCTGGGAGACACTGTCAAATAAGTTAAAATTGCTGAATGATTAAAATCACTTTTGAAAATGACCAAATTAGAAAATTTAAACTAGGTGCATGGAGAAAGTGTGTTTGCCATTGTTTCAACTTCACCCTCGTTGTGATAAGTTAGTAGTAGTAGAAGTTATAAGAACATGTCATCCCAGTTATGATGCTATAAAAAAGGGAGCAGAAAGACAAGGAAGCTTAGGAACACAGGACTTAAGCAAGCAAAGCTAGACGGCTTTCTGTTGTAACTCACGATAGTAATCTAAATCAAAATTGTAATATTTTAAAATATGTCGACAATTTTTTTGCGTCTTAAAGAGACTGAGATCTTGATAAACTCAAAGTAGTTATAGTAGTTGATAGTGAGATATACTCAGGGACAATATTTTGGCAAGGGCCAAAAGGAGTGGTCATGCCCGACCTTAAGGTTCATAAATTTACAAGCTTTACTAAAAAGGAAAAAATTTCCGACAAATAAATTGAAAAAGAAGCAACAAAATCAATATCAATGGAGCTGTTGATAATACCTGCTTGATATTGTTATCAAGAAAACAGTCTATTTTGTAATGATAGCAGCAAAATGAAATATATACTTCTTGGTAAAACAGCATGGTCTAATCCTACAAGAAATCAGATTTTAACATTAGAAAACTTCTTAGCATTGTATTCCAAATAGAATTTATACCTTTTTCTATAGAGTAGCTGAAGTGAATCAAAAATGCTTCTGAAGAAATACCAATGAACAGCTTTTTTTTTTTTACTATTTTCATCTTTTATATTAAGCATTGAAATATGATACTGATCATGGTACTTTAAATATTTCCCTTTTATGCAAAGGAGGTGCCCCTCCCCTCTTCTCTCAATAAGCATCAGGAGTAGACCCCGGTGCCACGCTGATGAGGGAAGACCGGTGGCTGTGGGGCCGAAACAGCGCGCCGCCGGTAAGATGTCGGCGGCGCGCCGCCTGTGCGATCAATGTTGACTGCAAACAATAATGTTTTTCATCAGTCTTACTCAAATCACAGCTTAAATTTACAACAGATTCGAGCCTATTCATGGGTTCAAAAATTCACAGGTCGCTGGCTGAAAACTGGTCTTCTTCGTTATTCATCAAGAGAAGTGGAAATCTGGTAGAAACGGAATGGCTGTGGCGTGTCAGAACCCTTGCATAATATGAGTAGTTGAAGATCTATTAGCTATGTATTCTTAACATAAATAATTATCAAAATTAGTAGCTTTTTTTCATCGAGTATTACTGCCTATAAAACTTCAAATACCGTATCACAAGATTCGTAAGTTATCTGGGTAAAAACTTTGAATATAACTTTGAACTTAGAAGGTTAATTTTTTCCTAATGCCCTTTGCCTATATCTGTTTTGTCACCTTTAAAAAAGTTGAAATGGGCGACTTTGATATTGATTGTTTTTTTTGCTCTTTTGGATTCCTAAAAAGCCTTCCTTGTATTAAAAACTGGTTTTTAATAAAACAAAAAAAAAAAAAACACTTAAAGTTTTTTTTGGCTTCTTTATAGAATATATGTAATGTAGGCTAAGGCTGAACTGCTGTTTTTTTTATTGCTTTTGGCTGCTCTTTTGGATATTATTCATTTTTTCTTTTGGGGATTCATTCCAAATTATAAACTCATAAATACCTAGTATCAGTCAAATTATAAACTGCATCTAAAAGGAGTAAATTTATCAAATTGAAAAATACATGATGAACACTTCACATGAGAACACTTCAATTACAATGAAACAAAAAACGCTTAGTGGTTTATTTGGTATGTAGAAAAATGAAGTGCCAGCTATTTTCTTAGGTAAAAAATGAAAAGCTCATCCGCTTTAAATGTAATTAAATGAAATAATATGCAGACTGAAGTAGCTCCAGGAAGATGTTGAGATTTTCTTCCTAGTTCGTCACTTTTAACCCAAGAAAAATGTTAGGACACTTTGTATCAGTTCTTGAGTTTAAGCTTTGATTTCCAAATGCTCACAAAAATTACCAAATTTAAGAAAGTCGCAACAATAAGTCACCTGTGGTCAAAATACTCAAAGACCCCTCTTTGATCCCCACCCAGGCTCGAAGCTTCTGCTATGGTCATATCCGTGGAAATATCCAAATAGTTTCTTTTTAAAATAGATTTCAAGCGTAGTTAGGGGTATTTAGCCTTTTTTGCTTTTCTTCAAAGCTTTGAAAAAAGTGTTATAATATTCCAAATGTTACATTTGTTATATTTGTGCATATTTTTGATAATCATTTGTGGGGTGATCAAATTTTTTAAACCACTGTAGATACGTAAGAACATTGCAACATTTAGTACCCTGAGGTCATAAGACTGTCAAAGACTCCTCCTTGAACCTCCCGAATTGAAAGCTTTTGTTATGAACTGGCCTTTTAATGTTACTTGGGCACTGGACCAAGGGTGCCATCGTCACTCGAGCGCAAAATTAGGTGGGGATGTCGATATCGCTTTCGTCACACCAATTCATTGTAGTGTGAATCTGCCTGGTACTTTCAAACTAAACCCGTTTCATCAATAAGAAAAAAAAACGGGTTGAACGCTTGTGCCCCTTTCCCTTTGGACGATAAAACTATACAAGTGCTGTATCAAGTATAACCCACGAAAATCGTTAATTTTTGTCAACTTTTCATTTTTTTGGCATCCCTGCTTTCAATAAAAAAAATCAAGGTACTATCACTTAAATATAATAACTCTCTATGCCCCCCCCCTTCTGGATACCGTCTCTGCTTTAAATAAAAAAAAAAATAATAATTAAATTATTGGCATCCCTGTTTTTAAAAAAATCGAGGTATTATCATTTAAATATGATAGCTCACTACCCCCCCCCCCCCCCCCTCCTCTGGATACACCCTTGATAGGATGCCGTCTCTGCTTTAAACTAAAAAAAATAATTTACTTAATAATTAACTAGGTCACTATATGGTTCAAACAAACACGCAAAATAACGTGAAACGGCTTAGTGTTCCTTGAAAAAAAAAAATTGAGGGTATGAGTAAAGGGGTACAAAGACAACAACAAAAATGTCGAAATTATTCAGATACACCTCAAATTATTGGAAAACTGAGTCATAGATTCGCCGTGGTATTCAATAAGATCCAAAGAATCTAATTAAAAGGGAGCACACGCAAAAGCCAATTAGGCCAGTAGCCTATGAGAAATCGTAAAATACCCAAGACAATGAACAAGTCCCAATGGGGGGCACTGGGTCTATCAAAATATTTCAATGGTTTCCCAGGGAATTTGATATCATTTTCTTCTGTCTCCACTTTAAATGAAAAAAAAAAAAAAATCTTTTTGGCATCCCTGCTTTCAGTAAAAAAAATGAGGTATCATCATTTAAAAATGATAGCCCCCTATCCCCCCCCCTATAGGCAATAATTTACAATTTATTTATGAAGCATATTTTTGGGGTAACTTCCGTTTCAACCTTCAATTCCCCAACCTTGTAAATAGCTGAGTCTATAGCTAAACTTTGTCTCAATAGAAGGGTTTTTTTTTTTTTTGGGGGGGGGGGGTAAAAATTTCAGAAAGAATATTGTATTTTCTTTAATCTATCAGGCGTTCAACAATTGGGTATTAAACATTAAGCAAATCTTATCTAAAAACAATAAAAGAAAAAAAAATCTGCAAACTTACAATTCAGCTGTAGAAACAATCTGTCGGCTGTCAATTTCAAAATCCAAGTGAAGGCTGAAACTGTATAGTAGTGAATGCGTTCTATAATTCTATTCAACTTGAAAATAAAGTCTTGACTACGAATGATGTAAGAAATAGCGATTGGGAAACTAGCGATGAAAAACTAGGAAAATAGCGATGAAAAAAAAAAAATTATCTTTTTGGCATCCCTGCTTTCAATAAAAAAATGAGGTATTATCACTTAAAAATGATAGCTCCCTATCCCTCCCCCCCCCCTATAGGCAATAATTTGCAATTTTTATGAAGCATATTTTTGGGGTAACTTCCGTTTCAACCTTCAATTCCCCAACCTTGTAAATAGCTGAGTCTATAGCTAAACTTTGTCTCAATAGAAGGGTTTTTTTTTTTGGGAGGGGGGGGGTAAAAATTTCAGAAAGAATATTGTATTTTCTTTAATCTATCAGGCGTTCAACAGTTGGGTATTAAACATTAAGCAAATCTTATCTTAAAACAGCAAAAGAAAAAAAAAATTCTGCAAACTTACAATTCAGCTGTAGAAACAATCTGTCGGCTGTCAATTTCAAAATCCAAGTGAAGGCTGAAGCTGTATAGTAGTGAATGCTTTCTATAATTCTGTTCAACTTGAAAATAAATTCTTGACTACGAATAATGTAAGAAATAGCAATTGGGAACTACATTCGAAATGATTTAAAACTCATTTTACAAAGACGATACTTTTTTTGTCAACATATGAAGAACTGTGTATATTGCAATATTTGCAATTGCATGTTCTGTCTGGTTTTTATGCAAAGTAACAAAAGAGACGAAAATTAACGAACAAGAGAGTAGTGAAGAATTATGGTATGCAAAGTAATATTTGGCAGGGAAAGTCAGTGGTGATAAATCGTTAGGGGGTGGCACCGTGATCGCGTGATTTTCGGGATTCGGGTAACCAAATTTTTTTTTCGGGGTGACGCATAGATTTTCGAGGAAACACTCGAAAATTCGGGGATATTGCAAGCCCTGGTTGATCTCTAATCAAGAAAATCGAAATACTAAACCACACGAGAAGGAAAAGCTCCAACTTTGCGGTTGACGCAATAAAGGATTGCCGCAAAATTAATTTAAAAGTCGGCCAAACGCCGCCTTTGCCGGCGGCGGCAAGCCTGCGGTACGCCGGGGCGTTGCGACACTTCGGTGGCGCTCGACCGGGCCTCTCATCGGCGGCGTTCGGTCGATCCGCCGACGCGGCGCCGGGGTCTAATCAGGAGTATATAGGACTAAGGGTCTTATTAATCCACTCGACAATTCTTAGAGAGTGCGTTCACTTAAAATGTTAAGAGTACTTCGAGGAGTATTGTGGATCAGTCATGAAAGGAAATCCAGATCAAAATCCCCCGTATATAGGTACTGCCTATTCCTGTCTTGAAATCTCTTCTCTTTTAATCGGAACATTCGTAAAGAACCCTGAAAAAGAATTAAAGTTTATAATTTTTTTTTCAACATGAAATGTTCTACCCTTTATTGACTTTTTCTATTTTCAGAGCAGTTGAAAGTGTAAGCTAATGTTCTAAATCAAAGGTTTATATGGTGTACATCTACCATCTAACTTTTCAACCTCTTTAATCTTTTAAATTTGAATAGTTGAGCGCAAAATTTTTAAGCATATTAATTGTTAAATTATTAAGTTAAATAATGCTTTACAGGCGTTTTTCTGATTCTAAAGATTTCCGTAATCTGGCTCATGAACTAGTTTTTTTAGCGCCAAATGTAGTAAACTAATGTTTGGAAACGTATGTATCCTTCCCTAAAGTGTTAAGACTAAAATGTAATTTTGAACAATATGTAGGCCTACAGAGAAATTTCAGTTTGATAGGTAGATTAAGGATTTAATATTAAAGTAGTGCCTAAAAGTCCTTTTAACAATACTCCATTTTAAAATTTTGTAGTTTATTTTCATTCTTTAGCATAAGCCAAATTTCTGTTTCTTCATAAAGTACAATGTGTAGGCTGTTGAAAGTTTTTCATAATTATGGAAAGTGTCTACTCTTTCAAGTACTGAGGTGATAAGCCTTTCTGATAAGCATAATGTTCTGATAAACCTAACCAGTCAAGTACTGAGCTTAGTCATGAATCACTATATTAGCTATTGAGATCAATTGCGCTGATTGCCGTAAATTTGCTATTAAAAATACGGTGCTATGCTTTCTTTCGGAAGTTGTCTTGAGTTGCGAGGTTAGCCTAGTTTTCCTGTAAAATTGTGTAGGTATTTGGTGAAAAAATTCGAGAGGTTGCTTAGCAAAAATTATTGAAAATGTGGATGCTCTGTTGTAATTGCATTCACACAAGGAATCGCGAAATTGTGTTTTTCAAGTGTTTGACATGTGTTATCAATGGGACAGTAAAGAAGAAAAGGAAGAGGAACTGGAAACAACATCATATCGAGAATAATTCCCTGATTTTTGGAATGGTTAAATAGATTTTTCAGATTAGAATACATTTTAAATTCTCGAAAGGTACTCAAGTATTATTAATTTAGGTAGTTATGAATGATGTAATGATTATTTATTAAAAAACAAGTTCTTTTCACTTCTCAAATTAGGTACATTTCTTGCTTTTTCTATTTTTCTTAGATGAATAAATATAAGCTTCAGGTTTCTCTTCTTTTGTTTTACATTCATAGAACAACTTTCCTCTATATATTTAGGATCAGATAGTTTAGTATTCGTTAAGCAAATCGTTGGAATGAATTTTAATGACTGCTCTCTGAATCATTTTTGGTCCCAAGATTCGCTAATTTAACCTGTAACAGCTATAGCCTATACTAGAGTTGCTGGTTTCTCTATTTACGCTGTAAATGTTCATGTTCATGGGTGTAAGTAAACACTTTTTGTAAAGGGAACGGGCAAGCCTGCGGAGCTTTGTCGAGGGAGGAGGCAGAGACGTTTCGAAAGTAAGGAAGATGCCTTTTTTGTAGCAAAATTGGCACATTTTTGTATATTATTTGTCATCTACTTGCGAGGGGGGGGGGGGTCAGTAAATGCCTGGCTTGTCTCCTTTTGTATGCGCACTTGGATATTTTTTTAATGAGTATTATATTTGTGTTAATATTCATATTTTTTTAAATATCGAATCTCTTATTCTTAATTATTTTCTCAAAAAGCCTACTACTTTTGTAGTTTGAAAAACAACATATCTTAGAATGCAAGAGTAATAAATTTTTTTTTCGACTTTAGAGAGTATCAGAGCAGAAATCCAAGCTGGAAAAATCCCTCAAGGTGAAAATGCTACTTCAGCAGCCTTACCTCTTCCTCGAAATGAAGCTGGGAGTGTTATGAGTGCGGAAAAATATGTGACTCCATTTGAATTAGGATGTCAGTCGAAAACACCGCGAATCGTGGTTTCAGCCATGGACTGCCTCCAGAAGCTCATTGCCTATGGTCACCTGACTGGAAATGAAATAGACCAAGGAAACAAGTCCCGAAGACTTATTGATCGCTTAGTTGAAACCATCTGCAATTGTTTTACCGGTACGCAAACAGATGAAGGAGTACAGCTGCAAATTATTAAGGTATTTCTCCTGCTTATCTTGCTGTTTGTTTATTTTGACCTTATTAAAAATTGCTTCTGGATTAATCGGAAGAAGAACAAAAAGAAAAAAAAAAAAATTGAATATTTAGATTGCTTTTGGACTAGCAAGGAATATTATCAGTCACATTGCCGACTCATTGCTCATGATTTTACCATGATCGGCTTCTATTATGATTTTTTTACTGAGATTTTAAAGATTGAAGAGGGAAATTACAAACGTTTCTAGTACAAAGAGGACACGATTTTTTTTTTATAATGCTTGTATCCCGTATCCAATGAGGTGCATCCAGCTATATCCTATACGGATATATGCTATGTAAAATTAAGTTTGAAAACTTACAAAGAATGATCTAAGAAAAATAAAATGAACAGCTGACTGACGTTTCTGTGGTTTGGTCAAATCTTGTAATACAGTCTTTTTAATATAGGAAAAGCTGTTTATATAAGTTTATTTTGGAGAGCCAATTTTTTTTTCAGTTAAGTTTTTTTTGGCTTGTGAGAAAGCTACAGATTGCAGTATAAAGAAATAAGATTAATGGAATACCTCAAAGAATAAGATTAATATATTTTAAGGGGTGTGTTGGGTAACAGCCATGACAACGTAATTCGTTCTTTACTAGTTCCTGATAAGAAAAAGCCGAAGGATTTTTCCTGTATTTAACATTTGGTCTTAAAATAGATCAGGGCTGGGCTGAACCACTGCTCATAGTAACCAAAAATCAAAAATGTTTTTTGAAAAAAAAACTGTCAAGGGAGAAAAATTTGAATTAAATGAGGGTAATGTGTTTCAGAGATATCACTCGGCTCTCATTATTTCGGACTTTTTAGAAGAATTGTTTATGAATTTGACGTGTGGTTTTGCTGGGTGTGAAAAAATCATAGATAAAGCCAATGTACAAGCTAAGATGTCTTCACCGTTAATGATGAAAAGAGAACTGAACACCGTAGAACCTTCAGAAATGAATACTGGTACATTTACATATAGAACTGAACACTTGTACGTTTACATACAGAAATGAACAAGGTTACATCTTACATATAGAACTGAGCACTGGAACATTTTCTTTTATAGAACTGAATTCATCAATTCACAATCTGTGCAAGTCACAGTTTTACATTTCAAAACACCATTTTCTGCATCAAAGATGGTTTGAAACCTATTTTACCCAACCTCCTGGGTGAGGTTGCGTTTTAAGGCAAAGATTTCAAATTATTGCAACAGCATGACCTATGTTCTTACCCTATTCTGAAAGCTGTTGAACAATAGAGAGCCAAATGACACCGTTTTTGTTGACACTAGTTCCTGATAAGAAAAAGCCGAAGGATTTTTCCTGTATTTAACATTTGGTCTTAAAATAGATCAGGGCTGGGCTGAACCACTGCTCATAGTAACCAAAAATCAAAAATGTTTTTTGAAAAAAAAACTGTCAAGGGAGAAAAATTTGAATTAAATGAGGGTAATGTGTTTCAGAGATATCACTCGGCTCTCATTATTTCGGACTTTTTAGAAGAATTGTTTATGAATTTGACGTGTGGTTTTGCTGGGTGTGAAAAAATCATAGATAAAGCCAATGTACAAGCTAAGATGTCTTCACCGTTAATGATGAAAAGAGAACTGAACACCGTAGAACCTTCAGAAATGAATACTGGTACATTTACATATAGAACTGAACACTTGTACGTTTACATACAGAAATGAACAAGGTTACATCTTACATATAGAACTGAGCACTGGAACATTTTCTTTTATAGAACTGAATTCATCAATTCACAATCTGTGCAAGTCACAGTTTTACATTTCAAAACACCATTTTCTGCATCAAAGATGGTTTGAAACCTATTTTTACCCAACCTCCTGGGTGACGATTTCCGTCTTTCTATCTAGGTACAATAAAACGTTATTGTAATTGCCGTCCAAGAAGGGAGAAATGATTCTTTTTTTTTTACTTTGATTATTTTCGTGTTTTCATATTCCTAATAATGTGGATCGTTAGAGCACCCGAGCTTTAGATTTTGGTAAAATATTTTGTATCGCAATGCTATTTAATTTTCTGTTGTTATGGACTGGGATCCGTTCTCTACGAAGTTGCAGCTATTCAGCTGTTGCTGGATGTCGTTCATTGGCCACTAGATATTGATCATTAGCTACTAGATGTCGGTCATTAGCTACTAGCAGCTTCAAATGCTAATAGTTTCCTACTTGAAAGTTTTTTTTTCTTCAAAAAGTGCTTTTAAGTTTAAATCTTGTATTTCGATGCGATTAATTCTGAAATTTCTCTAAATTTTGTATATGAAATACGAGCTAAAAAGGTAGTGTTTTTTCAAAAATTACAAGACGGGGAAATTTTAGTACGACATTATTGAAGTTTCATCGGAAGTGCCTATACTGATAAAATTTGGAAGTAATTGAACGCTCGGCGATGTTAAAAAAATTAATCACAAATTTATGTAACAAACAAACAAACAAACAAGAAACTGAGTGAAAGAAAACGAGTAAAATCACCGCTGGGATCTCTATCCTTTGCGTTTTATGACAATAAACGCCCAAAATGCTGAGAACTCAGTTCTCCAATGGGTAAAGTGTTCAAGAAATCAGCAAATGTCGTGTCACCCTGTTGCCGAATGTATTGTATTTTATACCCTGCACAATATCCCAATGACAAATATCAATGCCATAAACCTTAGACCGTTGTCAAGTGAAAGGTGTTACTTTATTTTGACACTGAAGAAGAAAGAGAGTAAAAGACAGACTGAACTCTTTCTTTCTCTCCCTTTCTTGAGCCACTCTTTACGAGGGAATGGCACACTAGACTTGCAATTCTACGTCCTTCAGCACATGGGTTTGAGTCATGGCGTCTTCAATCTGGAGGCCATGTGTAGGCTGAAGTAAGTAGCTTCATAGGGGTTTCCCTTGTTCCGTAAAGTAATCATATAGTATGTTTTCCATATCCCAAAAGTAATTAAGTATAGCAAAAGTTGAAGGTGTTGCCTTGAGCAAAGTTTTACCATTCGGATTCGCTCATGCCTCTTGAAGAAGTTTGATCAACACTAAATTTCTATACCTTACGGCATAAGGAAGAAGTCGGAACCCAGTAATATTCCCTATATTTAGCGAAGATCTTTTTTCATTTTTTCTTTTATAATTGTGCATTTTCATTCGATTCTTCTTTGCTTGCAGCCTCTAAATTTAAGTATGTATTATTTGATTTATCAATCAAATGCGGATTTGCTCCACAGAAGCTCTATAACTTTTTCCTGTTTTGTCTGCCATGCAAATAGTAGGATCGTTTGTTTTGCCGTAACTGGCTCACATCAGAACCATTTAGTAAAGCAATTTCATCCCGCTTCATATCACCATTTGATGCTTCGAATTACACCGTCGGCAATGATCATCTCTTGGTCACTTAAATCTCTGAAAGGTCAGGCTTTGTTCTTTAAAAGAAAAACAATATCACAATATATAGACTACGAATACACATTGTTATGTGCATTAAAAGGTGCCCACCATTCCTCTAGTTAGTAAACTAAAGTAAAATCATATATATTTAAAAACTACGAGGCATTTTTGAAGTTCTGAATCAGAAAGTAGAACTGTTGATGAATTACAATTGAGATAACATCATCTATTGTATATCATTGCTTTATTTGCATCATTTATAATCCCCTTAATAATTCTTATCTGACCTAAGCATCTAATTGCTTATAAGTTGTATACATTGCTTGTTTAGTCGTCGAAATCAGCTTCTTCACTGCAGTGTGGCCAGATCGTGAACAAAAAAGTAAGCCGCAGCCTTTGAAAAACAAGCCAAAAATAAGCCAGACAATTTTTTGCCCAAAATCTAACTTTACTTTTAATGGTGTCCAAGTTTTGACGGCCGTTTTATAGATTTACTCACCACTATTCAGGTCCTTTGATCCTACTGGCATTATCCACCTTTCAATTCGTTCCCTGGGTTTGCGGAAGTTCAGTTCCAGTGTAGAGATTATTTTGAGGCTGCATTTAGTAGAATTGCGATAAACCGCTACCCCATGTGGAACTCTAGAGACTTTACAGAAATTCCCGCGCGCTATGTTCAGAAAATGCTCGACCGTGCTCACTTTCCTGTCCAACAGTTCGGGGAAAATTATTGACAAGGACGCCCACTGGCTCAATTTCTCCTGTGTTAGTTCGAGCACTGTCCGCTTGTGCGCCGCAATTTCTGTATCCCATAATTTCATTGAGCTGGACCTCCAATTACTATAATGATACTCTGTGCCTGCCCCAGGCCCTGGGGGGTAGTGAGGACACCTGAATTTTTGCTATCTGACTTTTGAGCAATTTTTAACTTAATGGCTATCTCAAAATTTTTATTGGATGTATTTGGGGAAAAGGAGCATGGGGGGGCTAGTTGCCCTCCAATCTCTTTTACTCTAAAAAACTGAACTAGAACTTTCAATTTCCAATCAAATGAGCCATCTCTGAAGTTTTTACAAGCATCCCTTCAATAAGAGCCACATATTCCCCAGGGCATAACTTACAACACCTGCCCCTGGGCCCTGGGGGGGGGCTGTGTTGACCCTGGAGTTTTTGTTATATGATCTTTGAACTATTTTAAAAAAAAGCTATCTCAAAGTTCTTATCGGATGGGTTTGAGGAAAAAAGGGAATGGAGGGGAGGGGGGGGGGGCTAGTTGCCCTACAATCCCTTTTGACTCTTAAAACTGAACTAGAACTTTCAATTTCCAATTAAATGAACCCTTTGAAGTGAATATGAGCATCCCTTCCATAAGACTCATATATGCCCCCAGGGCACAACTTACAATGCCTGCCCTGGGCCCTGGGGGGTTGTGTTGGCACCAGAATTTTTGTTATATGATCTATGAATATTTTTATTGGATACATTTAAAAATTTTATTGGATGCATCAGGAAAAAAAAAGAGGTTTGGGGGGGGGGAGCTGGCTACCCTCCAATATCTTGTGATGCTTAAAAAGTGAACTAGAACTTTCAATTTCCAATCAAATGAGCCCTCTCTGAAGTTTATATGAGTATTCCTTCCATTAGGCCTAATGCCCAAAACCTCCCCACCCCCATGGAAAAAATTCATACATCTTTCTCAATAGCAAATACTTTATATAAACAATGGACAAATGTCATAACTTAAATACCTTTCTCCAGGGGTTTTGTGGGGTCAAGTTACACTATTAGTTATGTTATTCCAACTGATTAAATCTTTTAAAAATTAATATTTTCCTGGTTAATTTTTATTATAAGCCCACCCAGCATGAGCAGTCTGGAGGAGAGTATGGAGGAGTTGAATTCGAACTTAATTGGAGATCAATCACCCCAGGGTTAAACTAGAATTCCTCCCCTCAAAATAGGAACAAATTGAATCCCAAACTGCAATCCATGATTTCAAACAGCTCTTAAAAAGGGAATTTAATGGATATGCCCAAGTATATGTTGATTGATCTTTAAGTGAAGAGGGATGTGGAAGTGGATGCTTTTTAAAAGAGCTCAGCCTATGCATTGTGAAAAAACACACAAGGCAGTGACCAGCACAGTAACAGCTGAAGTAGCTGCAATCAATTTGTGCTTAGAGACCCTAATTAAATTGAAACAGAGCAATTAACATATAGCAATATTCTCTGACTCTAAATCTGCTTCTATATCCTATGAAACACTAACTTTGAAACACTGGGCATAGGCCTACATCAAACCAAAGAAAACCTAAGCAGCCTTGGAAGATTAGGCTTTGACACTAAATTTCAATATATACCTAGTCATCTAGGTAAAGAAGGAAATGAAAAAGCAGACAAGATAGCAAAGCAAGAAGCAAAAAGCCAAATGGAACCAGTGAAATCTCTAACTATAAGGGATACAACTAGATTATGACTAAAAACATTGCTTGAATTAAAGCCACCAAATTTATCCCCCTTTCCAACCAGTATACAATCAGTCCGGTTCAACTGCCTGTGTTCAAATACAGCTAACTTCAACCACCACTCTCCTTCATACAAAATAAAGCAGCCAAATGGAGAAGTTGCCAATAGCCCATTTTGCAGGTACTGTAAAAACACAGAAGAAACCCCTGAGCATATACTATTGAATTGTAAAATACTGGAAAGAAAACTGTTAATGGATCTAAATCTACAACACCATATATAGTAGGTCTAAATACGCTGACTATATTGAATTAGATAAACCCTACTATGATGTTACCTCACATTATTAGCTAATAGCTGATTTACATCTTTCCATATTCATCCACATTTTGAATATTAATAAGCAATGTTTACAACAAGGCAGTTTACTATAACAGTTAAGATTTGGATCTATTGTCAACCCAGCCCAGAAAGAAGAGGGATCAAAGATCTGATTTTCAGGACACTTGCCTTGATTGTCTACAGTTGATTGATTAAATTTAACATAGCAATGAACCTTGTTTATTTCAAAATCTGAAAGGTTTTTTTCTAAATAACAAAACTATAGGATAACTTCCATAGTTGCTGTCTGTTAAAGGTAATGTCTCATGTTTAATTATCAATGTTGTGGTCAAGATTTGTAGACTATTGGCCAAGATTGATAATTCTGAAAATTAGTAGTGGTCAAGATTAAAGTCTCAGCTGCCAGGTAAAGGACATACTGCATTCTAATCAGAGATACAGCTCAGATTAGGCACTGGCTAATCACTAGGAGTCTTACCCTATAGGCCTAGGCTACAGCAACAGTAACAAAGAAATCAGACATCAAAGCAAGGGTAACTCATCTACTTATCCTGCTCCTGTATTTATATATCTCTTTCTGATATTTTCATTAGTATTATATGGTACTTTATTACATATTAGCTATTAGCCTATATTATATATAACTAATTTCTCTAGTATTTAACTATAGGCTAATACATTGGGAAAAATGAATAAAAGTGAGTCTGAAACAAGATTGATTGCTTCAGGTTTGCTTATGTCACAAGCTGATGCTCGTCACTGCTAAAAATGGGGGTGCAAACCAGTCATGTACACCAGCTATTTTTCTGTGGCATGTACCCAATTTGCTGGTAGCCAATGCATTGAGGTACACACCTCAATGCATTGGGTACCCCCCCATACCAGTTAGGGATTAATTGTTTTATGTACAACCATCAACATATAATGTACTCCTTCACCACTGTAGTAGTATACCACAGGATCTGTACCTCAGAATTTGATACCTACATCTAACCAAGTGTACTGATTGTGGGGTGTAGCACTCAAATTCTTAGGTACAGATCCCGTGGTGTACTACTGCAGGGGTGAAGTAGTACATTATGTTGATGGTAGTACATAAAACAATTAATATCCCCAACTTCCCCATAACGATTTTCACTTTTGCATGTATTCTGAGAAAACCAATGACCAATTTGCTTCTTCCTTTGAGCATATTTAAACTGAAGTGATGCAAAGAAAACCTCAAATATAAATAAATGTATTTTCTCAGAATAGGCCTAGACAAAAAGTGAAAACGGGTATGGGGGTACCCAATATATTGGGGGCAGTACCCTATGCATTGGGGTGTGTACCCAGTCGGCTAGGCTGTGTACCCAATCTGTTTGTACAGATACAAACCACAGAAAATAGCTAGAGTGTACATGACGACTCCTGGACAACTCACATGAACTAAACAGTTAAACAGGATCTGTAGATGTTACAGACATGTCTGTTATGAGTTTGATTCCTGGCATTATTCTATACTAATAAGTAACAGCTAATATACTGTACCTTCAGCTGTAGTTCAACCCCATGACTTAATTGCTAATGCTTTTATGCTGTTGTTACGAAGCCACGTGTCTCTTAAGATTTGAAAACTTCACCGCAGTGCCGCGGTAAAACGTATTTTGAACGTAGAGGTAAAACGTGATTTTGACCTTTCATGAGCATTCGTTCGTTCGTTTCGTTCGAAAATCGGATGAATTGCCAAAAAATATAAATTGTTCCCGAAAAAGTAAATCACGCCAAGAAATAAGCCAGCTCAAAATAAAAATAGCCAAGTTTTAAGCCACAAGCCAGTTCCAAAAATTTTCACGCCAGTCACCAACAAAATAAGCCAGTTTGGCGTAAAATAAGCCAATCTGGCCACACTGCTTCACTGAATCAAAAGTAGAATTGAACCAAAAAGTTCTGAATAAAGAAGATGAACTGTTCCTAAAGCTAAAAAACTGTAAATATTTATCTATTATATATATAATAATTTCAAAGAATTTCAATTGAGATAAGTTGATGCAGAGATAATGTAATTTTTTATCTTTTTCCTTTAATCACAGTGTATCATATCTTCACTATTGAATTAGTGAAAAGAAAACCATGAGGATACCATCATGTAATGGAAAAATATCGTCGTAGAGAGAAAGAGAAAGGGAGAAGGGAAAGAGAGAGAGAGAGTGGTAAGGCCAATAAATCTGTATGCTGTCTGAAATAGAGCACGCATAGAAGAGTTTGTTCTTAAATATGCATGGAAAAGTTGTATATTTTTAAAGTTTTTCTTCTTCTTTTTAGGAACTAGTTACAAACTGAACTTATTGCTACTGCAAAACGAAGTACTTAAGACATCTTGTTCATAAAATACAAACAGCACCTATTAAATATTTTTTTTAAATGTCGTATGAGATAATATGTCATATGACATAATACATCAAGATAAAATTTTAAAACTACATTTTTGTTTGTTTTTGGTGGATATCACGTAACTCTGAGATTTAAAAATTATCCTCATTTGTACCTAGTTAGGCATCAAACTTGAGAATAATTACTTCCATCTAATTTTACATTTATAACTGGCTAAATGTTGATGGTCTTAGGTAGATACAGTCTGAACCTTAAAGGGGGATCAAGGGTGGGTGCTGGCGAAAAAAAGTGTGTTTAAAGTAGTATTTGGAAACAAGTAAGAAATATAGGAGCAAAGGAATACAGGAACTAGGGATAAAGTAACTAATATGTATTTCTTACTCCTCATTTATAATATGTTATTATGGCAGTTTGACAGGCTACATTCAGACGGGATTGTCAGTATGATATTTTTATGTCTACTTCAAATTTGTATTGAACTGAAAAGGTCTTTTCCAAAAAAAAGACAAAAACATAGTGTCCAGAAATCGGAAGGTTTTAGAGGCCAGTTTTGAGTCTTGTTTTGTTGAATTTCTCACCGAGAAAAATATGATCTTGAAATTGTAAAGTTCTCGATCTGTGGAATCTCTGGTTAGGAACATACGTTCATAGGTATTTTTTTAATATCACGGGAGATTAAAAAAAAAATTAGTCGATAATTTTAAAAAGAAGTGCTCAGAAGTTTGGAAAAATGTAGAATTTTTTTTTTTTGGGGGGGGGGGGGGGCTGAGAGCCTACCCTGTGTACGTTCCTGTGATTATATTTGTGCTGTTGTAGAGATAAATTCACCATAATTCTACTCTGGCCGTAAAAAACCTCTCAACATGAATTAATATCCCCCCCATTGTTAGTTAAAGTATGTCTATAATCCTCTTCAAAAAGAAATGACCCTGATAGTTTTGTTTTACCAAAACTGTCCTCCAAACAGTGATTTTGGGGCTCTAGAAGTCTTTTATGAATAGCCCAAGAGTTTTTTTTTTCCAGACAACTTTCCTTATAGTTGGACTATTTTACTTTTTGTCGAGCGCAAAATAAAAGAAAGAAACGATAACGAATTTGGAAGAATGTGTAGAAAGGTCTTTGATAATTTTTACAACTTTGAATGGATACTTTTTGACGCGGTCATTTGAACGTTTTAAGAATTTTTGATGCTATATGTGTTTTGTTAAAGGTCATGTTTTTAAAAAAGTCAGCTTCAAAACAGTGTTGTTTTCTCTTTGTATAAATTAAATATATTTTATGTTGTTTGAATGATCCTTTTCTAATGAATGTTCGTGACCCCATCTCTTAATCACATATTGCGGGTACTAAAACTGGCGTATGCGCGACTAAACCAGCCCGAAAAAGCCCTATTGCACGTTAAAACTGCTTCCTTTTCAAAGTTCTTCTAAATTTTCTTAAAGTTACGTTCCCTCCTAGATGATATCCCTCATTATTCACCTTGTGTCGGAATAAAAATGAGATAGAATTTTTCTGGTATAAATCGAAAGCAATCAAGTTTCCGTTTTTTAATTTATTATAATCTATTTTTCAGGCTCTATTGACTATAATGACATCCCAGCATGTTGAAGTCCACGAAAAAACTGTGCTAATATCCGTGAAAACCTGTTATGACATCTATTTGGCAAGTAAGAACATTGTCAACCAGAAAACAGCAAAAGCTACCCTCACACAGATGCTGAGCGTCATCTTTCAAAGGATGGAAAATCAAGCGGTAATTGTATTTACATAAGTTTGTTTTTCTGTGAGATTTATCCTAGTCGATTTTTCGTCATGTGTAGAAAGCCCTGATTTGTAACTTATCTGATATTAGCTGAAAATATTGTTAAAAATAGGTAAGAAGTTAAGTTACCTGTTCGATTAAGCATAGGCTACCTTTTAAGTCACTTTTACCTGTTTTGGTTTTCTACAAACAGAGACGGATAGTAGCTTGACTAGTGATTATTGGAAGTAGCATATTAAGGATTCCATTTTATAGTGGATTGTAATTTTTTTTGCGTGGGGGGGGGGGTCCCAGTTCTGGAAAAGGTCTTTTTCATAACGGTTGTATGCTCAAATCTTTTACAATTGGGCTGGTTTTTAAAACAGTCCAAGCACTCTTCCCCTGAGTATGCCAGTGGAACAGCCAGGAAGTAGCAGTGAAGCATAAAACATGGAGAATATTTGACTATCAAAAGTTCTTCTCTATGGTCGGAGCCTCTCCCCCGTAATGATTTAAAGCCAAACCGATAGAGAATCAAATTGTTTCTACAGCATTATACTTCACACATGCAAAATGTGCCCTGCTGAGGAACAGTGCCATCCGCACCAAATCATATATTTTGAACCATAAGCCATTTTTACAATTTTTAATCACGAAGAACGGCAATGTCTTGTAAAACTCACTGAGGAAAAAGACAAAATTACATTGTTGATTTTAAAAGCTAGATCAAAAAAATATAATAGTAATATCCTGCATATTGTCTCAATTTCAGGGTTTTCAGTGTATGGTGCTTTTCAGAGTTTATTTTTGAGCCCTCATATCTTATTGAGCAAAGTTCAACAAGACATGAGACTTGGATGAAAAAGTTAAGAGTCATGGCTAATTGGAGAAAAAAGCCAAGACATATAGTCTTGAGTGAGAGGTAAAGCTGGCATAAGCCTTTTTCAGAATGGTATAAAAATGATGTCATTCCTTTGATTTTTGAATTAAAATCAAGTTGGTGGACTGTGGTGAAAAGTTAAGAGCCATGGCTAATCATAGCTAGCGCAATAGCACTGCCTAAGTAAAGAACGATGTTGCACAATGTTTTTTTTTTTTTTTTTTTTTTTTTTTTTTTTTTTTTTTTTTTTTTTTTTGTCCTAGACCAGGGCACTTCATATCGCAGGTGTTGTCGTAGAAACTTCAAAAAGAGCTTATTCGATTGGAAATTGAAACGCCTATTGCCCTTTTTAATAGTTGAAACTGATTGGATGACAATTAACCCCCCTTCCACGCCCACCGTTTCCCCAAACACATCCAATCAGAATTTTGAGATAGTTATTTTTTTTCCACGTAGTTGAAAGGTCCGGAAATTATGTCTTTGATGATTACAAATCCCCCCCCCCCAGCCCTCAGGGCAAGGGTTGCAAGTTATGCCCTGGGGGCATATAAGGTTTTTTATAGAAAGCATTGTCGTAGAAATCTCAAAAAGGGCTCATTCGATTAGAAATTGAAACGGCTAGTGCCCTTTTGAATAGTCTAAAGTGATTGGAGGGCAACTAACCCCCTCCCACGCCCACCCTTTCCCCAAACACATCAAATCGAAATTTTGAGATTGCCATTTTGTTCAACGTAGTTGAAAGGTCCGGAAATTGTGTCTTTGAGGATGACACCCCCCCCCCCCAGCCCTCGGGGCGAAGGTTGCAAGTTATGCCCTTGGGGCATATAAAGTTTTTATTGAAACGTTTTAAACTTCAAAAAGGGCTCATTCGATTAGAAATTGAGAGGGCTAGTGCCCCTTTTGATAGTTGAAAGTAATCGGAGCGCCACCCCCTCCCCACGTCATTCATTTCTCCAAACACTTCTGATCAAAATTTTGATATAGCCATTTTGTACAACATAGTTGAAAAGTATGGAAATTATGTCTTTGAATATGACAACCCCCACAGCCCTCAGGACAAGGGTTGTAAGTTATACCCTTGGGGCATATAAGGTTTTTACAGAAAAACGTTGTCGCAGAAACTCCAAAAAGGGCCCTTTCGATTGGAAATTGAGAGGACTGGTGCCTTTGCTATCAATCGAAAAAAATCCCCCCCCCCCAGTCCACAGGGCAAGGTTAGTAAGTTATGCCCTGGGGGCATATAAGGTTCTTATAGAAAGTGTGGTCATATAAGCTCCGTAGGGGCCCATTGGCTTGGTAATTAGAAACTCTAGTGTCATTTTTAAGAGTCAAAGTGATCGGAGGGCAGTTACCCCCCCCCCCCCCCCCCCCCCCCCCCCCCCCCCCCCCCCCCCCCACCCCCCCCCCCCCCCCCCCCCACACCCCCACCCCCACACACACGTAGTGTTGTCCCGAAATGCATCTAATAGAAATTTTGAGATATCCATTTTATTCAACATAGTCTAAATATCACATAACAAGGCTTTTGGGGTTGAAACAAACCCCCAGAGCCTGGGGGCAAGGGTTGTCAGTTATGCCACATGGGGCATTTAAGTTTTTGATGGAAGGGATGGTTGTATCAACTTTAGAGGAGGCTCATTTAGTTGAAAGTGGGAACTTCTAGGTCCCTTTTAAGAGTCAAAAGTGGTTAAGGGCAGCAAGCCCCCCCTCCCCAACTAACCCTCTTCACAAAACGAATCTTATTAAAATTTTGAGATAGTGGTTTTGCTCAAAATAGTCTAAAGGCCATATAACAATACTTCTAAGGTTAACACAACCCCCCATTGCCCTGGGGAAAAGGTTGCAAGTCTCGCCCTGGGGGCATCTAAGGTTTTTATGGAATGGGTGGTCGTATAAATGTCAAATCGGGCTCACTTGATTTGAAAATGGAAGTTATGGTACCCTTTTTAAGAGTCAAAAGTAATTTGGGAGTAACCAGCCCCCACCCACACTTATCATTTCCCCAAAGACGTCCGACTAAAATTTGGACATAGTAAATTTGTTCATTGTAGTCGAAGGGCTCAGAAATTATGTCCTTGAGGACGACAATCCCGCCCCCACAGCTCTCAGGGCAAGGGTTGTAAATTATGCCCCAGTGGCATATAAGGTTCTTATAGAATAGGGGTCGTCGTATATACTCTGGAGGGGACTCATTGGATTGGTAATATGAATTTCTAGTATCCCTTTTAAGAATCAAATTGATCTGAGGGTAGCTATCCTCCCCCCCCTCTCAACACGTCGTTTTATCTCGAAATACATCGAATAAAAATTTTGAGACAGTCATTATATTCAAATAGTCCAAAGATCATATAACAAGGCTTTTGGGGTTGGTACAAACCACTAGATCCTGGGAGCGAGAGTTGTAAGTTATGCCGCGGAGCATTTAAGGTTTTTATGGAAGGGATGGCTCTTTACCTTTAGAAGAAGCTCATTTGGGTGAAAGTTGGAACTTCTAGTTCCGTTTTAAGCGTCGAAAGGGATGGAGGACATTTAGCCCCCCCGCCTCCTCGCCGACAACCTCTCTTCACTAAACGCATCTGATTTAAATTATGAGATAGCGATTTTGTTCAAAATAGCCCAAAGAACATATGATGATGGCTCTAGGATTGACACTTCCCCCCAGTGCCCTGGGGATAGGTTTGTAAGCTATACCATAAAGGCATATAAAGTTTTCATGGAATAGGCCATCGTATAAACTTCAGATGGGGCTCATTTGATTTGAAATTGGAAGTTATATTGCCCCTATTAAGAGTCAAGGGGATTTGAAAGCACCCCCCCCCCCCCTTCTTCACGCTCATCATTTCCCTTAACACCTACAATGAAAACTTGGAGATAACAATTCTGTTCATCGTAGTTGAAGGGTCCGGAAATTTTGTCTGTGAGTAAGACCCCCCTCCCGTTACAGCTCTCAGGGCGAGGGTTGTAAGTCGTGCCCTGGGGGTATATAAGGTTCTTATAGAAAGGGTGGTCGTATATGTGCATTTAGATTGTCAAAATAGTGTATCTTAAGAATTGGTTTGTGTATTAAATTGGAACTCTCAGAGAATACTTAAAGGGGATGATCAATTGACCAAAAGACAATATGTGCACACTACTACTAATACTGCTGCTACTGCAACATTTAATAGTTCTACTTCTACTATTACTTTGCTCCAACTACTACTTCTGTCGCAACTACTTGTAAGGCTAAGGTCATTAAGATGAAAATTTCTAAAAGTATACGACTATACAGGTTAAAAACGAGCAAATCGACAATATCATAGCAATGGCTAATTGTATTAGGTTGAGTAGTTGTACTACTGTTGTGAATACTACTACAACTATGCCTAAGGGTATGAAGGTGAAATTTTTTAGAGAACATTTCTGAAGATTTCTGTTGTACGGATGACAAACTGCCATCCGTATGCAGGTTGTCAAAAGGGCATATCAGCAATGTCTTAGGAACAGTTTTGTATGTCAAATTAAAACTTACAAAGCTTGTCATGGGGGATGTTGAACTATCCAAAAGACAATATCTGCATCATAATACTACTGCTTCTACTTCTACAACTACTACTACTGCTGCTATTATTTAATCACTGCAGTGATTGTTGACGACTGCCTACAATGTCAATTCCTTGAATCTTGGGATTTCTACACGGCAGTGGAATTCCAAGGTCCTACCGGATTTTTTCTTGTGAATGTGTACCTACCAACAAATATGAACGATATCTGATCAGAGCAGAAGTTTGCCGAAGCGCGTAAACGCTTAGGCAGATTAGCGCAAAGGCTTGTAACAGACGGTATGTTATATGTGGTGATTTCCAGTGCGAGCTCATGCTACCAGGTAAACTATCTGACATTTTAAGAGCCTCTTTACCTGACTGTTTTGCAGGACATAATAAAACACAGGATTTCACATATATTCATAACTCTGGTTCTACCAGCAACATTGACCATGTACTGTCAAACTTAAAGTTGAGCGGTTTAGTCCAAGTTGACTCTGATCATGTTTTGAGTGACCATCTTGGCCTAAACTTCAGGGTTCCGTTTAACCCAACTTCGATACGAAACATCGATGGTATGTTTTTTACACAAAGACTGAGTGGCGTAAGATAAACTATGAAGTATATGTAGAAACTTGCGACAACATCTTGAACAAATTCAAAGTGCGCTTCCATCTACTGATGCACGGTACGAAAGACCCAACCGCTTTATATATATATACTGTTCGGAAATCATCCCTGCTAAGAAAGTTGCAGAATCGGCTGCCTTGCCAAAGTGTCGAGTGCGAAAAGGAACTCGTCGGCCGGGTTGGGATGAGTGTCCCTCAATCAAAGTCGCAAAACGACGCGCAAAGCTATGGTATCATATATAGAGTGAATCAGATAAGCCTAGGTCAGGTATTTTACATAATTGTTTCGTTCTACAAAAAGAGACTATAGTTTGCTAGTCGAAAATCTCAAAATGAACGAAGCAGAAAGAGCATCAAGTGACGCTTTAATTAAGCCGACCAGTATGTGGAATTGCTTCAGAAAATCAAAACCGCAGCCTCAGCCATCGGCAACGAATATTAGTGAAGATGTATGGTCAAAACATTATTCATCCGTTTTTGGATCTAAAGATCCGGGTCTTGAAAGTGCTAGTGAGTCCAAACTGAAATGTAAACTAGAACCCCTGCTTCAAAAGAGAAGTTCGTATGTAGTAAAGAAAGCTGATGTTAAGGTTGCTATTAAACAGCTAAAGAGAAAGAAAGCTCCTGGAATTGACACAATCTCGTCTGAAGATCTGTCTAATGGTTTTACACTACTATTAGAACATCTAACACTCTTGTATCAAATGTGCATAGATTCTGCAGTAGTCCCGAAATCTTTTAGTGTGGGTGTTGTGAGTAATATCCCGAAAAAGGGTAAAAACCCAAATGAATGTTCTGGTTATCGTCCCATTACAGTATCTACAATCCTCAGCAAAGTTATAGAAAGAATTGTTTTGCCGAAAATAGTGTCAAAATTCCCTTTGGATTACCGTCAGTTTGGGTTCTGTCGAAATCTGAGCTGCGCGTTTGCTCATCGGGTTTTGAAGCGTATTATCTCGAAAGCAGGAAGTTTTGGGAGCCCCCTGTTTGTGTATAATGTCGATATATCGTCTGCCTTCGACTCGGTAATTCAAGCCCAGATTTTTATTAATTTGTTGGAAAATGGTGTTAACGCTTATGTAGTAGCTTGCCTTTCTTATTGGTATCGATATACATTTATCTGGGTTAAACTGGGTCAAGAATTATCTAGTTCTATAAGGCTTTTTAGGGGGCTTGGACAGGGATCAATTCTTAGTCCGGTGATGTTCAGTGTTCTTACTTCGTCAGTAACAATGCGTATATATGGAGGGTTCTTCCTAGGACTTTGTGATTTTAATTTATTATGTTACGCTGATGATGTGCTTATGATAAGTAGTAACATTGCAAGCCTCCAGGGTAACCTCGACCAGCTGATTGGTGGGTACAATGGCTTAGGTCTCAAAGTGAATGCCCAAAAGACAGAGTTCATGGTTATTTATCCGCAGTTGCCCTCGCGTAGTCTAATATCTAGAATTGAGCCTTATGTCATCATTATTGGAACGAAAGTATCTTCGGTGCATCAATTTAAGTACCTTGGTGTTACGTATGGCTCTAGCATCATCAGTTCTAGGACCCTGATTATTGAAAATGTATCTACTGCAATTCGAGTTAGTTACGCTAAGTTAGCAGCACTCAAGTATAGTTACAATAGAAAAGTGCTATCATGACTTTATGCAGCTGTTGCATTGCCACACATCTTCTATATATCTCACCCCTATGGGATTGGTTAACGGCTACAGAAAAAATGAAACTTCGATCAGTTTATTGCAAGTATCTGAAATTTTTGCTGCGTTTACCGTTATATGAACGTAACACTTGTCTCCTGAGCTGGTATAATTTGCGTGACCCAACTGAATTTCTGCCAGATCTGGAAAATCAGGCCAGAAAAAGATCATTCGAAAAATTATCTTAGTTATTGCCGGTGCACACCCTTTATGACTGTGCTGATTAGTTAGTGTGGTGTTATAATGTGTATGATTTTGATTGTTGTAGTTTCTTTGCTGTTTCCTTTTTCTCTCTTTGTTCTCTGCTTGTCATTTTTTTGTTCATGAGTGGGCACAAATAAATTATTATTATCATTATTGCTACTACTACTACTGCTCCTACTGCTATTACTATAACTACTGGTGCTACTAATACTACTAATAAATCTAAAAGCATTAAGGCGAAAATTTTGGGCAATATTGCAACTATATTGAAATAAATCGAAACACACTATGCTCACATAGCTTGTCAAGAGGACGTATCAGCAATGCTTCAGGACCGGTTGATGGTGTTAAGTTAAAAATTCCATAGTGTATTGAAGGGGATGTTGAAAAAAAGGTGTTGTGTGCATACTGCTACCAATGCTACTACTGCTACAACACAAGCTAAGGGTATTAAGGTAAAGCTTTCCAGGAATATTTAGGCGGATGATGAACTAAATCAGACGAATTAGCAATTTCACAATAACGGCTTACATTATTTAGTTTGACCTTTCAGGGTAAGTTGTGACAGATTTTGAACTAGCCAGAAATCACTATGTGTATACTTTCGGTACTACTTCTACGGTTGCTGTAACTACTCACACTTAAGGGCATTAAGTTGAACCGTTTAGGGGGAGTTTCAATTAAACGAAAAAACTATAAGCATGCAAGCATTAAATGGGCATATAAGCAATATCATAGGCAGCGCTGCTCTATCCTAGCAAGTAATATCAATGATATTTTAAAGGAGCTAATTTGGTTGAAAATTCAAAGTTTTAGTACCCTTTTTAAGTGTCAAAAGGGATTGGAGGGCAATAAGCTCTCCTCTTCAGCTTAGAATTTTCCAAATACTTCCAATCAAAATTCAAGATAGCTATTTTGTTCAGCATAGCCGAACGGTCTTGTAACTGTATCTTTTGGGCTATTGCGTAGGTCAACCCCCCACAGTTATACAATTTGCCCATTATGTTTAAAAACTAAATGTTGCCTTAAGATTAAATCAAAATGCACTGTGTTAATGCTAATTCCCAATAAGGCATCTCAGCAGTATCCCAAGAACGACTGAGGGTATTATGTTCAACTTTTGGGGCTACTTCTATTACTGTTTCCGCTCTTAAAACTTGACCAAATCAAAATAGTTTAAGTGTATCCAAGCTGTCAAAAAGCTTAGACAGATTTTTTTGCGTATGGTATAAAGTTTTCTATTTCAGGTCAACTAGAGGAGGTATGAAACTAAATTAAACACCACTATTTGTGTCCAGATTTTGAAAAAGGAATATATAGTTAAAAAATTCTGAAAAATTTTCTCCGGCACACAAATAGCAGGCCAAACTATAAAGTCTTAAAAAACTGAAAAGATTTAAACTATTATTTTTTCCCCCCGAAAAGCCTATGTCAATATAAAACGAACAGAAATTTGTTAGAAAAAAACTTTTCCTTAAAATAAGTTTTTCCAAGCAACTCCATTAAACCAAAAATGAGCAAAAATAAAATTATCTACCAAGCGCAAAACTACCACAAGTCAGCATCGATAAATAAATGAAAGCCAAAACGAACACCTTCTTGGGATACGAGCTAGACTCTCAGCCGGGCATACCCATATTGTAGTTGTATTTAGTTTGTAAATAAAAGAACCTGAACCTGAACAGAAATTACAATAAATAACCGAGTCAAACTCAAAACGAGCAGAAATTAATATGAGCAGGGTTCAAAATCCCTATGCCTTCCGAAGGCCAGAACATAATTTGCACTTTACTGAAAAAAAATTTAAATGTTTTTACTTTTATAACTTTAATAAATCAAATATTGTTAACATTTTGGTTAATAAAAATCAACATATGTATATTAAACTGACAATGTACATTCATTTGTATTTTTTTCAGTAAAGTGCAATTTCACCTTTTCAGTAATGTGCAATTTTAATTTTAAAGTGCAATTGATTTTATTTGTGCTCATTTTTGGTTTAATGGAGTTCTTTACTTTTCTTTGAAAAACTTATTTTGTGAAAAAAGTTTTTTTAATTAATTGGAGAAAAAGCCAAGACAAATAGTCTGAGTGAGAGTCAAAGCTGGTATAAACCCTTTTCAGTTATGTATAAAAGTGATGTCTTTTAACTTGTTGATAGATTTTGGTAACTTATTGTGATTGTTAAGAATTCAAATACTGTTCATTCTGACACAAAACACATTGCTACCGTGTATCTGTATCAGTGTTTAAGACGTTGTGCTCAATTTAATGATACCTCTGAGTTCGATTACTTTAAGTTGTGTTTGTGCCCGAATAAGCTGTCACTTTGGTTTGATTTAAAAAGAAGCAAGGTAAACTGCTGTTTTGGGAGCATTTAAAAGTTCGCAATTTTTAGTTTCTGCTACGGATGCGTATATAAAATAAGATTTCGGTAGTGCACTTTTTTACTGACATTTTTTTCGGGGGGGGGGGGGGGGGATTTGCGGTTGCTTATTCCACTTCAGAATTTCGTAATGGAATTATCGGTTTAATTTTAGTTACCGATACTTACATAAATTTAGATTCCATCAGTGCTCTGTTTTTTTTTTTTTGCCACCAGTTTTGTTGGAAATTGAAAGCACAATTGTAAAATAACAAAAATTTATTAGCTGGAATTAACGGAAATATGCATTTTGGCGCAGAATTAAGCCATGAAGTCCTTGATTATAGATACAATTCCAAGAAGTACAAATGCTCAAAAAACGTGTGCGAAATTAGAGGAAATACGAAGTACCAAAATAGTCCATGATCCTTTATCTCATAGAAATGTTCTGGTGTAGTTCTCATGCTTCAAGACTTAATATTTCCGCTGAGAATTCGAAATAAATATGATTTTTTTTTTCTGTAAGTTAAATCGATTCACTGATGTGTCGAAACACATTTGATGATATATTTTTTTTTTTTGGAAGTCTTCGAAAGATCTTGTTAGCATAATTTTTCAGCCTTTGGAAATTGTTTAGAGAACTGCACCTGAAGTGTTTTTTTGACAGATATTGAATTTATAATAGATTTACAACTGATAGCGTATAGTTCATGTAAAGCAAAACTTCATTGATAGTCCACAAGGCTTCATACAGGAATGCATGCCAAAACGAACTTAATTTAATAAAATCTGAGACTTAATTCAAAAATCCGATACCAGTTCGAACGATTGAGAATCGAATCCGTGCAGACGATTGGTCTAAGGTGGGACTACTGATATAATAATAATAATAAAAATTTATTTATTACCCACAAAAACACTATACGATAAGTGTGGGACCGTTGGTCCTGGTTTGTTTCAGATAAATGTCCTTCCTTGTTCTTTTCTTTGGGTTCTTTAATTATTCCCTTTTCCCCTTGGTAGTAATTATTATATTTTTCTTTTAATTTTGGCTGCGCCATTTTTTCCTTCTTTAACTGCGTAGGTTGTTAAAAACCACGAGGCTTTAATTGCGCATTTAGGGATGATTCACCATAGCTAAAAGTTACTTTCAGATAACAAGTTTGGTCCGAATTGTCGGGGGGGGGGAAAGAAGGGGCATAAAGCCGATTCATTTGAAGTAAGGCAGTAATTGGTAAGCATTTGGATTGGCTGGAAAATCCACCTACCGCAGGAACGCGGTTGAGCAGTCTAGGGGAAAATTATGATTGTGTGGATTTAGTTCTGATATATGCGTTATTTTGAATACAGTAAGCTTTTTTGTACTCTATAATCTTTTACTTTTAGCCTAGGTGGAGTCCAAGGAGATAGTTAGAAATATTAGTGGGTACCCATGGCCTTAGAGTGGCCATTTGACCGTTCAATCACGTTAGCATACCCTGGGGCAGGGTATACTGTAAATTGGGTATTAACAGACCCTATAGTTACAGAACCGTTGTGGTAAGCGCGGGCATCCCATTATAATATTTGGCGCCATCAGGGCTTTCCCCTCCAGTAAGTGGTATAGCACCATTTTTGCACCAGTAGGTGGTGACAGCCGTACCTTACCACTCCAATAATAAGTATTAGAATCTGGAGTAGAAAGAAGTTAAATACACACAAGAAAAATACGAAACATAAAAAAATAAGATAACAAGACAATTTAACAAGACGATTGTAAGGAGAAAGTCGATCAAGAGCAGTACTTGATAGCTTTCTGTATAGCTTTTCCTACTTAAATGCTATATTAGGCATATTATATTTATTAATTATAATCTAGTTACATGTCCAAGGAGGAATCAAAAGAAGAAACTTACAATATCTGAAATAACTACTCTCGGTTCTTTTAAATCACTTTTTCTCAGGATGGGGAAAATTCCTGCCGTGTAAAGGTCTGAATGATCACAGTAGGTGAGAAAAGTTTCGCCCGTGCCGTCCATTATATTTTCCTCGATTGGGAACAATTTTCGCATATCCAAATTGTATTCATTTAGAAATATCTGAAACAGTGCGCCAACAAAAACTGGAAAAATTGTTAGTAAGGGTTTTACCCAACCCCGGCAAAAAATCAAAAAAAGGAAGGGAAAATGTATCACAATTAAGAGTCTCAATTAAAGTATCACAATTGAAGTATCACAATTATGAGGAGACGAAGAAGTTGAAGAGAAAGAAAGAAACTCGCGCTTTTTTTCTTTTAACAAAAGGTCAATGCCGGAAAAAAACAGTTAGAAACAGAAGATGCTATTTTGAAGAGACCAGTTCTAGTCCGACTAATCAGGAGTAAATCGTCAGCATACGTTGACGATTTATTGATTCTGATGTATTGTCGCCTTTTACAAAATTCATGCATCAATGCACAAAATAAAATCTGGCACAATACTAATATCGGTGGATGTAGGAAACCAATATTAAAAATTTTGAGCTGATCATACACATTACATATTATGTTGGTCTCCATTAAGTGTAACATCTAAACATGATGTTTTTTTCTTTGTAGATTGAAGAAGCAGCACGTCATAATAATGTACCAGCTGTAAGTGACGAAAGTCGAAAAACAATTAACAAACAGTCCTCTTCGACTAATCTAAGCGACCAAAGTGAAACAAAACAAGTGGAAGGAGAAAATCTAAATACCAGTGAAAATGAGGTTGAACTAAAAGAAGAAACTGAAGAAATTGCAAAAGTGACGCTATTAAATGGTGAACAAGAGGCAAATCCTGATTCTGTGACAAATCTTGAAGCAGAGGAAATTGTGACTGAAACAGTGACCATGGCAGAGGCTTTAGTTAATGAATTAGTTGAGACTGCAATACAAAAGAGCCCTACTGCGAATGTCAAATTAAATGGTAACAACTCCCTCTCTCTATCTCTCTTCATGTCTGAGCATGAGCTTTCTAAACTTTATTTGTAGTTATCTATTTTGCTTTAGCTATAATTCATTTTAAGTTTTCGCTTTTCTAAAGCTTGAAATCCAAATTCGTCAAGTTGAAAAAAACTTATCAAAAAACAAACTCTTGTTATTTACCTATGATTTGTTGTACGATTCATTTTAATGCGATGCACTTAATGCGTTGTAATAGGCAGAGCCTTCCTAGGGCTGGTGTTGCCCAGGGAAAAATTAATTACAGCGCCTCCTTCCCAACTCAGCGCCTCCTTGCCCCCTTCCTAGGAACGGCTCTAGTAATATACACCCAATGTGGTTTATAAGATGTACAGTGTCAAAAACTCTAGATACAAAAATAAGAATACTTCTGGGGCAGAGGGAGAGGCTTTTGCTTTTTATAAATTGTACATCTCTATTTTCGAGTTTTATTAGTATATGTGCAGTAGTGATACTATTTCTGTTGTCGATAAAAAACATCCAGGACATGTATTCACATATGGTGTTAACAACTGTAGTATCGAAAACATTTATCTGAAATTTTACTGTTTTCTTTGTTTTTTTTTTCATTTTTATTTAGTCTGCTTTTTTTATGATCAGCATTTCTATTTACTACTCCTATCAGTAAAAATTTAGGTTTACTATTGCTGTTATTATCATTAAAAAATATGCTCATGCTTTTAGTTGAGGTGTTAAAATCTCGAAATCGAAACAGCAATTCGTCTTCACTTAAATAATAACCTTTTCTTTTGATTTACTTAAAATTCATTAAAAGAATTTTCTTCTAAAAAATTGTGTCAACAAAAATATCAGGCTTGTGGAAATTGGGATATTAAGGTCCTCAGAGGGTTTGTTGAGGAGCATTAAATACTATCCCCTGCAGTGTTCTCTTTTGTCCATTGTGTTTAGCGATGCTTAATTCCAGTCCTGTATGTTTTTTTGTGATTGAGGTTTCTTTTTAGCTTTAGAAAGAGAGGATGACAAACCATCTGCTGTCAGGGGCGAGTCTTGTGAAGCAAACTCTGTTGGTGCAGCTGATAAAGTGTCAAACGTAGGAAGAATTCCCTCTGAAGAGAGCTTAAGCAAACAGACAGAAGACGATTGTAGTGGTTTATACTTTGGTCATATATTGCAGAGGGATGCATTTTTAGTGTTCCGCTCCCTCTGTAAATTGTCAATGAAGCAAGTGACTGAAGGATATGTAGACCCAAGGTAAATATTTTTTTGCGGATTTAAATGATGGGAGTTGTCATGAATTTCTTTGAAAAAAGGAAGGAAATGTGAACTTTGAAAACTAAAATCGAATTTTCTACATGATAAATGGAAGTTGTTTTTCCAATCCCAAAACAGGCTTCAAATTTAATATGGCTTCTTACGTATTTTTTCGCTCCAAATCAATTGGTACGTATGAATTATCTGTACCCCCTATGATAAACCAGATTCTCAGTTCATCTTTACACTGTATCCGGTGTTTCACTTGACTTTCTAAAGCCAAAACAGTGTATCTGATTCAGATACACTGATATGCCATACGTTACAGGACAAACCAGTATGTAATTAATTGATAAAGGCTGGCGAGTTCAACTTTTCAGTGTATTTGGTGTTTCACTCGACTTTCTAAAGCCAAAACAGTGTATCTAGTTCAGATACACTGATATGCCGTATGTTAAAGGTCAAACCAATATGTAATTAATTAATAGAGGCTGGCGAGTTCAACTTTACAGTGTATTTGGTGTTTCACTCGACTTTCTAAAGCCAAAACAGTGTATCTGTTTCAGATATACTTACCATCGGCTCTGCGGAAAAAGGCTGCGTAAGAAGCCGTCCTTACTTACAGACAATCTTATTTTCTCGATAGCCTGGTCGAGCTTTCGTAAAACAAATGTACAAAACTCTATACGAGTCAGAGTGGTGATTGGATGGGTTTATCCAGTTACCCAAGTAAGAAACCAATTAAATCGATTATTGAGTGTACCAATCTTTATTCTACTCTTTTAACGGCGATGTTTAACCAATGTTTTATTGATGGCGTTTTCCCTAGTATTTTTAAACAAGCGTATGTTACACCATCCCCAAATCAAAGGCTCCTAAGGATGAGGCCAATTTAAAAACAATGTTTTTTAAATTGACAAAGTTTTATTTTTGATTGCTTATTTGAGGACATAAAAGATAACATAGATTCCCAGCAATTTGGATTTAGACCCGGGCATGTTGCTGTTCACTATTTGGTTGCATTGTTGGATACCATCCTTAAACATTTAGAAAAAAACTGGGCTTATGTTGATGTATTATTTGCTGATATAGTTAAGGCTTTTGATAGTCTCGACCATAATTTAGTAGTGGCAGAAGCTAAGGTCATGGGTGCCCGTCCATTTGTTATACACATGCTTGCTAGTTTTCTTTTTAAAAGATCTCAGTGTGTCCGACTCCCTGATCATGAACCATATGGATATTTAGATTTTTTTGTGGTTCGCCACAAGGGACTAAAGTAGGCCCACTTTCTTTTCTAACTGTTTTTGGTCCTATTTTAACAACAGTTTGAGAGCGTTTTAAATCTGCTGATGATTTGGCTGTTTTATCACTGCAACTAAGCCCTCCGACTACCGAACAGTATGACTTGATGAGAATTTTTAATGACCTAAAAACTGAATTAACTGACGGTCAGCGGTCAACTAAAAACTGACGGTCAGCGAAACTAAGAGCTGTTATATGACTTTTTCCTTCATAAAGGTCGACAGCCACTTTTCTCTTCATTCCCTACTGCCGACAAAAAAAAACTGTTAAGATACTTGGAGTACTTTTGGACAAAGATCTAAGATGGAACTCGCACGTTGACTATCTGACTTAAAAAGGCGCCTCACTTTTACATTCATTTTCTAACCTGAAGAGATTTGGTATGCCAACTGAGGATTTAAAGTCTGTATACTGCAGCTATGTTAGACCTTCTCTGGAGCATGCATGTCCAGATTGGCATCCGGGTTTGACGAAAGGTCAATCAGATAGACTTGAGGTGATGCAAAAAAGACCTATAAAAATTATACTTGGAAATAACTACTCAATATATGAAGGTGCACTAAAACAACTGAACTTGAATTCGCTTGATACGCGTAGATATGAGTTGATATATCGATTTGGACTAAATTGTTTGAATTCCCCAGCTCATCGTGGTCTACTACCCGACCTTGAGAGCCACCCCACTGAAGGACCAGTCACTAGACTCCGACAAATAAAAAATAATTGTCCACAGTTAATGACTTACCCAGCATCTAGTACTGAGAGTAGAGTAGAGTAGGATATTTTTATTTATAACACATACATAAATAAATGTCACAAAAACAGCGCACATGCCTGGTGGCATACTTCAGCGCTGAAAATATTGCCAACGAGTGTTCCTTATTTTACTCGGTGTTTTAATAATGTTACATTGACAAATATTTAATGTTTGCTGCAGTTTATTTCAGGTATTTGCCTGTGAGTGTTTGTGAATGTATCAACCATTTATATATTTTATATTCTAATATATTCTGTACAAACGGTCACTATTTTAACCGTCAAAATTGATTCTTGATTTATATTAATTTCATATTAATTTTTGTATGGCTCATTTTTATTTCATGACCTTGAAGTAGCACTTGCTGCCTTAATTTTTTTGTGTTGCTATTTATCTGTTTTTTTTATCCTTTTTTGGGTCTTTTTTTGTGTCACGCCATGCTCATGTTAGCTCCAGCTAGTGTAGTGAAAAAATATATTATATTCATTTACACTTTATTGGAACGCAGTAAGTCTGATTTCCACGCAAAGCTACAGAAGTTCTCTGTAAACCTTAAAAAAATGTAGATAAATTGTTTTTGGACAGTCGAGTGTGTATTTGCTCGAGTGTGTATCAGTAGATCTGAATATCAGCTTAGAAAATTTTAAACCAGGTTTAAACCAAAAAAATGGTTTAAGAATTTAAACCAGAAAAATGGTCTGGGAAAACTTAAGCCAGAAAAGGTGAACTTTAAATCGAAAATAGCTGAAGGAGTAGATGTGTATTTTCCCCATGATTCTGATATATTAACAGTCTCAATTTCTTATTTAATATCAGCTGATCTGGAGAAATCGTTACAAGATTTTCCTTTTCATAATTTCTCTGTTGTGGCTATCGTTTATGTAAAGCAAAATTTAATAGATGGCCCAAAAGGCTTCATATAGTGGCTGAAAAATGTTATTTTAAGTGTGACGAAAGGCTCGTGACTGCTTCTCCCACATGTTGTGTTCTACGAGGAAAGGCAATGCAATACACATGTGAACTTGTATGAAAAAAACGCACATTTGGCCGCAATGACTTTTCGATGAGTTTACTTACTTCATTTACTACTAATCACAAAATTAACTACATCCCTCACAACTGCCGAGGGAAGGCTCAACAAGCCTGACGATGGACGACTGCAATCCTCTGAATATAAACCATTAACTGGATTAAAAAAGAAAAGGGGAGAATAATATTATCTCTCAATTAACCATTAAAACAAAATCTAAAAAAAAATCACATCATGAATTAAAAAAAAACTTCTTAGTTTTCTCTCCTTTTACAATATATACTTTTAAGTTTTACTTTAAATGATCTAATGTGTTCAGTCTCCCGAATGTCAGCTGGTGTATAATTCTAAATAGACGGAGCCAAATACTTAATTTTGAAACCAGTACGTATGGTGTAATGTCTTGATGCTCAACAGTAAAGTTATCCGCTCTCTAGTCGCATACCTGTGGAGTGAACTATTTGCACGAAAAAAAATTAGTAAAAACTGACGGACAAACACCATTCCAAAGTCTATATACAAAAAAATAGCTGCTTGGTAATCGCGTATCTGACTTGTGTTAAGCATGAGCGCAGTTTACTAAAAATTACGAGAAGGGGGAACTGTTCCTCCCATACCTTGGTTTGCCTCCCCACCCTCCAGACCAAAGTTCGCCCCCCCCCGTCTGAAATTTAGTTTCTTCAAAAATATTGTCAAAATTTAGTCAAGCCTGCATAATTCAAGCATCAACAGAAACGGATCAGTTTTCTTTAGTATATATTTAACTTTAAAGTACTATAAAGTATCTTTGTAGTACTTCTATAGTTCATCGTACCAAATGGCTCATTTTTCAGTTTCTACTGTCATTTTTGCTATATTTGGGAAAATCGGCTCCAACTTTGCCCCCCCCCCCCCCTCAGGATTTTGACGAAGTTACGCCACTGATGTTAAGCACTTGTAATTTCTTAAAACCCAACGCAATATCACTCACTTTTTCTACACAATTACCAATAACGTACCGTTTTACTTAGTAGATTCTGCACTCTTTTAAATTTGCATACAAATTACTAGATCAGAGGATAATACCGTAAGAAAAAAAAGGCGCAATAATAGTATGATGCAGTAATAAAAGACCTAATAATGGTAAACATGCCTTATTTGACCCAAATTGCAATGTTTTTTTTTTATGGAAAGTAATCACTAATTTCTTTCAAGCAAAATACGAGTAACCAGCTAAATTGGTGAAGTGTCCTCGAGTTTTATTTTTTATTTGGGAATGGAATACTGTTGGAACCCTTGGTCCCAGTTTGTTTTGATAAATGTCCCTCCCAGATTCCTTTCTTTTGGCCCCTTAATTATTTTCCTTCCCCGAGTAATAAATATTAATTTTGCTTTTATTTTGTGACGCCATTTTGGGTCCTCTTAATGGCGTACGTACTTAATAGACCACGAGGTAAGATATTGCGCAGTTAGGGAGGTTGACCAGTAAATTAGTAAGTCCTGGGATTGGCTGTGGTGATATATAAAAAGACAAGAATACGGAATTAATTAATAAGAAGGTCTATAATGGGCTGTGTGCCTTGTTAGACAAATATAAAAAAGAATAGTGTGAAATTAATGAATTGAGTTTACAGTGGGGAAATCTCCATATTTAAAAGTATTACAGGGTTTAAGAACAGATAAGAAAACGTTGAAAGTTGGGTTATTATTTGAGTGAATTGGCGGACTTAGATATAATCTTCAGTGACGAAGGTTATAAGAGTATTGAGGACGGCAAATTAGGAGAATTTGTCAGTTTGTGCGCACATTGGACAAGGAAGGTGGGAGACACCTGTCCTATTGAGTAATCTGCCCAGGAGGAGATTATATTTGGAATACGACTATCGAGGGAGGATACGTGATTTGTTTTGCAGGGTAGTTCCCCTGTTTGAGTTTATTCCAGCTAATTCACTAGTGGAATATTCGCGTGGTTTTTCAGTTTATTTTCTCGTCCAACCCCTGTTAATTCGTTTTTCGGAGATATATTTCACTTGCGTAAAACTGCTTGTTGTGAAAGAAGTCGTTATTCCCTAAAGAAGTCTAGACATTCCGGTTATTTGAAAAATTGTTGAATCTCATTACACGGAGCTGATAATTCACAATAGTAATTGCGTACCATAATTTTTGCGTGAGAGTTTTTGAACTTACCAAGATTGACTAATTGAATAAGAGATAATATAATCAGAGAGAAGTATACGCGGTAAAATGAGAGGGTACGAAATAAACAAGGAAGAAATAATATGTGAAAAAAACAAGCCGAACTCATCCTCAGAGGCTGTGCCAAATGAAGGGGAGTTGCGGGATAGAGATAGTACAAATATGGAACAAATGAATTCAGAAAAGGAATTAAGAAGAAATAATGACAAATGGAGTTTTGAAATAATTTCGGACAGAGATAAGATGAACTCAAGACCGAGAAGGGCGAGTGAAGCCCATAGAAAAAGTAGGAAAATAGAAAGAAAGGCAAATATGGAGGCCTTTGAGAGAGAGCACCGAGAATATAAGAAAAAAAATGCAGGCTGAGAAAGATGAAATTAGAAAAAATAGAAAAGAGGACGGAAAGGCTAGAGTAGCCTATAAAGAAAGAGACAATACGGATATAGAACGAACAGATTCAGAAAATGAATTAAGAAGAAATAATGACAGACAAAAACAAAGTAGTCCGAATAGAAGGAGCAGTGTTGAATCGAGATCCAGCAGGGGCTCGCGAAAAAGCACTCGAATAGATATGGCACAACGAATATTAAATTTCATGGAGGAAGGAAGAATAGCTAGAGAAAAAAAAGAAGAGTTTAAATGAACCATGATAGGCCTAATCGAAGCCCGCTGGGGAATTCTAGAAATTGACATTTTATTACAACCAACTTCTAGGCTGTCAGATGGCCATAATAATTTGTCTAAGAATCAATCGCGAGAAAAAGAAAATTATCAGACATTAAACACTTTTACGGGAAAACTTGGTACGTTGTTTCCCTACGGGGAAAGGTGGACCGGCCCATAAAACAAATTGGGAGGCTACGCCGCCCTGTCGGAAAAATGAAATACTTGATACGCGGGTTCAACATGTTGATAATCCACAAAAATGGGATGCAGAAATAAATAGACAAGATAATATTGAAAATAAGACGCGCGAAATTGATTATTCAGGAAAATTTGCAAATAATAGAAAACTTGAGAACACTTTTAATGAATATAAGACGCTAACAAGTAAAGGGCAAAATGAAACGCTGAGTGTACCAGAGAAAAATGAGACGAAATTTATTGTACGCGCTTTTCCTCGGAAAGTTCGAAAAATTTTAGTAGAATATGAAAAAACCAAATGTCGGAGTTCAGTTCCCATTTGATGACGAAATATTTGTTTCTGCGGTAAGAATAAAGAAGACTAAAAGAGAGAGAAAAGATATTAAACAGAGATACAATGAAGAAATGCAGTCAAAGATGGTGGACACTGGAGTCCAAATCAGATTTAACGATGATTCATTATTTTGCGCGAAAGACAGAATTGAGAAAAGTAGAGATGAAAAGAAAACGGGTAGAAAAGAGACAACATTTGGAGATTCAGCCTGCAGTGGCGAAAAATAAAATGTTGGATGGGCTGTGCCTTGAAAACATAAATAATAAGGGGGAAAAAGAGGTCAAAGACCCATGGGGAATAAAACAAGATGGTTACAAAATAGAGATGAATGACCTACAACAGGCTGGGGGAAAGTTGGGAGATATGGAATGTCGAATCGGATTGGAAAGTTTTGGGAAGGAATTTGATATTGGTCTGATCAACTCAAAAGAGGGTTTGTTCCTTTAGGAGGGTGAGGAATCCGTTGGGGAAGATCCCCTGCTGGAAGTCGCAAAAGATAGCCATTTTCCTCAATGCACAACTGGCGGACAAGTTGTGATCCCTTTACCGAGATTTTGCCTCTCTGATCTGGAGTCCTTGGGGGATACTCTCTCCCAGTCACTTCATATTTCACCCAAAACCCTGGTCCAGTAACCCTATTCATAGTTTTTATTCTTCATGGGAACCGACAATTAGTTCCGGCAAATTGTATTCAGTGGGAGACGTATCCAAATTTCATTTTCAATTAGCATCAACGTATATTCTTCAGTTAATTATCCCAGGGGAGGGAACCCAGAAAAAGGCGATTCATGGTTCGCGAAAAATTTTACTTCATTTCCAGTACCCTTATCGTTTTCACAGGCCTTTGTATTTTCGGCCTTAGATTGTTTGAAATTATGCCAAGGGGCAGTTTACTTTTTGATTGAGATGTGGGGTTGTTTCCACAGATGGAAATTAAGAGGCTACTGCAGCCAATTTTCATGATGGCTGGCATCATCACATGTGCCAAAAACTGATTCTCTGCTCCTCTCAAATGTAAATCCGTGAGAGCAAGAAAATTTTGTTTTTGATTGTGCTGTGCACAATGAATTTCTACGAATCTTGGGGACGTCAACTTTGAAAACCAAATGCGAATGTTAGACGATCTAGACCATGGTGGTCCTACAGTAGAAGACTTGTCGAGAACGACCGATCCAGAGCCAAGCGGAGGAAGCACAGGCATTGGTAGAAGAGAAGATAAACAAGTTTAGTGATTTTAAGTTTGGTGTTATTTATTGTATGTCTGAGTTTCCAGCCAATCCGCCGGAGATGCGGGCCATTTATCTTAGGAGGGAGGTGTTGGAACCCTTGGTCCCAGTTTGTTTAGATAAATGTCCCTCCCAGATTCCTTTCTTTTGGCCCCTTAATTATTTCCCTTCCCCGAGTAATAAATATTAATTTTCCTTTTTATTTTGTGACGCCATTTTGGGTCCTACGTGCTTAATTGCGTATGTGCGTATTAATGGCGTGCTTAATTGCGTATTAATGGCGTACGTGCTTAATAGACCACGAGGTAAGATATTGCGCAGTTAGGGAGGTTGACCAGTAAATTAGTAAGTCCTGCGATTGGCTGGAAAAATTCATTTACCACCCCCGTACCCCATGTCGCAGCACGCGGCTAGCGGAGCGGGCTAGGAGAAAGAGTCCTTTTTGAAATTAGTTCTTTTATACAACGTGTAGTGATTACAGTAAGCTTTTTTTTACTATGTACTCTTTTAACTTTTCAGCTTAGGTCGAGTCTAAAGAGATAGTTAGAAATCTTATCGGTAAACTTTGGCTTTAAATGTGGCCATAGACCATCCGATCACGTTGGTATATACGGAACCGTTGGAGTAACCGCGGAAATCCCACTAATTTGGGGCCAACGAGGGATCTCCCCTTCCAGTAAGTGGCATAGCAACTCTTTGCGCCATTTTTGCCTTTAAAAGTGGTGACCCCCGCACATTAAACCTCCAATAAGTGGTGCCAGCGGTACTTACACTCCAATAAATACTGTTTTTAAACTATTCCTGTTCCGTCACAAACGTTCCTAAACTCTCATCTTTTTCATCACAACGCCGGGTTTAATTTCTATCCCATTCTGTTTTCTCTTATTCTATTTAGTTTACTTACTGGTCAATAGATGTTTCATTTCCTTTCATTTCTTTCATTTCTTGATATACGTATTTCAAGTGATTTCTTAATTTATTCCTTTGAACGCCTCTCTCTTTTTTCTTTCCTTATTATCCACCCTAGCTGATATTGTAATCTTAAATTATACCTGCCCCTTTATTTTTAGGGAGAAGAAATTATTCCCGTGGCAGCAAGCTGGGCATGTGTAATTTTTTTTTTTTCTATGGAAGGAGGGGGGGTGTTTACTTAATAGAAGATACTATTGGTAAGAGCCCTCAATGAAATAAAATTTCCTTAAGCTGAGAGATCCTGACTTAGATTGCATGTAGTCAAAGAGGATACAAATAAGGAGTAGCCTAGTCATAACAGGGGAAAAAAAACTTAGTATTCAATAGTTAAGACTTTCGACAGACCCTGTTAAATTCTGCGCTAAATTCTGTCTTTGAAATTTGCGCTAAATAATTCTTTAAGAATTTTAAAAGATCTTCAGCACAATTTTAATCTCTGACCTTTGGATATGTTGTCACAAGAACTGTAGGAAAAATGTCTCTCAGAAATGAACATTGATTGTCACTTAAATGTAGAACGAAAAAAAAAACAACTTAGTTTGAAAACTAGACTTGGGATTTAAATGAAAGGGAATCGTTCACTATGACACCACATCATTCTCATATTGTTTCCAACAATGCTTTGAAAAACTTCCCACATGATGTTGAATTAGCATTTCACTTTTAATATTTTATTTTTAGGTACTGGATGCGCTCCAAGATTTTAGCAATGGAACTGCTATTAGGTGTTATTCAGCAAGCTGGCAATGTATTCAAATCTCATCCTGTTTTTGTAACTGCTATCCGCCAGTATTTATGCGTGGCATTAAGCAAAAACGGAACCTCTCATGTACCAGAGGTTTTTCAACTATCATTGGCACTTTTTCTGTCACTGTTAGCTAACTTTAAGACGCATCTAAAAGCCCAAATCGAGGTAAGTTTTTCTTGTTCCTTGGTGATTTTGTGTACTCCTATTTTCTTGATTTTAAATTTCTTTTTCACAATCCACGTTTTTCTAAGCTTTTCGGCATGTCTAAAATGATTATTTTGCTTTCCGTGGAGAATAGAAATTGGCACCCGATTAAGAAACTTCTAAGGAGATGGGCATAGTATGCAAACAAAATTAAACAGTGTTTATTTCCTGCATTAGATAGAACAGACTGTGCCAAGAAGTTTTTGCAATGACTATTGCATTTCCGCTCACCATTACTATGAGGGATGCTTGTGAGGGAAGTTGATATTGCACTGAAAGACGTTGCGTCACACCGTCAATTATAACGGAGTGAACTTTCATGGTCTATACCTTTTGTATAACTCACGATGAATTTCCACCCACAAGAAGATTTTACAGGCTAAGGTATGGACTATAGATCTTGAATCACAGTTGTATAGGTTTTTAAATGAAAAATCCATCATATTTTAGATGTTGATTTGTCAATATGTATCGGATGGTCTCGTAAATATAGCACTACCCTTACCATATCAGCCTTTTTTTTAATTTTCGATTTATTAATATTTTTTTTTTTTTTTTTGTAATTTAATCCAATCTCTTTTGATTCTTGAAAAAAGCACTAGAACTTTACATTCGTTTGAACAAACTCAAAACGAGCAGAAATTAACATAAGTTGGGCTCAAAACCCCCTATGCCTTCCCAAGGCCAGAACATAATTTGCACTTTACTGAAAAAATACAAATGAATGTGCATTGTCAGTTTAATATACATATACTGATATTTAATAATCAAAATGTTTATATTATTTGATTCATTAAAGTTATAAAAGAAAAACATTTATATTTTTTCAGTAAAGTGCAAATTATGTTCTTGCCTTGGGGAGGCATGGGGGTTTTTGCGCCCAAGTTATGTTAATTGCTGCTCGTTTTGAGTTTGACTCGGTTAATTATTGTAATTTCTGTTTGTTTTGGGTTTCATTTACTTATCGATGCTGATTTGTGGTAGTTTCACGCTTGGTAGATTATTTGATTTTATTTTTGCTAATTTGTTGTTTAACAGAGTTCTTTACTTTTCTTTGAAAAACTTATTTTGTGGAAAAAGTTTTTTTTTAAATTAATTTTCGGGAAACAGCGTTCATATCCTATTAACCTTCTTCTTTATAAGTTTCTGGGGTTATTGCATAGACAAGTTCTATGTTCTGCAAACTCAAAACATGGCATCGTCAATATATGGAAAAGGAGTTTCATTTATTTATCGATGCTAATTTGTGGTAGTTTCACGCTTGGTAGATTATTTGATTTTATTTTTGCTAATTTTTTGTTTAATGGAGTTCTTTACTTTTTCTTTGAAAAACTTATTTTGTGGAAAAAGTTTATTTAATTAATTTTTGGGAAACAGCGTTCATGTCCTATTAACCTTCTTCTTTATAAGTTTCTGGGGTTATTGCATAGACAAGTTCTATGTTCTGCAAACTCAAAACATGGCATCACTTTCAACTATTAAAAAAGGCACTAGCCCTTTGATTCGGTTATTTTATTGTAATTTCTGTTCGTTTTGGGTTTCATTTGTTTATCGATGCTGATTTGTGGTAGTTTTCACGCTTGGTAGATTATTTGAATTTATTTTTCCTAATTTTTTTGTTTAATGGAGTTCTTTACTTTTCTTTGAAAAACTTATTTTGTGGAAAAAGTTTTTTTAATTAATTTTTGGGAAACAGCGTTCATATCCTATTAATCTTCTTCTTTATAAGTTTCTGGGGTTATTGCATAGACAAGTTCTATGTTCTGCAAACTCAAAACATGGCATCACTTTCAACTATTCAAAAAGGCACTAGCCCTTTCAATTTCCAATTGAATGAGCGCTTTTGAAGTTTGTACGACAGCGCTTTCAATAAAAACTTTATGTGCCCCAGGGCATAACTTACAACCCTTGCACTGAGGGCTCTGAGGGGGTTATCATCCTAAAAGGCCTAATTTCCAGAACTTTCAACTACGTTGAACAAAATGGATATCTCAAAATTTTAATTCGATGTGTTTTGGGAAAATGGTGGGCATGAGAGGGGCGTTAGTCGCTATCCAAACACTTTCAACTATTAAAAAAGGCACTAGCCTTTTCAATTTCCAATTGAATGAGCGCTTTTGAAGTTTCTACGACAACGCTTTCAATAAAAACTTTATATGCCCCCAGGGCATAACTTACAACCCTTGCCCTGAGGGCTGTGGGGGGAGGGTTGTCATCCTTAAAGACCTAATTTCTAAAACTTTCAACTACGTTGAATAAAATGGCTATCTAAAAATTTTGATTGGATGTGTTTGAGGAAAAGGTGGGCGTGAGAGGGGGTTAGATGCCCTCAAATCACTTTCGACTATTCAAAAGGGTACTAGCCCTTTGAATTTGAATCGAATGAGCCTTTGTCAAGTTTCTACGACAAAGATTTCAATAAAAAACCTTATATGCCCCCAGGGCATAACTTATAATCCTTGCCCTGAGGGGTGTGGGGGGAGTGTCTTCCTCAAAAATATGTTTTCTATCTGGAAATCAACTACGTTGAACAAAATGGCTATCTCAAAATTTTTATTGGATGTGTTTGGGGTAATGATGGGTGGGGGGGGGGGGGGGGCTAGTTGCTGTCCAATCAGTTTCGATTATTAAAAGGGCAGTAGCCCTTTGAATTTCCATCGAATGAGCTTTTTTTGAAGTTTCTACGACAACGCCTTCTTTAAAATCCTTATATGCCCCCAGAGCATAACTTAAAACCCTTGCCCTGAGGGTTGTGGGGGAGTGTCCTCCTCAAAAACATATTTTCTATCTGGAAATCAACTACGCTGAACAAAATAGCTATCTCAAAATTTTGATTGGATGTGTTTGGGGAATGATGGGCGTGGGGGGGGGGGCAAGTTGCCCTCCAATCACTTTCGACTATTAAAAAGGGCACTAGCTCTTTGAATTTCCAATCTATTGAGCATTTTTGGAAGTTTCTACGACAACGCCTTCTAGAAAAACATTGTATGCCCCCAGGGCATAACTTGAAATCCATGCCCTGAGGGTTGTGGGGGAGTGTCCTCTCTCAAAAACGTATTTTCTATCCGGAAATCAACTACGCTGAACAAAATGGCTATCTCAAATTTTGATTGAATGTGTTTGGGGGAATGATGGGCGTGGGGGGGGGCTAGTTGTCCTCCAATCACTTTCGACTATTAAAAAGGGTACTAGCCCTTTGAATTTCCAATTGAATGAGCCTCTTTTGAAGTTTCTATGACAGGCCTTCTATAAAACCTTATATGCCCCAGGGCATAACTTAAAACCCTTGCCCTGAGGGTTGTGGGGGAGTGTCCCTCTCAAAAACATATTTTTATGTCTGGAAATAAACTACGCTGAACAAAATGGCTATCTCAAAATTTTCTATTGGATATGTTTGGGGGAATGATGGGCGTGGGGGGGGGCTAGTTTGCCCTCCAATCACTTTCGATTATTAAAAAGGGCACTAGCCAATCCAATTTCCAATCGAATGAGCCCTTTTCGAAGTTTCTACGACAATTCCTTCGATACGAAGTGCCCGGGTATGGAGAAACAAAAAAAAAACACATTGTGCCCACATCGTCCTTTACCTAGGCAGCGCTAGCGCGCTTCCTCTGATAATGGACCGTCCTGTAGTGGGGGTGCAGTGGAATCTTATCTCAGCTTGGTAATAAAGGACCCAGAATTCGAACTCAAACTTCACCCAGACACTGCAGTGCTCGGAATTTGACTCTCTTAATAAGATTATGCGAAAGCGTCTCCATACTAATTCAAACAAGAAGACGAAGATAATGGAACATTACCTTGAAAGCAATTATAAAAATTTTCTGCGAAAGATCTGCCATGACTCACACCTTCCAGCTTATGTATATTAGGCAGGTGCTTAGACTAGACTAGAATTTTATTTAATAAGTAATCGGATTGACGACGCTTTTTGACTGCTAAGGTCGCTGCGTCGGACCTGCAGTGTGTTGCAACACCCGGCTCCATCTCTAGGTTCCGTATTACCAAGCTAAGGTCAAACACACTATGCCACATCAGGCCGTATACAGTTTTGTTTATATTGGACTGCACTCAGAATCAAACAAGAATACTCCCTGTAGGACTTTATAGCCTGTCATATTGGAGAAAGATTAAAATTGTTCAACATTGAAGTAAATCAACATTTAAGGAATAAAAAGATAAACAAGAAACCAGAAAATAAATGAAATCGTTTGAATATCCAAAAATATTACACAGTTTTTGACATATTTTAGACGTGAATTACATACACTATAAGTAAAAAATTTGCAACATATTTTATAAGAAATCAGATTAAGTTTTGAAATAAACCGCTATGACGTCAGCAGGACGTCTTGAAAATGCATATCTTACAATATCTTATTCTACCTAATAAGGTGTTGCACATTCTCATAGGAACAAGAATAGGGTTATAATCAAATTCCACAGCAAGGGTATAAGGAATACAGCACCACTTAAATCAGCCTCACGTAGAAAGTATGACCCTTGATGAGAAACAAAAAAAAAAGCTAATGTGGAGAAAAAAAAAGGCCATGGAAGGTAACTGTGCAAACCCTTTGTAAACATAAAGTTGATGAAAGAAAATGTATGGCTTAAAAATATAAGAGTTACTTCTTATCAGAGAGCCCAATCGCCTTTATTACAGTGATAGTCTTACAGGGACAGTCTAGTGTTTTGAGAAAAAGAGAAATGTAAAGATTCATGTAAAATAAACTAGATCAATAAATCAAGCGGAAAATATGTCAAAAATCCAAAATATATACGAACCCGTACATATTTAGGATTTTAGCTGTTGACCCGGCGGGTCAAACAGCTATCGGCGGGTCAAACAGTTTCAAAAGCTTTAATGCCTTGCGGTGGCTTATTCCTTCTTAAATAATCATTTAGTTTTACAAAATAAAGGGTTAATACGAGGGATCGATTTTAATGCTTCATTTAACAGATTTGCTGAAGGGCAATAGTTCCTCTCTGCAAGTTCCAACAGTTCCCAAAGTTCCCTGCGGCAAACGTTATCGGCAACTTTGTTTTTATTTAAATTCTAATGGGAATATTTCTCGTTGTCTTAATTACATAAAATTTTAATCTTTTCCCTGTAAATTTTAAAAAAATAAGACTAACGAAAATGGCACCAAATTCTTTAAGAAATTATAGCTTTCCTCTGAAATAGCCCAAATTTCTTGATGTCTTCAACTTTATGTAGTTCAAGACAAGACAAGACAAGATATTTTATTGACAAAACACATGACAAATAAATTTTCTTTCAATTTTATTTCTTTGATTAACTTTGAAATAAATTTCAAAGTTAATGTGATGCCTACTTATGTATCGTCTGCAATTTCTTTTTTGAAAGAACCAGGTTATAAGCATATTTGAATGTTCTTTCTTTATTTTTTCGTATCAGATTTCAAGGAAGCTAATTTCTGTTGTATTTTTTTCCTGTGTTAAGATAAAAGTATAAAATGCGCTCACTTACACGTTACCTGAAGTAACTTTGATTGTATAGGAAATGTGTTGTGTGATACACCAGGTTTTATGCTATGACAACCCAGGATGTAAGACGTGAGCTAATGCTAAATTTCGAAGATATTGTAAAAAATTTAACAAAAATTGAAGATTAATTTTTGCTTTATTTGACTTACAAAAATGAAGTTCCAGTGCAATATACGGTTTACGAGAGATTCATAGTGTATTTCTTTATTTTTCTTTTAGGTATTCTTTCGTGAGATATTTCTTAGTATATTGGAGACAACCAGCAGTAGTTTTGAACACAAATGGCTGGTGATCAACGCATTAACTCGAATCTGTGCTGATGCTCAGTGTGTTGTTGACATCTATGTTAACTATGACTGTGATTTGGCTGCTGCCAATATATTTACGAAAGGTAAAGCAGGATTTATCCATATTGCGAAATTTGTACCTTTTAAAAATAAATTTGTGTTTTTTTTTTCTTTTTTTTTAAAGAGAGAGTCGTTGATGCAAGGGAACTACTAGTTATACCTTCATACTCTGGCCTGGAAATAAGACTTGCTACTGGGTTTGAATTATTTTGCCTTTTTATAGACACAAAACAAACAAATTTCATTTTATTTTGCATTATTGGGTTGCTTTCTTTTAATTGTTCAAATTCTGCTACTGAAACCAGTGAGGTTAACTGTTCAATAGATTCATACAGAAAATATTAAGAAAGATAAAAAATATTGGCCGCTCCATGAAGATATTAGGGATTTTCAAAATCAGGATTGCTGCATACGCTGCAACCTATTAAAGAACTAGCTTTACCCATAGTAACTGAAAATTTGAAAATTGAAAATATGTAAAAAAAAAAAAAAATAGTTAAGAAAGGAAAAAGAAAGACTACTCCAAGGATATATTAGGGAATTTAAAATAAAAAAAACTATGAAACGATATCTTTTTTTATTTTTACCAAAAATATTCACAAAAGCCAAATTGACCACAGATTAATTCGAGTGTTTTGAGTTATGGACAGACCCTGAATTTCAGCATTGCAAGTTTGATGGAGGAATTTGAATTTCTCTATCTATTGTACATTCGGAGATGTGACCTTGTATCTACAGATTAAAAAACGGATTCCACAAGTTTCCACAGCCAAAACCATTAGTTCACACTAGTTACATAAACTGTTAGTACACACAAGCCAAAGTGCCAAAAATATACAATAAATGAACAAAACTTGTATATACGTCCAGATGAAATCAGAGTTGGTAAGATTGGAATAGAAGAGAATTTGGAAAACCTTAAATGAGATTCTGTATTCTCTTCTGTCTCTCCTGTTCCAAAAATAAAAAAAAGTCCTTATTTTGCGATTTTTTCGAAAGCGTAGAAAATTGTAAATACTAAATTTGGGCAGAGGAGAAAAGATTTTTTTTTTTTAACACAAATATCACTTGTCCATACCTGGCTCTAATATTTAATATATGATTCTGTGTAATTCGTGGGTTTACTGTAATTTTTGTTGGTATATTAAATAAGTGATATAAGGTGTAGTGTTTCTTCTTTTCTTATTTATTTCTCGTTTATTTTGGGAACTTTTCATCCACTTATTGTTTTTTTTATTCTTATGTAAATTTTCCATCCTCTTTATGTTTTCTTTTTCCTTAATTCCAAATTCTAAGGAAATTTTGACTCAATAAACTGGCCCGTACACAAAAAATAGAGGACTTATTTAAAATGAAGAAAAAAAAAGGAGATTCAAGAGCCAGTCGAAAACACACATCTCTTCGTGAATGATATTTAATGGATATTTAATATTGAAGTTAGATAGTGGCTTTAAAGACAGAAATTTTTGAATTGTTGATAAAAGATGACTACAGTTAAATAAAGCAACATAACACTAACCAACGTTTGCAGCGTGCCAACACTAAACAACATCCAAGCAATGCTTGCAGGTTTTGATTTTTTTTTTTTTCTCCATTTAAAAAGTTCGGCTCAAACTGCTTTTAATTGATATGCTGTGACTGTCAAAATGAAAACATATCATGAATAAAAAAGACGTTTTTTAGCTATCTAAGTTAAAATTTTAAAATTTTAATCTTTAACCGCAAAAAAAAAAGTTGCAATAGAGTTTTAGTCCAGACAAATCGAAACAAGACTTATAGGGGTTTCTCAAACTGCGTTAGTAAAATAGAGCAATCGGAGTATAGTATGATATACCTATTCTGAAACTTCTGAAACAAAAGAAACGTTTGTAGTGGGTTTCGATTCTTAATGGCTCACTCCTCCGAGATACACCAAAGTCCTGTTGGAACTCATACTTTCACTTATAGTTTTTTCTTAATGTGAAACAAACAAAACATGAGTCTTTTCTTTTTAGACTCTTCCCCACTATAGCTTACCGATTTCTGAAATAGTTTGATTGTTCTAGTTTACCCTTCTTGGTGGTATCTTTCCTCTTTCTAGCGTCCGCTGTAGCTTTTGGCCATTCCTTGTATATTTTTTCTTCTCCCATCTCTGTTATAATTTTGTATTCATATTTTTCACCCTTTGACTCCGTTAATATGCTCTTTCGTGTTTTGCTCTTACTACTTTTATTTAATCATTTTTTTCTGCATTTCTCATGCCTGTTGCCTTGATTTGATTTATTAGTGTTTTTAGTTTTACGTTATAGACTTAAACACCGTTTTTTTTATATTTTAGACTTGTGAATGCACTGTCAAAGATTGCTCAAGGTCGACATTCAGTCGACATTGGTGCTACTCCTAATCAAGAAAAAGCATTACGAATTAAAGGTTTGGAGTGCCTAGTTTCAATTCTCAAATGTATGGTAGAGTGGAGCAGAGAATTGTACGTCAATAGCCATGCTCTTTCAAATCTTGGTAAGTTCGTTATACTTGATTACCATAGACAATGAAAACTCAAAAGTGAAAATTCAAGGTGGTGTTATTGAAAACGAATTTACGCCATCTAAGCATTACGAATTAAAGGTTTGGAGTGCCTAGTTTCAATTCTCAAATGTATGGTAGAGTGGAGCAGAGAATTGTACGTCAATAGCCATGCTCTTTCAAATCTTGGTAAGTTCGTTATACTTGATTACCATAGACAATGAAAACTCAAAAGTGAAAATTCAAGGTGGTGTTATTGAAAACGAATTTACGCCATCTAAGATTACCTAGCAGTCTTAAAGCTAATCATACATAATATTCATTGAGGCGGTATATTTCTATTCGGTGTCTTATTTGTTTGGCTATTACTGGTGTAGCCCTGGAACACTTACTAATAAAACAAAAATTGTAGACTGGGCTTGAAAGAGTTTCATCAGCGAGTATACTTCACCTTTTGTGGCGAAATATCTATACTGGAGCTTCTATTTTGTTAGGCGTATTTTCTCTTCGGTAAAGTAGCCCCTCTTTTAACTTTTGAATAGGTAGAAGAACAGTAATCAACGATAGCCGGTAACATCAAAGCTAAGGTAAAATAGAGGCAGGCGAACTTGGAAAGATAATCTAACAATTTTTGCTCAAGGGGTGAAGATGAAAATGTGAAATAAGTTAAAATGTATAGTTGATTAATTTCTTTTTGGAATGCAGCCGATAATTTCGTTTCAGAAGACATTCATTTTGGAATGGCTCCGTTTTGGAATATAGTAAATAGAATTTCGTTGGGTGTTCTTTGAGTTAAAGATATGGAACAATTTTGTTTTACTTGCTTAATATCGACAGGAACCGACAGGAACCAGACGACCAACTGTTCTTCCCTGCACCAGTGGACTATGGAATTACTTTCGACGACCACTTCGATATGTGGGCTGCAGCTTCCCCGACGATCCTCAGCTAGTCTCTGTTCCATCTCCTAACATACCTCCAGAAGCCTGCCCGTGGCTCAAGATCCTCTTCGAATTTTTGCCAAAGATGTTTCTTCTGTCCTCGCCGATGTCGTGTCCAGGATAGTGCTGGCTCACAGATAAGGTCGTCTCGACATACCATTCCTTTGATTTCACGCGATGTGTGGCCAAGAATCTTGAGGTGACGTTTTTGATGACGAGAGGTAGCTCTTCAAAGTGGCCACAACGGCTTCTTACTTCGCTTTTGGGAATTCTAGACCACCTGTTGATTCAGATTATATAGCGAAAACAGCGGTGATCGAACGCATCCTAGATTCTAGCCTTTTCTTCCGTGTGCGGCTATGTTTCGTCCGCGTACAGTAGTGCAGCTGGAACGGATGCTATGTAGACTCTGGACTTTTTCTTTGTCGAGATCTCATATCTGGCCCATAGTGCCTTTTTTAGCCCACTCCTTTGATGTGTGTGACAGAAATATCTTTTCCACCTCCGCCATCTGCTATTAAACCAGACCCAACGTACTTGAATTCCTCAACGTTTTCAATTAGGATTGCTGTCCAACATGGTTTGATATAAGGCAGAATGACCATCACTTTACTCTTGGAGCTGCTTATGGTATTCTGATGCGCTTCGAAGCCTCGGAGACGTCATCAACCATGTCTTGTAAGCCGTCTGCGGTGGTTTCCAGCAATGCTACGTCGTCTGCAAAATCTAGGTCTATCAGGATTGAAGAAAACCATCCAGTTGTCCAAAGACAACTCCACTGTGATTTTTCAGGCGTTGTCCATTATCCTGTCTACATCTATTTCAGTCTTCCCTAACTCCTGTGATGTGCCACACGTTTCTTCAAAAGCGATTTTTAGATATAAACCTCCTAGAAGAATGTTTTGGTTTTTTCAATCATTTTTTTTTTAAATCAATTTTTCATGTATTTTAAAAGCGCGAGATGACTCAGTAGTTTCGAGCTCGATGATATATCATCAATATTTCAATATTATTATTAAGTTAGTCTCTGATCATTCTCACCAGAGCTCAAAAACTGGACTTCTGACTTTTCTGTAAATTTAATTTGTTCTTAATCTTAGCGCTCGTTCGAGTTCAGCAAAAAAGATGTAGTTTTTTGTTTTTACAGCCTTTTACTGTTTAGTTTCTGGTACAAATTTTATGACTGTAAAAGACAAGATTTTGCATAAAGAGCTGAAAGAAGAATCTTTAGAAAGATTCGAGCTTTGGAATGGAACCAGTTAAATTACTTGCATTTAAGCATAGAAGTGAGGATATCTTGTCAGTCAGTTATAAATCAATGAGATTTCTTTCTCGTTTTTAAAACAAAGTTGAAAAGAAAGTATTAATAAATAAAGAAAAGAGGAAAAAACATGATAAAATACAACTCAGAAAAAAAAAAAAAAAAAAAAAAAAAAAAAAAAAAAAAAAAAAAAAAAAAAAAAATAGATAACACTTTTAGCAAAATGAGTAAAACTACCAAGAAAGTTACAATTTATGGAAACAAAACGGAGAAATCGTGGGTTGAATCAAGAGAACTTCTAAAATCATTCTCTCTATCAATATCGGGAGTAAGAGGATCAGTAGTTCCGTATTTAGCTGCTACTCTTTATTTACTGGCCTAAGGGGGGAGATTAAGAAGAGTACTTATAATATTTATAATAATCAGAACGAAGAGCTCTGTTGTCCCTTTCCGACTGGATGGGTCAGACGGGAGTCATCCTAAGCCTGGATAGGACCTCAGTGCTGAAAAAAGACCTGACATTTTGAAGTAGACAAAAACAAAGGAGAATTCTGCTTTCTTGATGTTCACTTCAAAGGTTGTTTTTTTGTGTTTTTTGGCGGAGGTCCGTTCCGGAATTTTTTTCTTTCTTTTTCCATTGTTTTATCCACTGCCTTAAAATCAACCTCGTTTGTTTTGTTTTTTCTTTTAATTATTTTTTTTTTATGTTTTCTAGGTTTTATTCAAACATCGTGCAAGGTCAAAGTCCGACTCAAATGTATATTATTTGTAGTATCTGTCAAAATGGTTGTTGACTCCTTATTTATATTTCTCTTTTACTATTATTTTTGGCCTGTTTAATGCTGGATTTTTGCTAACAATTTGTTTTAAAATCTTTTTTGTGTCAAATCTTGATAATCACATTCCAAAATCCTTATTTACTAATTTGCGATTCGTACGAAATTTGATGTTAAGCTAATAATTGAAAAGAAAAAACACAGCCATTTCCAAAACTCGCTCAGTCTGGAAATATGTCAAAGCATATGAAATAATTTATATTTTCATGACTAGAATTTGATACGAAAACTTCATGACTCGTGATAAGAAGATATTCTGAGGGTGATTGGGCTAATTGATAAATATTTTTGATCTGGATGACTCTGTTTTGTTATATTTTATTTTTGAAATTTGTTATCGTTAAGTAGTATTTTTCTTTGCTTTTTAACAATAATGACGATCCCTGGATTTAATAACCTAGTTTATGGTAGATAAGTTTAAGCTCTTTTTTACAGTGTCTTTTTTTTTGGCGTAATCATAAAGTGTAGTGTGTTTATACTATGTTCATTGTTTAGGAGCTGAGAGTAAGAACAAGGATGTTTCCGAGGATTCAGACTCTGGGAAAGGTACAATGGTATCATATGGAAGTGTGAATTCTTTGTCTAGTTCAGCTAGTTTTCCAAATGCAGCCCTTCAGGGACAAGAGGATAATCCTGAGCAGTTTGAGGTTCTAAAGCACCAAAAAGAGATTTGGGAGCAGGTTATACTATATTTATATTAATTTAATGTTTTTCTTTTTGAGGATGACTAGTTACAGGATTATTGTAAAAAGAGAAAATATTAAACATATGTGTAAAGGACTGTGTAAACATAATGATGTGTAAATGTGCTAATATAAATAAGGCCTGAACATATTTGGCGTGTTTTTACCGATTGGATTTTTTTTACCGTCGCCGATGTACCAGTAGAAGTGAATAGGATGTTTTTGCGACTTACATATTGGGTGGTAAAATGTACGATCGGTTTATTTAACGCTGACGGTAGCAATGTAGCCGCCCACTGTCACGACAATAAACGGCCGTTTTTTTACCGCCCCCGCCGAGATGGTGGTTTATGTAACTAAATGCACGCTTATGCACTCGTCGCCCACTCTGCTGACGACTGTTGTTGTGTTTGTGTTGAGAGAGTGTGTTTGCAAAGAATATATCATAAAAAAATTGGTAGTCATCAATGAATTTCTTTTCCCGGGAAGGGAGAGGGCCATTGTAAAAAAAAGAGAGAGAAAAAGTTAGATAATTTGATTAGGAAGTGCCCAGAAATTCAAGGAAGTTTAAAGTGTCAGGGGGCTTGACACAAATTAGCCCCTGCCTTCGACCCTAAGCAAATAAAAGTGTGGCTATCACAAAATCAACATTATTACTAGTCTTATCTGTGTATCCTAAACCAAGAACTATTTTAGCAAAATTTGAATTCATTTGAATTAAGAAAATTTATACCTATTAGTTTTCAGAATAGCTTCTGGTTTAAAAATGCTCCCTCTCTACCCCTCATTCCTCGATATGGAGTTAATTCAAGCGAATATAAGGGGGACACAATGTATTTTTCGATGTGTAGGGGTGGGGAGCAAGCTCGTCGCTTTTTCAATTATTTTCAATGAAAATACAAAAAGGCTCTGTTCATTGAACAAATATGGAATTATTAGCCCTAAAATTGCACCTGCTTAACTGGAAACTGCTTCGAAAATTCAACTTGCCTTAAGAATTATATCAAATGAAGAAGTAAATCTGGTTTTTTGTTACGTTGGAGGTAGTAAAGTGATTCCAGCTTGCTTCAGACGCCTTCTGCTTCACTAGATAAATGCCTTGTCTCCATTTAAATTGAACAAGGAATCAATTACAAAAAAGGTTAGGAACTACTAAACTTGACCTATCTTTTGTATCCCAGCCACAATGTAAGAACTTTTCTCTTTGTTCAGTTGATCGAATTCTTCAGTAAATGTCTTAATCACTTTAAATTAACTGTCGATATTTGGCACTGAAGCTACAACGCAAAAATATGCAAAAAACAGTGGACGTGGTCAGATTGCCTTCTAAAATCTATGTGTATGGGGTTGAAGGTCATCTTGAAGGTCATCTAAAATCTTGAAGGTCAAATTGAAGGTCAAAGAACGACAAAACTGTAAAACTTTAATTTATTTGATAAATTTCTTTTCTTTACTTGAATTGCACGATTTATATCATTTCTTATAAAAAAAACTTTTTCCCTAAAACAAGTTCTTCAAGGAAAAGTAAAGAACTCTGTTAAACCAAAAATGAGCAAAAATAGAATCAAACAATCTACCAAGCGTAAAACTACCACACATCAATAAATAAATAAAATAAAAAACGAACAGAAACTACAATAAATAACCGAGTCAAACTCAAACCGAGCGGAAATTAGCACGATTAGGGCTCACAACCTCTATGCCTTCTCAAGGCCAGAACATAATTTTCACTTTACTGAAAAATACAAATGAATGTGAATTGTTAGTTCAATATACATATGCTCATATTTATTCTTTAAAATCTTATTAATTTTTGATTTATTAAAATTATAAAAGCCAAACACAAAAAAAATTAGTTATGCCTCCAGGACCTAACTTACAGCCCTTGCCCCAGGGCTCTGGGGGGTTGTGTCAACCCTGGAGGTATTGTTATAAGTTATTTTGACTATTCTGTTTTAAAATGGATATCTCACAGTTTCAATCAAATGGGAAGAAGAGGGAATGAAACGAGGGGTAGTTAGGGGAGGGGGTCTAGTTCACCTCCATCACCTTTGACTCTTAGAGAGGAACTAAAACTTTCAATTTTCAAACAAATGAGCCCCCTCTAAATATTATACAGCCATCCCTTCCATAAAACCTTAAATGCCCCCGCGGCATAACTTAAAACCCTTGTCCCAAGGCTCTGGTGGTTTGTAACAATCCCAAAAGCTTTATTATATGATCTTTGCACTATGTTGAATAGTATTGGTATATCAAAATTCCTATTGTCTGAATTTAGGGGGGAAACTACGTGTATGTGTGTGTTTGGGGGGGAGGGGGGTAGCTGCCCTCTGATTACTTTAAATCTTAAAAAGTGCACTAACACTTCTGATTACCTTTCCAATGAGACCCATCTAAGTATATACGACCACATTTTCTATAAAAACCATATATGCTCCCAGGGCGTAACTTACAATCCTTGACCTGAGGGCTATTGGGTGATTGTCGTCCTCAGGGACATAATTTCCATACCCTTCAACTACGCTGAATAAAATTGTTATATCAAAGTTTTGATTGGATGTGTTTGGGGAAATGATGGGCGTTGAGAGGGAGGGGCTGGTTACTTTCAAATAGCTTTAGACTCTTAAAAAGGGCACTATGACTTCCGATTTCAAGCCAAATGAACCCCAGCTGAAGTTTATACGACCAGCCATTCCATAAAAACCTTGTACGCCCCGGGCCTAACTTACAAACCGTGTTCCAGGGCTCTTGGGGGTTGTGCCAACCCTAGAGGCATTGCTATATGTTCTTTGGTCTATTTTGAACAAAATGGCTACCTCATAATTTCAATCAGATGCGTTTGGGGAAATAAGGGGTAGTCGGGGGGGGGGGGCACTCCATCAATTTTGACTCTTATAAGGGAACTAAAACTTCCAGTTTCAACCAAATGAGACTCCTCTAAAGTTTATACGACCATCCCTTGCATAAGAACCTTAAATGCCCCTGGGGCATAACTTACAACCCTTGCCCCCAGGCTCTGGGGATTTGTTTCCACCCCCAAAGGCCTTGTTGTGTGATCTTTGGACTATTTTGAGTCAAATTATTATTTAAAATTTCAGTTGGATGCATTGTGGGACAATACGACGTGTGTTGGGGGGGGGGGGGGGGGTAGCTGCCCTCTGATCACTGTTATTCCTAAAAAGGGCACTAGAACTTTTCATTACCAATCCAATGAGCCACCTCCAAAGTTTATACCACCACCCTTTCCATAAAAACCATATATGCCCCCTTTGCATAACTTACAACCCATGCCCTGAGGGCTTGGGGGGGGGATGATATCCTAAAAAACTTAATTTCCGGAACTTTCAACTACGCTGAACAAAATGGCTATCTCAAAATTCTAATTGGCTATGTTAGGGGAAAATGATGGGTGTGGGAAGGGGCTGGTTGCCCTCCAATCACTTTTGATTATTAAAAAGGGCACTGGTCCTGTCAAATTCCAATCGAATGAGCCCTTTTTGATGTTTCTACGACAACTCCTTCTATACGAAGTGCCCTGGTTTAAAAAAAACTAACCAACAAACTAAAAAAAAAAAATAAATAAATAAATGAATAATACATTGTGCCAACATCGTTCTTTACTTAGGCAGCGCTACTACGCTGCCAATGATATTTTATTGTCGCCTAAACTTTCTTTGTCTATGTTTGATAGTGTTTTCTACTCTGTTATGCTAAGTATTTGTAGAGGCAGTGATATTCTATTTCTATTATTTTCAGTAAAAAAAAAAGAAGAATATTCTTAATGCCTCAATGCAATACCTCCAGAGGTGCGCCCATGGCTAGAGCAGGGGGTTAGTTATGCAAATAAAGCCCTTTCCTCACCCCTAGAGGGCTTATGTTACAAAAAAGCTCCCTATGTACCACAAAAAACCCTGGTAATTTGTTCATTTGAGTTGTCTGTATAAATTTTGCTTTTTGAAAAATAAATTATTAAAAATAAAAAATTATTTACTGTAAAATGGGTAATTGTGCATATTTTTATCACTTACGGTTTTCTTGGATTGAAAATGTACCGAAACTAAGTGAAAGCAAGTAAGCCTCATAATCGAGATTTTTTTTTCCTAAACAGCTAAAATTTTGCTAACTGATGTTGCTAAGAAATTCACAATAAACATAACTGATGATAAATAAATTCTCTATTCTTTTTTTTCAGGGTATTGATATGTTTAACAGAAAACCTAAAAAAGGTATAGCGTACTTACAAGAAAATGGTCTACTTGGCGACCGGGCCGAAGATATAGCGTCTTTTCTTCTCAATGACGAACGGCCAGATAAGGCAGTAGTCGGAGATTTTCTTGGCGATCCTGATAAGTCAAATGTTGAGGTAAGAATTCTTATGGTGAAAATGTAATTACTGGAAATAAAGCTGTCATAAAACTTAGTGGAACTTTAAGGTGGTTCTTTATGAATAAAGATGTTCATTCTCACTCAGTTTGTGGGATGAAGTCTTTGTCCTTTTAGTAGTTTTACTAAACGGTCCCACTACGAGGGAAATAGCTGGATGTTGCCAGACTAAACTCGCATAATGTCATAAAAAAAGGGAGTGAAATATATTGTGCGTTTAGGCATAATTTTTACGAATATTTGAGGATAATTATGGGCAAAAAAAAACAACAAGTGATGAAGCTAGAAAGCTACGAGGGAAGTATTTCAATAAAGCTCGGATTATGTTTTCATTATGTAAGAGTGGGTTAGGTGGCTTGGACCTGTCCAAGTCAGGATCGACAACGATCCTAATCCTTGGAAATATTTTTGATAAACAGGGTAAATGATCCCTTCTTGGACTATATATGGTCCAAGAAGCACATGCACATATATGTGCATATTTCATGTACATATATGGCCACTTCATATTATGACTAAAATAGGTTGTAATGGGGTGTTGGTAAAATGCCCCAATCCAAATAGTTTCGGATGGGTGACATTGATAAAACGAGCTGGCGGCAAAGTATAATACGATCTGGGCCTGACTTGAAAAGTAACCTTTGAATGTAAAAGTATAATTTTATATTATTTGAATATAATATTCTTTATGTATGATTCATTATTGAACTAAATGTGATTTACCAAATATGAATAAAATGCAAAGGCAGTGTCGAGATTCGTCGAAGAACATTTACGGAAATTGTAATTACCTTCTTCTTTGAATTTTACAGTGAATATCCGTGAACATATTATACAAGAATAAAGGGAATTCCACAAACCCGAATAATTTAGTCTCAAAAGTATCTAAAGGATTTTCTCATGATTAATTTTTGTTTGATAATCCTGAATTGCCGCTAAATTATATATCAAGATTTGTTTGTCGGCCGCGATCGTGTTCCAGACACGATTGTAACGACTTCGTACAATGGTGACAATTAGTCTTATTCGTGTTAAGACTAAGGCGATGGCATTTTGGCCGATAGTAGAAACGAGTTGAAATCAACTTTGAGTCAATTCTTTGTAGTTCTTTTATTTATCTTTTTCATGATTTATCAAGGATGATTTTGAAATTCCGAAAGAACCTGTGGCTCCCATGGGAAGGCTGGGGCCATGTCTAGATTTAGAAAAGGGTAATGTGTGTACATCGAAAGTATTAACATCTTTCAAGACTTGACATCCATCGATACGGTGCGGCTGATTATTAATATTTATGTTATGGTGTCGAGTTTTGGTCAATACTATATTTAGTCTGGAATAATTGTTAAAGTATTTGTTAAGGGTTTATAAGCTAATAAACTATAATAGTTAATAAGGTATAATCAGCGTTTATTATCTGTTGAAAGCTCTGGAGATGAAAATTGTACCACCATAGTGAATGTTATAGGCTATAGTGTCGGTAAGTATGCAAATCTTTTTCTTGTTCCTTTTCCTTGGCCTGTGCATGAGTTTGATTAAATATTAAGGAAAGTGTAATCCGAGAAGCGATTATTTACGCTTGTCTTCAATGGAGTAAGAGAAAAGCGGATCACCCAAGATTAGGCTGTTATGAGACCACAAAACTAGGCTCTTCTTCTTCCTTGGTTAGAGGCCTTCGGGCACTACCCCGTTTAGGTATTTTTCCGCTTACACAAAATGTAGGGACTTTGTTTTCCACAACACTCTCATGCTCTCTATTGGGATGCTCATCTTCTATGACAAATCTTCTTGTGTCTTCGTTTGAATTGAAGAAGCAACACTAAGTTTGGACTATATCCTACTTTATTTGTCACTGTCACTGAGACTTGGTTTTAGCTATGATATTTACTACAGTGATGTTAAGATGGTCCAGTAAAGCAAAGTCCGATCGAGAGGACCTACTTATAGTGTCTATAACAGACAGCAAAACCCTAGAAGTTTTTGAAGAGCTAAATAATTCTTTCTATTCGGGTTTACTGGTTCAATTTCGGACGCATGACCTCTCGTGTTGCCACAGGTAGATTTGAATCTTTATGCGCTAGTAGTAGTGTTGGACGGCTGCTGCTGGACTGCGTCTTCTGAGCATTGAATTTTACTAATATATTGTCTAGGGTCTTACCTTAATTTTGGCACAATCAACAGAAGATTGTGGGAGAGTCCCAAGCATTCTATTTACTTCGCAGATAAAGGCATGGAGGTGAAGGCCGATTACGCCCCTTCTTATTCGGTTTCTTTCCTTATCTTAAAGGGAGAAAGTAACCTGCATTGTGAGGTGCCTGATTTACTTTTCACTTTCAGTCAGAGTATGTTCCTTAGAGGATGTATTTGTAGTTGATATAAAGAAAGACAGACCCATCCTTGGCTTTTTTATCAACGCTTTTGTTTTCTTCGTTCTCAAAATAAAATTTAATAGGGAGTGTATCATATAATGGTCATAGTCTTCTATTTCAGTTCTATGTGGTTTTAGTTGCTGCAACGCTGAAAGGGAATCGGATTATATAATGATCTTTGATGGATAAACGCGAATCACGTTGAGTTGTTTCCCGGACAACATTAGTTGCTGCAATATTGCCAGAAAGGATGCACAGAGTTGAGGGATTTCTCTCAGCTGCTATGATCTATTCAGAAGGAAAGTAGCACTGCTTGTGGAAGGGTCTGATTTCCAACCCCCATCAAGGATAAGAATAATTTTTGGACATTGTGTCTTCAATGTGGTGGAACTGTGCTTGAGCGAGAGTTTACGTTGCCAACTTCCTTTTAATATTCGGAACGAACTCTGTATTAGCTGAAGGGTAAGCTGATAGACAGAGAGACAACCAGCTGAAATTTGGCTAATAATTCACACTCAAAATTGTCAGGATTTCGATGCTTAAGCACCCAAACTAGAATTGCCGGGTTGTTGAAAATTCACCTTACCGGCTGATCCTATAGATGTTATCGTGCTATGAGGATAATATTCGTTGACGAAAACCCACTGTCTTTCCAAAAAAAGAAAAGAAATTTCAGCTTTAATTTCACTGGGTTAGAGATCAATTATATCAAATATTTGTTCCTCTTCGAAGTCGTCTACTTTTCTATTGAAGTCAGCAGACGCTACACTGCGGCCGTCCAAAGGTAGAAACGAGTATATACACGAAAACTCACTTTCCGAGTTAGATATACCACTGAATTCAGCTCAAAGATGCGAATCGGATGATATATGCAAGAATGTCCTAATAAAATCCCCTGCAAAGATTTTTCTGGCAAAAACACGTATCTGCAACATTTTGCCCCGTTTGCCAAAACTGAAAAATTGACATTTAGCATTGTCAGCGAACTTTGGTGTGTATTTTAATTGCATAATCGAAAAGAATACTGTCTAAAACCAACACTAAGAAATTTTCACTTCAATCCTCTGTCTAGTGGGGCGCAATGGGTGAGAAGAGTGCCACAGAAACTTGAGAAACTTTGAAGAGGATTTAATCCGAATAATGAAGTGTATATATGCGTTTTTACATTTTGACAGCAGACGCTACACTGTAAGTGGTGCAAGTGGTTTTTAATTTATCGTGTTCAGTCGCTGAAGATCCAGCTCTTCCAAATTTCCTATTCTCTTTGTTCCATTCTTACTTACATTCAGATTACAAGAAGGGTATAAAAGACGAGTCTTCGTTTTCCTGTTCTTTAGCAATTTGTCGCCAGTTTTATTGTATCCGGATTTCATACTATTGTTTTGTTTTATTTACCTCAGACTTATAGTATGTTCCAATGCTCCCACATTACTGTCGCATTAATTGGCAGTGTATTCATACTAATAAGGTTTTTTTTAAACCCTGTTCATAATACGGTGCTGCTGTCATCTGACCGAGCTAGTTATTTCATTAACTTAAACACCATTCAATTCATAGGCTTATTCATTGACTTCTGCAAATATTCTGCCGTTGTCTTCTAAAAAGGGTTTTATTAAACAGTACGATTTGTTTGCTTATTTATTTGACAGAACTATAAGACAATGATATTAAAAGTGACCTGGCTTTGGGGCTGTAACTTGGATTTATGCTTGGTGGAGGGGGGGGGGAGGGGGTAGTAAAATTGGGTGGAATGTCAATCAGCTGTGCTAATCCACAAAAGTAGTGAGGGGCACTTTAAAAAATATTGATGTCGTGATGTTCTGCTGATGCCAGTTTAGGCCCATTCCAGCCAAAAATGAACGGTAAAGTTCTTAATTTTCTACTATTTTTTAAAATTTAAGGGGGAGGATTTAAACACCCCCTCTCCCCCCTCTCTGATTAAGGTATTTTAAAACTTAGTTAAGAATAAAATAATAAAATACGTTTAAAATAACACGAGCCTTATGTTTCTATGATATCAATTTCTACCAAAACGGTTCCCCTCCCAAAAAATCTCTTTCCTGTCGGAAGAAATCAATAAACTGATCACAAGATATTCTTTCAAAACATGTTTTTTCATCCATAAACTTGAGCTATTATGCACTTAAAGCTGGAGAAGAAATATCTCCATTTGTAATTAATTTAGTTGTTATATTTATTTTTCAGATAATGCACGCCTATGTGGATCTGATGGATTTTAATGGGAAAGATATTGTATCTGCCTTGAGGTGTTTTTTGGAAGGCTTTCGTCTGCCAGGAGAAGCTCAGAAAATCGATAGACTTATGGAAAAATTCGCATCTAGATACTGTCAGTGCAATCAGTCTGGAATTTTCGCAAGTGCTGATACTGCTTATGTCCTGGCTTATTCAATAATTATGCTTACTACGGATCTTCATAGTCCACAGGTAACATTTATTCTCGTTTTTAACTCTGTTGATAGAAATAATTTATCATTAAATCATGAGTCGATCTTAGCTTACGCTGAAATATCGATTCTCAGCGGAAACCTGTGTATTTAGCGACCCCGGCCCCCTTTCGGCTGTAATGGTATAGAAGCTTATAGAAATAGCGGTACGTCTATGAGCTGAGAAGACTATTGGCCCTTATAGCACCAATCCTTATTCTCACGAGAAATGAGAAAATAAGACGAATAGAATATTCTCATGAGAAGAATATTCTCACTGAAAACGAGTCTTTTTTGCTTGTGGAGAGTTAACTGGGTTTGTTGTACCTTGGTTCGAAGAGACGAATTTACTTTCTATGGATACCTTTGCAATAGAATAGGGAATCCTATATCCTGTACAATTCTCGTTATTCCCATTTTAACTCTGTTGATGGAAATAACTGTGTCAGTAGATCGTTAATCGATCCTAGCTGTCGCTGGAATATGAATCTGAGTGGAAAGCTGCGAGGGTGGTGAAGGCGTTCTGGCCAATCTGCAGAGATCTAGTAACCCCGGTCGCTTTAAGATGGAATGGTACTTTCGTAATGACACAGAAGGTGAAGAAAAGGTCTTGGTACTTTAAAAGAACTTCGGCGTGTAAAACTCGCTTGTTGCGTGTAGTTACGTTTATGTTTTTAATACTAAAAATAATTATTTTTGTGTTTTTTTTTTGTAGTAGAAATTCTTGATTTTTAAATTATTTCATCCTGGGACTAAATTCAATATGAATTTCTATATAACTCTTAGATGCATAGGATTTAGGATTTTCCTCTATTCTAGAAAGTTTTATTTTATTTTATTTTTTTACCAACTCAAAAGTACGCATTTAGAATATTGCTGAGTTAAGGCTGACTTGCACTGAGCATTTTCGTCGGTACATGTTACGAACAGATTACATAACTCATCCACGTTGTTGATTTTTTGTAACTCATGAAATCAAGATCGATGCTTAAAATTATCCAGGCTCTAGGGTTAATATAAACACCTTAAATGGGTTATTATTAATGTAATCTATAAGAAATATCGCAAAAATATAATTATACATTTAATTCCGTTTTAAATAAAAGGAATGGCGGGTTTGGTTCAGAAAATGGATCAAGTTAAGAAAAGTGTTCTTGGAGCTGTCTTTAAGCAGAATTTTAGCGAATAAGATTTAACCCCTTAATTTTACCTCTTAGCTTTCAAGATCAATAAACAGTTGTTGTAAAGCCGATGCACTCTAAGAAGTTTGACAACTTTTTTTCGTAAAGGTGAAAATAATAAACAAAACAAAACACAGCTAGGGGGATTAGGTTCAACGCTCCTCTGAGAGAAAATCAGGTAGATTTAGATAATTTTAGAAATCGCCGAAATATCCCAGTCTGTGCACCAAGAGTAAGAGTACTCACGAACACATCAAACATGTAAGAGTTTCAAATATCTTAGGGTATCATTCATCTGTAAGCGCATCAAAAATACCTTGTCTACCAAGGACGTGGCACCAGAGTAGGCAAGATAAGCAGGACCTTCCCTGCATAAACTTATCCATGTTTGTCACTAAGTTTTGGTGGATTGACATGAACGGAGCGGAGTTTTATTCATTTCTTTTTTCTTTTTGCTCTTCTGTTTTTCTTTCGTTCCTCTTTTTTTGGCCTTATTATATTTACTTTTTTCTTTACTGTCATTATTTTCAATGCTAGAATTATTGATGTTATTATTGTCAATATTATGAGTGTATTTGATGCTTGAATGTGCTATGTAAAACCTGAATGATTCATTGTTGCGTCGTCATGGGCTCCTTGTACAAGCGTAAGCATCTAGAGCAGGGGTTCTCAACGGATTTTGGGCCATGTCCCACCTAGGAACCTCTAAAATCCTGAAAATCCTGAACCTCTAAAATCCTAAAATCCTGAAAGGGAACCTCTTCCCTTCGTGATAATTAAATTTCGTTATTCAAAATTTTGCATGTATTCACCTGGAGGAAGCTTAAAAGGCCATTCACTTGTTTTTTGTTGTTTTTTTTTCAGGTCGTTTTCTAGTTATATTTTATGCAAATGAAAAATATTGTCAATATAAATACCTTTTATACAATGCATGAGCTTATTGCAATTTTATCATCTATCTTTTTTATCCTTTAAATGCATATGAATGTGACGTCATTCACATGAATTTTTTTTCAAATTAAGGTTCTAAAGTATATTCAGCCAAAGGGTGCACGTCCTGCCTATGACCCACCAAAATATTGCCAAACTCCTAGGGTGGGGCCTGCGCCCCACGTTGGGAATCATGGATCTAGAGTCTAGGGCATGTTTTATTAGTTTTGTTGTAGCGTTTTTTGCTAGTAAATTTGGTTCAACTCAAAAAGATTAATTCAATTTACTGGCTCGCTTTTTAAAGGTGAAGGCATGAGACCAAATGCTTTGAATTGTTATTTGGTTATAATTCTGTGTTAGAATAAGTTGACAGAATCATCACCGGATAATTTTGTTGATAAGAAGTGTTTGTACAGGTGCCTTTGGCAATTGAAAACTGTGCGTTTAAAAACTATTTTCAATGGGAACGATGCAGGTGTATGATTTAAAAAGATATATATTTGCAAAGGTTCGACTCTTTCTAAGGTAGAAGGTTCAGGTTCCGAAAAAAATCTTTCTAGCCTGATTATTCTCTATCAATCTTGAATTGCATTTTCCCTACCGCTTCAACCTTTAACTGATATGATTCAAAATTCTCTTCCGATCATGCAAAAAAAGAAGTTCATCACCCTTATTCAAGAACAGAATTGTTAAATAATCTCCAGGAAGAAAAACATTCGATTATTATTATAGTTTTGTCGTTTCTAAACCCAATAAGCTGAACTGGCTTTGGCTATCTGTTCTATTCTTCACAAAGCTTCTTTAGACGTTTAGGCAAGGCTGTATCTGGTATTTTTGTTTGGAAGGGATTTTGTTCAGTGGTGGGAGGATTAAAACTTTACAAAACGTATAAAACATTACAAAATTTGTTTATATACATTTGTTTTTTTTTTTCACGAGTTGGAGATAAGTACTGAGAGGAGGATGGGTTCAAACCCGGGACCCCCCCCCCCCCCCTTGATCTAGCCTTACGTCCTGGCAAGGTTTATCTAGGGCGATCTATGCTCAAAACTCTTTTTCAGGATGAATTATGACTCTTAAGTTCATACTTGTAGGTAAAAACAAAGATGACAAAGGCTCAATATATTAAAATGAATAGAGGAATTAATGATTCAAAAGATCTACCAGAGGAGTTTTTGTCTGCCATCTATGATCAAATTGCTGGAAATGAGATCAAGATGAGGGCGTCAGTAAATAGTAAAGTGACCAAATCAGGTGAGATTTATTAGCGATTTTCATTCTTCTTCTTGGCCTTTCATATGCTTTTACTAAATGCACTAAATGCTTTTTAAATAACCCAGGATTTTGTTAATTGTACTGGTTCATTTTGATTATTTTTTTTTTATTTTTATTTATTTAATATAAGCACATACCCTCCAAATGGCACGGCATGACATGGAGAAAGGATAGATACAAAGACATGGTCATTGACAAAGATATGCACTAGCACAAGCCTTTTAATTAGTGATGCATCTGGATCTATGTCAAAAGAATGCCTGAATTGACCTTACACGTAACGCCGTGTCTCTTTTCTGACATTTTTTATTTGATGAAGTTGTTGCGTTCAAACATTAAACATCAAATTTGCTTGATATTCACTCAAAAAAGAGAAAAAAAAAGGAACGTCTAAAATTTAACAGAAATTTCCGCTTGGCAAGTATCACTAATGCAAAAAAAAACAAAAAAAAAACAACATTAATGTGTATTTAATTGGCTTAAAAAAAACTTGTCCTGGCTCCACTAGGTTAAAAATAGGTCTAAAAAATAACGTAATAGATAATTAGTACCTGTGTGTATATATTTCATTAATCAAAATCACTGTTTGTATGACCACTGACAGAATGTAGGCTCGTACTCTAACCTTTGATAAGTTTTTTGGGCAATGTCATCCTAATGATCATAAAGGGGGATATCATTTATAAATGTTTTTAAAATTGTACTTTAAAGTATATTAAGTGATTAGAGTTTGGTGCTAGTTTTTTGTGATTTGGTTATAGTGAATAAACAAGAGATTGATGAACCAAAATTTAAACTACGATTTTATCTTGATAAATACAAAAAAATATGATGATTACTTCCTAGGCTCCAATGGTGTTCCTACTGGGTATCATTTGGCAGTTTGAATTTTTAGCTCAAATTTTGGCTATTGGGTATTTTTATATATGTTTTTTTCGCTTTAAAATGTCAGTTTTGCTCGCTTTTAAGAGTTTTGTCACTTTTTACTTTTGTCAGTTTTGCTCGTATTTTGGGCTAAAAGTCAGTGTAAAATTTGGAAGTCTGGACCGCAGTGCCAAAAATGGTTTGCGTTTCTTTTTTTTTTCATTATCATTTCAGTTTGTTAATACTTAATTTCTCATAAGAGGAGCACGATAATTAGGAATAATTTAAACAGCTTTGTTAAATATTTTTTAAGTATGGATTATGATTGCTTAATTAATTGGCTAAGCAGCTAATTAAATTGGCTAGTTTAAATTCTCATAAGAAAAGTAAGAGTCTAGGAATAACGTAAACGGCTTTGTTGAACATTTTGTAAAATATTAACTATAATTGCTTAATCAATTAGCTAAGTAACTAATTAAATTGGCTAATTAAATTAACTACTCGGTGGAACTTGGTAAGAACTCGGTTACTTAATGTCGTTCGTACTGTTTAGGCTAAAAGTGAACAAAGCTTCTAATTTATGTCTTTTTAACATTGAAGGCATGGGAACGGGAACAACTAGTGAGAAACAGAGGCGACTTCTTTGGAATGTTGAAATGGAGGTATTGTCTTCTACAGCTCGACAATTGATGGAGTCAGTTAGTCATGTTCAGGCTCCATTTACTACTGCTAAGCACCTTGAACACGTTCGACCAATGTTCAAGGTCAGTTCCTGCTTCTATTGAATATTTTAAACTTTCTGTTATGTTTAATTTTGAAATATATAACTAAAGAGTATAAGGTAATGCTTCACTTAGAGTTGACTTCCATAAATTATAAAGTTATGGATTCACAAAACTACTCAAAATTAAAATCAAAGCAAAATTTAGAATCATTGAATATTGGAATATTGTATAAATAAGAGAGGTAAAAGCGAGAAATAGCTGTAAAAAATTACACTGTGAAAAATAGGAAATATTTAAAACATTAAAAAGGGAATGTTAAAAACTGATCTTAGCCAAATATGCTAGAATTATTCATCTAAAAAACTTAAAATTATTCCCGTTTGCGCTCTGTAAGGTGTAATTTAATCTGGGTAGTTAGTTGGACCAGTAATATGTTTTTTGTATATTATTCTTTATTTTTTTTTATTTGTCTTTTTATTTAATGCTACAATCCTTTAAGGTTTCCTTCCATGATCATGAGGGTTTTGGCAGAAATGTAAATTAGGGAAAATGCTTGTGTTTAGGAGTTAGAAAAAAGAAAGAATATTTTGTAATGGTACCTGTCTTTATAAACTTCATCTTTGTTGACAGGAAAACGAACCGATGAAGGTTCAAACCTGTGAAGTCCTGATTTCATAAGATAACTAAGAAGTGATATGTTGTTTTGTCATTTCTGGTTGTTCGTACTTGATTCTCCTAAGAACCGTAAGACAATTGAGGGATAATTTAAACGGACTTGTTGAATACTTTATAAATCTACTACTGTATATTCATTACTTCCGAAGGTTCTTCAAAACAAACTTCTGGCCTACCACTTTTTGACTTAATAAATATCCGATTCTATATAACAGCAATAAGTTACTGTGAGTGCATATTTCTTTCTTTATTTAAAATGATATAGTCAAATACCAAATAACATAAAAAAATGTACCTAACGGTAAAAAATTAGACAAAAACCTAAAGTAAAAAATAAAACTAACGAAGTTTCGAGGAAGCTATCTCGAGAGACTAACCACCGTTATCTGTAGCTAAACTGTGGTCTGTAGCTATGTTCAGTAACTTCTTATAGGCTATAGGTCATAGCTTATTTTATAAAAGGTTCTGTAACTATGGAACGTATCTGTCCATTCTTTCTTTCCCTGTTTATAAATACCATTGCAGATGGATGTCATAAGTTGGAATCCTACCTCGTGTCTTAGTTTCTCTAAACTTCATCAGTTTATTGCTTTGAATATTAGAATTTCCGTTTTATTTTTTACTATTTGATACATTTCTCGGTGATTTTATTTTATAGTTGGCTCTGTCTGTATTTTGACACTCTACTTTGTCTTGGCATTATAAAGTAAATTCAACAATTTCATGTGTTTGCTATAGTTTCCTCTTTTGTTATTTTGACCTTGTGTAGGTAATGAGGTTCTTAATTCGGCTACTTTAAAACAAGTTGTTCGATTTAATAAATTTTGAACGGAATTTTTTTGTGACTTTAAGAAGTTTCGGGGCTTTCGGCTTATATTGGTGTCGAAAACACGCTTCAATCCGACTGGTTTGAAGTAGTCCAGGACGTGGATCTTCTGACCTTTTATATTATGTTTGGTATCGCTAGTGGCTAATATTTTAAGAAGACCCTAGATGGTCAGTCATTTTGATCAAAAGTTTTCGTCAATCGATTGACGTGTGCTTTAATCACCCTTCAATCAACCCTTCAATCTTGACTAAAGCTAATCTAAGACACTGCTTTTGATCAAAATGATTGAGTCATTCAAACTCTATCAATCACCGTCAACGCTTCACTCAAACGTCAAACAGGTTCCTAGACGGTCAATTCTGCTTGAGTCAATCGATTGACGGAAGCTTCTGATCAAAATAATTGACCATCTCATATGCTTTTACTAAATGCACTAAATGCTTTTTAAAATAACCCAGGATTTTGTCAATTGTACTGGTTCATTTTCATTTTTTTTTTTTTATTTATTTTATTTTTTTATTTATTTAATATAAGCACATCCCCTCCAAATGGCACGGCATGATATGGAGAAAGGATAGATACAAAGAAATGGTCATTGACAAAGATATGCACTAGCACATGCTGGTCAATTCTGCTTGAGCCAGTCGATTGACGGAAGCTTTTGATCAAAAAGATTGACCGTCTAGGGCCTCCTTAAGATTGCTGTTCTTATATTTTCTCAATTAATCTGTAAGCTTAGAAATAAGTTAAAACATGTTTTAAAAAATGCAATACTCTGTAGAAAAGGAATACAGTTATTTTTCTTTTGCAGCTGGCATGGACCCCATTTTTAGCTGCGTTCAGTGTTGGGTTGCAAGATTGTGATGACCCAGAAATAGCGACTCTTTGTCTGGATGGAATTAGGTGCTCAGTACGAGTTGCTTGCATATTTCACATGGAGGTGAATGTTTTGTCCTTGTCTTATTGTAAAAGCCATGGTCGTTTATTTAAAATCAAAGCCTATAGGAGACTAATATGACTAGAAACAAATATAAATGTTACCACTGTAATATCTGTAGCGTTAAGTTGCCCGAGACTAGACTACTGGCACTCCTATCCCCTCCCAAACTTTTTCTTTGACCGTATCTCAAGAAATTATAAAGCCCTTTAGGTTCAAATTACAATAAGACATTAATAAATTGAACATTAACAAACTGAATAACATTAATAAATTACTGTTAGCAATTTATCTAAGTTTATAGCATCTTGGTAATAATTAAACGTTTCATAATATTTCAAACATTTTAAGTTTAAATTACAATAAGACATCCATAAATTGAACATTAATAGAATTGTTATAAGTTATTCTTACTGCATAGTTGTTTCTTAATTAAACAGGTCGTAGCCAAATAACCAAATCCAAAAAAAAAAACAAATTCCATTTTAAGTCGTACAATGTATTTTGTTTCTAAACTTGTCACAAACTAGTATGATTTGCCCATCCTTCTCTTATATCATCGCCGTTAATGTATAATTAAAGGAATTAAGAGATCGAGGGAAATAGCACAAAAAATTATCGAGTTTGCATATTGTCGCTGTTACGCCTAAAGGTCACATCCGATATTTTAACCCTATTTAAGGTAATTGCCAATAACCGTTCGCTAAGATTTTCTGAAAGGGTAGATCAGGAGGATCAACATGTCATTAAACATACATTGCCCTGCGGGTTCTGTCTTTGAATGCAGCCCAGAAACGGCTTTTGGCAATCTTGGGAAAGGTTCTCCAGCTAGTAAGAAAAAAACATGTTATTTACTTTTACTTGTTGGGTGATAAAACATTTTTTTTCTTACTCTTTCGTAAGTCTTGTAATAAATCCCCCCCCCCTCCCCGTCTATGTTTACATATCTTTCATAACTATTCAAGGACCTCTCAAAGCCTTCAAACGTTCAAGACTCATATCGATTCCTACAATTCATTAAGAGACTATGCCTTCGTCTTCTCCATCGTTAGCTATAACTGGATATGTATAACGAAATTTGGTCTCAGAGACAAATGGACAAAGTTAAATGAAAGTTTTAAAACTTTTGCATTCTTTTTGTTGTATAGTGTGTTTGCTTCTCTTATATGTTGTTGTATATTATGTAAGTGCTTATTTTCACTCAACTAGTCAAATTTAGGATCTTATATATAAAGAACTTCATTTTGTATCTCACGTTTTTTTTTTTTTTAAGAAGAAACATTATATAGTAACCTTTTGTGGGGCCGCCTCTTTTTTTGTGCAAAATTCAAAAACATTAAGTCAGTTTTTTCGTGGATCAGATGAAGCTTTAAACGACAGATTTTTTTTTCATACAAAGATTTGTTTTCTCAAAGGAAGTGTTTTCATGTTCAACTCCATCATAGGCAGCACGCTAGCGTTGCCTAAGTAAAGAACGATCTGGGCACAATGTGTTTTTTTTTTTTTTTTTTTTTTTTTTTTTTTTTTTTTTTTTTTTTTTTTTTTTTTTTTTTTTTTCATACCCGGGCACTTCGTATCGAAGGAGTCGTCGTAGAAACTTCGAAAAGGGCTCATTCGATTGGAAATTGGAGTGGCTAGTGCCCTTTTTAATAGTCGAAAGTGATTGGAGGGCAACTAGCCCCCCCCCCCCCCATCATTCCCCCAAACACATCCAATCAAAATTTTGAGATAGCCATTTTATTCAGCGTATTTGATTTCCAGATAGAAAATATGTTTTTAAGGAGGACACTCCCCCACAACCCCCAGGGCAAGGGTTTTAAGTTATGCCCTGGGGGCATATAAGGTTTTTATAGAAGGCGTTGTCGTAGAAACTTCAAAACAGGCTCATTCGATTGGAAATTCAAAGGGCTAGTACCCTTTTTAATAGTCGAAAGTGATTGGAGGGCAGCTAGCCTCCCCCCACGCCCATTTTTTCCCCAAACACATCCAATCAAAATTTTTAGATAGCCATTTTATTCAACGTAGTTGAAAGTTTTGGAAATTAGGTCTTTAAGGATGACCACACCTCCCCCCACAGCCCTCAGGGCAAGGGTTGTAAGTTATGCCCTGGGGGCATATAAGGTTTTTATAGAAGGCGTTGTCGTAGAAACTTCAAAATAGGCTCATTCGATTGGAAATTCAAAGGGCTAGTACCCTTTTTAATAGTCGAAAGTGATTGGAGGGCAACTAGCCCCTCCCCACGCCCATCATTCCCCCAAACACATCCAATCAAAATTTTTAGATAGCCATTTTATTCAACGTAGTTGAAAGTTTTGGAAATTAGGTCTTTAAGGATGACCACCCCTCCCCCCACAGCCCTCAGGGCAAGGGTTTTAAGTTATGCCCTGGGGGCATATAGGGTTTTTATAGAAGGCGTTGTCGTAGAAACTTCAAAATAGGCTCATTCGATTGGAAATTCAAAGGGCTAGTACCCTTTTTAATAGTCGAAAGTGATTGGAGGGCAACTAGCCCCGCCCCACGCCCATCATTCCCCCAAACACATCCAATCAAAATTTTGAGATATCCATTTTGTTCAGCGTAGTTGATTTCCAGATAGAAAATATGTTTTTAAGGAGGACACTCCCCCACAACCCTCCCTTTTTAATAGTCGAAAGTGATTGGAGGGCAACTAGCCCCCCCCCCACGCCCATCATTCCCCCAAACACATCCAATCAAAAATTTTGAGGTAGCCATTTTGTTCAGCTTAGTTGTTTTCCAGATAGAAAATATGTTTTTGAGGAGGACACTCCCTCACAACCCTCAGGGCAAGGGTTTAAGTTAAGGCCTGGGGGCACATAAAGTTTTATAGAAGAAAATATGTTTTTGAGGAGGACACTCCCTCACAACCCTCAGGGTAAGGGTTTTAAGTTAAGGCCTGGGGGCACATAAGGTTTTTATAGAAGGCGTTGTCGTAGAAACTTCAAAATAGGCTCATTCGATTGGAAATTCAAAGGGCTAGTACCCTTTTTAATAGTCGAAAGTGATTGGAGGGCAACTAGCCCCCCTACGGCCTTCATCCCCCCAAACACATCCAATCAAAATTTTGAGATAGCAATTTTGTTCAGCGTAGTTGATTTCCAGATAGAAAACATATTTTTGAGGAGGACACTCCCCACAGCCCTTAGGGCAAGGATTATAAGTCATGCCCTGGGGGCATATAAGGTTTTTATTGAAATCTTTGTCGTAGAAACTTGAAAAAGGGCTCATTCGATTTGAAATTCAAAGGACTAGTACCCTTTTAATAGTCAAAAGTGACTTGAGGGCAACTAACCCCCTCTCACGCCCACCTTTTCCCCTAACACATCCAATCAAAATTTTTAGATAGCCATTTTATTCAACGTAGTTGAAAGTTTTGGAAATTAGGTCTTTAAGGATGACAACCCCTCCCCCTACAGCCCTCAGGGCAAGGGTTGTAAGTTATGCCCTGGGGGCATATAAAGTTTTTATTGAAAGCGTTGTCGTAGAAACTTCAAAAGGGCTCATTCAATTGGAAATTAAAAGGGCTAGTGCCTTTTTTTATAGTTGAAAGTGATTGGATAGCGACTAACGACCCTCTCACGCCCATTATTTTCCCAAACACATCGAATTAAAATTTTGAGATATCCATTTTCTTCAACGTAGTTGAAAGTTCTGGAAATTTTGTCTTTTAGGATGATAACCCCCTCAGAGCCCTCAGTGCAAGAGTTGTAAGTTATGCCCTGGGGGCATATAAAGTTTTTATTGAAAGCGTTGTGGTAGAAACTTCAAAAGGGCTCATTCGATCGGAAATTCAAAGGACTAGTTCCCTTTTTAATAGTCGAAAGTGATTTGAAGGAAACTAACCCCCCTCTCACACCCATCATTCCCCCAAACACATCGAATCAAAATTTTGAGATAGCCATTTTGTTCAGCGTAGTTGTTTTCCAGATAGAAAATATGTTTTTGAGGAGGCACTCCCTCACAATCCTCAGGGTAAGGGTTTTAAGTTATGCCCTGGGGGCATATAAGGTTTTTATAGAAGGCGTTGTCGTAGAAACTTCAAAACAGGCTCATTCGATTGGAAATTCAAAGGGCTAGTGCCCTTTTTTAATAGTCGAAAGTGATTGGAGGGCAACCAGCCCCCCCCCCACGCCCATCATTCCCCCAAACACATCCAATCAAAATTTTGAGGTAGCCATTTTGTTCAGCGTAGTTGTTTTCCAGATAGAAAATATGTATTTGAGGAGGACATTCCCTCACAACCCTCAGGGCAAGGGTTTTAAGTTAAGACCTGGGGACACATAAGGTTTTTATAGAAGAAAATATGTTTTTGAGGAGGAAACTCCCTCACAACCCTCAGGGCAAGGGTTTTAAGTTAAGGCCTGGGGGCACATAAGGTTTTTATAGAAGGTGTTGTCGTAGAAACTTCAAAACAGGCTCATTCGATTGGAAATTCAAAGGGCTAGTACCCTTTTTAATAGTCGAAAGTGATTGGAGGGCAACTAGCCCCCCATACGGCCTTCATCCCCCCTAAACACATCCAATCAAAATTTTGAGATAGCCATTTTGTTCCAGATAGAAGAAAATATGTTTTTGAGGAGGACACTCCCTCACAGCCCTCAGGGCAAGGATTATAAGTTATGCCCTGGGAGCATATAAGGTTTTTATAGAAGGCGTTGTCGTAGAAACTTCAAAACAGGCTCATTCGATTGGAAATTCAAAGGGCTAGTACCCTTTTTAATAGTCAAAAGTGATTGGAGGGCAGCTAGCCGCCCCCCTCCCCCCCCCCCCCCCCCCCCCACGCCCATCATTCTCCCAAACACATCCAATCAAAATTTTGAGATAATCATTTTGTTCAGCGTAGTTGATTTCCAGATAGAGAATATGTTTTTGAGGAAGTTTTTATACAAACCTCCTCCCTCCCACTTGCCCATTATGTTTCAAAACTAAATGTTGCCTTAACATTAAATCAAAATGCACTGTGATAATGCTAATTCCCAATAAGTTTTCTCAGCAGTATCCCAAGAACGACTGAGGGTATTATGTTCAAACTTTCGAGGCTACTTCTGCTCTTAAAATTTAACCAAATCAAAATAGTGTAAGTGTATCCAAGCTATCAAAGAGAGTAAACAGATTTCTTTACCAATGGTATCAAGTTTTCCATTTCAGGTCAACTAGAGGAGGTGTGAAACTAAGTTACAGTGCTATTTGTGTCCAGATTTTTAAAATGGTGTATGTTGTTAAAAATTGCTGAAAATTTTTCTCCAGCATACAAATAGCAGGCCAAACTATAAAGTCTTAAAAAACGAAAAGATTTAAAGTGTTATTTTCTTTTTCCCTGAAAAGACTATGTCAATATAAAACGAACAGAAATTAATTAAAAAAACTTTTTCCACAAAATAAGTTTTTCAAAGAAAAGTAAAGAACTCCATTAAACAAAAAATGAGCAAAAATAAAATCAAATAATCTACTAAGCTCGAAACTACCACAAATCAGCATTGATAAATAAATGAAACCCAAAACGAACAGAAATTACAAAAAATAACCGGGTCAATCTCAAAACGAGCAGAAATTAATATAAGTTTGGCGCAAAACCCCTGTCCCTTCCCAAGGCCAGAACAAAATTTGTACTTTACTGAAAAAATACAAATGAATGTGCATTGTCAGTTTGGTATACATATACTGATATTTAGTAATCAAAATGTTAAAATTATTTGATTTATTAAATTTATAAAAGTAAAAACATGGAGTTCTTTACTTTTCTTTGAAAAACTTATTTTGTGGAAAAAGTTTTTTTTTATTAATCAAAGAAAACATTGTGATCCCTAGTTAGATACCCAGCTGAGGATTTTGATGACTGAGAACTATTACTCCTATAACTGCCAAGCCAAAAATTTCATGTAAAGGAATAAATGCGCCCAATTCCAGTTTGTCTTGTGATTTTTTTTTTTTTTTTTTTTTTTTCATACCCGGGCACTTCGTATCGAAGGAGTCGTCGTAGAAACTTCGAAAAGGGCTCATTCGATTGGAAATTGGAGTGGCTAGTGCCCTTTTTAATAGTCGAAAGTGATTGGAGGGCAACTAGCCCCCCCCCCCCCCTGCCCATCATTCCCCCAAACACATCCAATCAAAATTTTGAGATAGCCATTTTATTCAGCGTATTTGATTTCCAGATAGAAAATATGTTTTTAAGGAGGACACTCCCCCACAACCCCAGGGCAAGGGTTTTAAGTTATGCCCTGGGGGCATATAAGGTTTTTATAGAAGGCGTTGTCGTAGAAACTTCAAAACAGGCTCATTCGATTGGAAATTCAAAGGGCTAGTACCCTTTTTAATAGTCGAAAGTGATTGGAGGGCAGCTAGCCTCCCCCCACGCCCATTTTTTCCCCAAACACATCCAATCAAAATTTTTAGATAGCCATTTTATTCAACGTAGTTGAAAGTTTTGGAAATTAGGTCTTTAAGGATGACCACACCTCCCCCCACAGCCCTCAGGGCAAGGGTTGTAAGTTATGCCCTGGGGGCATATAAGGTTTTTATAGAAGGCGTTGTCGTAGAAACTTCAAAATAGGCTCATTCGATTGGAAATTCAAAGGGCTAGTACCCTTTTTATAGTCGAAAGTGATTGGAGGGCAACTAGCCCCGCCCCACGCCCATCATTCCCCCAAACACATCCAATCAAAATTTTTAGATAGCCATTTTATTCAACGTAGTTGAAAGTTTTGGAAATTAGGTCTTTAAGGATGACCACCCCTCCCCCCACAGCCCTCAGGGCAAGGGTTTTAAGTTATGCCCTGGGGGCATATAGGGTTTTTATAGAAGGCGTTGTCGTAGAAAAACTTCAAAATAGGCTCATTCGATTGGAAATTCAAAGGGCTAGTACCCTTTTTAATAGTCGAAAGTGATTGGAGGGCAACTAGCCCCGCCCCACGCCCATCATTCCCCCAAACACATCCAATCAAAATTTTGAGATATCCATTTTGTTCAGCGTAGTTGATTTCCAGATAGAAAATATGTTTTTAAGGAGGACACTCCCCCACAACCCTCCCTTTTTAATAGTCGAAAGTGATTGGAGGGCAACTAGCCCCCCCCCACGCCCATCATTCCCCCAAACACATCCAATCAAAATTTTGAGGTAGCCATTTTGTTGTCAGCTTAGTTGTTTTCCAGATAGAAAATATGTTTTTGAGGAGGACACTCCCTCACAACCCTCAGGGCAAGGGTTTTAAGTTAAGGCCTGGGGGCACATAAAGTTTTATAGAAGAAAATATGTTTTTGAGGAGGACACTCCCTCACAACCCTCAGGGTAAGGGTTTTAAGTTAAGGCCTGGGGCACATAAGGTTTTTATAGAAGGCGTTGTCGTAGAAACTTCAAAATAGGCTCATTCGATTGGAAATTCAAAGGGCTAGTACCCTTTTTAATAGTCGAAAGTGATTGGAGGGCAACTAGCCCCCCTACGGCCTTCATCCCCCCAAACACATCCAATCAAAATTTTGAGATAGCAATTTTGTTCAGCGTAGTTGATTTCCAGATAGAAAACATATTTTTGAGGAGGACACTCCCCCACAGCCCTTAGGGCAAGGATTATAAGTCATACCCTGGGGGCATATAAGGTTTTTATTGAAATCTTTGTCGTAGAAACTTGAAAAGGGCTCATTCGATTTGAAATTCAAAGGACTAGTACCCTTTTAATAGTCAAAAGTGACTTGAGGGCAACTAACCCCCCTCTCACGCCCACCTTTTCCCCTAACACATCCAATCAAAATTTTTAGATAGCCATTTTATTCAACGTAGTTGAAAGTTTTGGAAATTAGGTCTTTAAGGATGACAACCCCTCCCCCTACAGCCCTCAGGGCAAGGGTTGTAAGTTATGCCCTGGGGGCATATAAAGTTTTTATTGAAAGCGTTGTCGTAGAAACTTCAAAAGGGCTCATTCAATTGGAAATTGAAAGGGCTAGTGCCTTTTTTAATAGTTGAAAGTGATTGGATAGCGACTAACGACCCTCTCACGCCCATTATTTTCCCAAACACATCGAATTAAATTTTGAGATATCCATTTTCTTCAACGTAGTTGAAAGTTCTGGAAATTTTGTCTTTTAGGATGATAACCCCTCAGAGCCCTCAGTGCAAGAGTTGTAAGTTATGCCCTGGGGGCATATAAAGTTTTTATTGAAAGCGTTGTGGTAGAAACTTCAAAAGGGCTCATTCGATCGGAAATTCAAAGGACTAGTTCCCTTTTTAATAGTCGAAAGTGATTTGAAGGAAACTAACCCCCCTCTCACACCCATCATTCCCCCAAACACATCGAATCAAAATTTTGAGATAGCCATTTTGTTCAGCGTAGTTGTTTTCCAGATAGAAAATATGTTTTTGAGGAGGCACTCCCTCACAATCCTCAGGGTAAGGGTTTTAAGTTATGCCCTGGGGGCATATAAGGTTTTTATAGAAGGCGTTGTCGTAGAAACTTCAAAACAGGCTCATTCGATTGGAAATTCAAAGGGCTAGTGCCCTTTTTAATAGTCGAAAGTGATTGGAGGGCAACCAGCCCCCCCCACGGCCATCATTCCCCCAAACACATCCAATCAAAATTTTGAGGTAGCCATTTTGTTCAGCGTAGTTGTTTTCCAGATAGAAAATATGTATTTGAGGAGGACATTCCCTCACAACCCTCAGGGCAAGGGTTTTAAGTTAAGACCTGGGGACACATAAGGTTTTTATAGAAGAAAATATGTTTTTTGAGGAGGAAACTCCCTCACAACCCTCAGGGCAAGGGTTTTAAGTTAAGGCCTGGGGGCACATAAGGTTTTTATAGAAGGTGTTGTCGTAGAAACTTCAAAACAGGCTCATTCGATTGGAAATTCAAAGGGCTAGTACCCTTTTAATAGTCGAAAGTGATTGGAGGGCAACTAGCCCCCCATACGGCCTTCATCCCCCTAAACACATCCAATCAAAATTTTGAGATAGCCATTTTGTTCCAGATAGAAGAAAATATGTTTTTGAGGAGGACACTCCCTCACAGCCCTCAGGGCAAGGATTATAAGTTATGCCCTGGGAGCATATAAGGTTTTTATAGAAGGCGTTGTCGTAGAAACTTCAAAACAGGCTCATTCGATTGGAAATTCAAAGGGCTAGTACCCTTTTTAATAGTCAAAAGTGATTGGAGGGCAGCTAGCCGCCCCCCTCCCCCCCCCCCACGCCCATCATTCTCCCAAACACATCCAATCAAAATTTTGAGATAATCATTTGTTCAGCGTAGTTGATTTCCAGATAGAGAATATGTTTTTGAGGAAGTTTTTATACAAACCTCCTCCCTCCCACTTGCCCATTATGTTTCAAAACTAAATGTTGCCTTAACATTAAATCAAAATGCACTGTGATAATGCTAATTCCCAATAAGTTTTCTCAGCAGTATCCCAAGAACGACTGAGGGTATTATGTTCAAACTTTCGAGGCTACTTCTGCTCTTAAAATTTAACCAAATCAAAATAGTGTAAGTGTATCCAAGCTATCAAAGAGAGTAAACAGATTTCTTTGCCAATGGTATCAAGTTTTCCATTTCAGGTCAACTAGAGGAGGTGTGAAACTAAGTTACAGTGCTATTTGTGTCCAGATTTTTAAAATGGTGTATGTTGTTAAAAATTGCTGAAAATTTTTCTCCAGCATACAAATAGCAGGCCAAACTATAAAGTCTTAAAAAACGAAAAGATTTAAAGTGTTATTTTCTTTTTCCCTGAAAAGACTATGTCAATATAAAACGAACAGAAAATTAATTAAAAAAAACTTTTTCCACAAAATAAGTTTTTCAAAGAAAAGTAAAGAACTCCATTAAACAAAAAATGAGCAAAAATAAAATCAAATAATCTACTAAGCTCGAAACTACCACAAATCAGCATTGATAAATAAATGAAACCCAAAACGAACAGAAATTACAAAAAATAACCGGGTCAATCTCAAAACGAGCAGAAATTAATATAAGTTTGGCGCAAAACCCCTGTCCCTTCCCAAGGCCAGAACAAAATTTGTACTTTACTGAAAAAATACAAATGAATGTGCATTGTCAGTTTGGTATACATATACTGATATTTAGTAATCAAAATGTTAAAATTATTTGATTTATTAAAGTTATAAAAGTAAAAACATGGAGTTCTTTACTTTTCTTTGAAAAAACTTATTTTGTGGAAAAAGTTTTTTTTTATTAATCAAAGAAAACATTGTGATCCCTAGTTAGATACCCAGCTGAGGATTTTGATGACTGAGAACTATTACTCCTATAACTGCCAAGCCAAAAAATTTCATGTAAAGGAATAAATGCGCCCAATTCCAGTTTGTCTTGTGAATTTTTTTTTTTTTTTTTTTTTTTTTTTTTTTTTTTTTTTTTTTTTTTTTTTTTTTTCATACCCGGGCACTTCGTATCGAAGGAGTCGTCGTAGAAACTTCGAAAAGGGCTCATTCGATTGGAAATTCGAGTGGCTAGTGCCCTTTTTAATAGTCGAAAGTGATTGGAGGGCAACTAGCCCCCCCCCCCCCGCCCCATCATTCCCCCAAACACATCCAATCAAAATTTGAGATAGCCATTTTATTCAGCGTATTTGATTTCCAGATAGAAAAATATGTTTTTAAGGAGGACACTCCCCCACAACCCCCAGGGCAAGGGTTTTAAGTTATGCCCTGGGGGCATATAAGGTTTTTATAGAAGGCGTTGTCGTAGAAACTTCAAAACAGGCTCATTCGATTGGAAATTCAAAGGGCTAGTACCCTTTTTAATAGTCGAAAGTGATTGGAGGGCAGCTAGCCTCCCCCCACGCCCATTTTTTTCCCCAAACACATCCAATCAAAATTTTTAGATAGCCATTTTATTCAACGTAGTTGAAAGTTTTGGAAATTAGGTCTTTAAGGATGACCACACCTCCCCCCACAGCCCTCAGGGCAAGGGTTGTAAGTTATGCCCTGGGGGCATATAAGGTTTTTATAGAAGGCGTTGTCGTAGAAACTTCAAAATAGGCTCATTCGATTGGAAATTCAAAGGGCTAGTACCCTTTTTAATAGTCGAAAGTGATTGGAGGGCAACTAGCCCCGCCCCACGCCCATCATTCCCCCAAACACATCCAATCAAAATTTTTAGATAGCCATTTTATTCAACGTAGTTGAAAGTTTTGGAAATTAGGTCTTTAAGGATGACCACCCCTCCCCCCACAGCCCTCAGGGCAAGGGTTTTAAGTTATGCCCTGGGGGCATATAGGGTTTTTATAGAAGGCGTTGTCGTAGAAACTTCAAAATAGGCTCATTCGATTGGAAATTCAAAGGGCTAGTACCCTTTTTAATAGTCGAAAATGATTGGAGGGCAACTAGCCCCGCCCCACGCCCATCATTCCCCCAAACACATCCAATCAAAATTTTGAGATATCCATTTTGTTCAGCGTAGTTGATTTCCAGATAGAAAATATGTTTTTAAGGAGGACACTCCCCCACAACCCTCCCTTTTTAATAGTCGAAAGTGATTGGAGGGCAACTAGCCCCCCTACGGCCTTCATCCCCCAAACACATCCAATCAAAATTTTGAGATAGCAATTTTGTTCAGCGTAGTTGATTTCCAGATAGAAAACATATTTTTGAGGAGGACACTCCCCCACAGCCCTTAGGGCAAGGATTATAAGTCATACCTGGGGGCATATAAGGTTTTTATTGAAATCTTTGTCGTAGAAACTTGAAAAAGGGCTCATTCGATTTGAAATTCAAAGGACTAGTACCCTTTTAATAGTCAAAAGTGACTTGAGGGCAACTACCCCCCTCTCACGCCCACCTTTTCCCCTAACACATCCAATCAAAATTTTTAGATAGCCATTTTATTCAACGTAGTTGAAAGTTTTGGAAATTAGGTCTTTAAGGATGACAACCCTCCCCCTACAGCCCTCAGGGCAAGGGTTGTAAGTTATGCCCTGGGGGCATATAAAGTTTTTATTGAAAGCGTTGTCGTAGAAACTTCAAAAGGGCTCATTCAATTGGAAATTGAAAGGGCTAGTGCCTTTTTTAATAGTTGAAAGTGATTGGATAGCGACTAACGACCCTCTCACGCCCATTATTTTCCCAAACACATCGAATTAAAATTTTGAGATATCCATTTTCTTCAACGTAGTTGAAAGTTCTGGAAATTTTGTCTTTTAGGATGATAACCCCCTCAGAGCCCTCAGTGCAAGAGTTGTAAGTTATGCCCTGGGGGCATATAAAGTTTTTATTGAAAGCGTTGTGGTAGAAACTTCAAAAGGGCTCATTCGATCGGAAATTCAAAGGACTAGTTCCCTTTTTAATAGTCGAAAGTGATTTGAAGGAAACTAACCCCCCTCTCTCACACCCATCATTCCCCCAAACACATCGAATCAAAATTTTGAGATAGCCATTTTGTTCAGCGTAGTTGTTTTCCAGATAGAAAATATGTTTTTGAGGAGGCACTCCCTCACAATCCTCAGGGTAAGGGTTTTAAGTTATGCCCTGGGGGCATATAAGGTTTTTATAGAAGGCGTTGTCGTAGAAACTTCAAAACAGGCTCATTCGATTGGAAATTCAAAGGGCTAGTGCCCTTTTTAATAGTCGAAAGTGATTGGAGGGCAACCAGCCCCCCCCACGGCCATCATTCCCCCAAACACATCCAATCAAAATTTTGAGGTAGCCATTTTGTTCAGCGTAGTTGTTTTCCAGATAGAAAATATGTATTTGAGGAGGACATTCCCTCACAACCCTCAGGGCAAGGGTTTTAAGTTAAGACCTGGGGACACATAAGGTTTTTATAGAAGAAAATATGTTTTTGAGGAGGAAACTCCCTCACAACCCTCAGGGCAAGGGTTTTAAGTTAAGGCCTGGGGGCACATAAGGTTTTTATAGAAGGTGTTGTCGTAGAAACTTCAAAACAGGCTCATTCGATTGGAAATCAAAGGGCTAGTACCCTTTTTAATAGTCGAAAGTGATTGGAGGGCAACTAGCCCCCCATACGGCCTTCATCCCCCCTAAACACATCCAATCAAAATTTTGAGATAGCCATTTTGTTCCAGATAGAAGAAAATATGTTTTTGAGGAGGACACTCCCTCACAGCCCTCAGGGCAAGGATTATAAGTTATGCCCTGGGGAGCATATAAGGTTTTTATAGAAGGCGTTGTCGTAGAAACTTCAAAACAGGCTCATTCGATTGGAAATTCAAAGGGCTAGTACCCTTTTTAATAGTCAAAAGTGATTGGAGGGTAGCTAGCCGCCCCCCCCCCCCCCACGCCCATCATTCTCCCAAACACATCCAATCAAAATTTTGAGATAATCATTTTGTTCAGCGTAGTTGATTTCCAGATAGAGAATATGTTTTGAGGAAGTTTTTATACAAACCTCCTCCCTCCCACTTGCCCATTATGTTTCAAAACTAAATGTTGCCTTAACATTAAATCAAAATGCACTGTGATAATGCTAATTCCCAATAAGTTTTCTCAGCAGTATCCCAAGAACGACTGAGGGTATTATGTTCAAACTTTCGAGGCTACTTCTGCTCTTAAAATTTAACCAAATCAAAATAGTGTAAGTGTATCCAAGCTATCAAAGAGAGTAAACAGATTTCTTTGCCAATGGTATCAAGTTTTCCATTTCAGGTCAACTAGAGGAGGTGTGAAACTAAGTTACAGTGCTATTTGTGTCCAGATTTTTAAAATGGTGTATGTTGTTAAAAATTGCTGAAAATTTTTCTCCAGCATACAAATAGCAGGCCAAACTATAAAGTCTTAAAAAACGAAAAGATTTAAAGTGTTATTTTCTTTTTCCCTGAAAAGACTATGTCAATATAAAACGAACAGAAATTAATTAAAAAAACTTTTTCCACAAAATAAGTTTTTCAAAGAAAAGTAAAGAACTCCATTAAACAAAAAATGAGCAAAAATAAAATCAAATAATCTACTAAGCTCGAAACTACCACAAATCAGCATTGATAAATAAATGAAACCCAAAACGAACAGAAATTACAAAAAATAACCGGGTCAATCTCAAAACGAGCAGAAATTAATATAAGTTTGGCGCAAAACCCCTGTCCCTTCCCAAGGCCAGAACAAAATTTGTACTTTACTGAAAAAATACAAATGAATGTGCATTGTCAGTTTGGTATACATATACTGATATTTAGTAATCAAAATGTTAAAATTATTTGATTTATTAAAGTTATAAAAGTAAAAACATGGAGTTCTTTACTTTTCTTTGAAAAACTTATTTTGTGGAAAAAGTTTTTTTTTATTAATCAAAGAAAACATTGTGATCCCTAGTTAGATACCCAGCTGAGGATTTTGATGACTGAGAACTATTACTCCTATAACTGCCAAGCCAAAAATTTCATGTAAAGGAATAAATGCGCCCAATTCCAGTTTGTCTTGTGAATTTTCACTTAAAATCTAAGCAAACCTAACAGCCCAATTATGAAAAGAAGAAAAACTCTGTTACGAAGGTAAATTTAATTTTTTCCATTGACATTTTTTAGTAGCCATGCATGAAATTATTTTTTTCTGTTAGTGTCATACATTTAGTGATCTCTGGGCTTAGTAAATTTCTCTCTGGCCATCGGACATTGGTTGCTGCCAAACCAAGTTACGTGTTTCGTTGAATAGGAGAAGAATAAAAGAACTTAATTTGACTTGTTGATTTATTTTTGTAGAGAGACAATTTCAGGGAAATTAGGGAGGTACCATTTACTCTGCTATATCATCATACGGCTAATATTTGAAAAAAAAATTCGCCCTACGCATCCAAACTTCCACTGAAAAGCAAACATAATTAATTACTAATGGTCATTCAATATCAGTTGCCCACTTGCCTGCAAATCCTATGGACATGGTCGGTCATACATCTTTGAATCATTCTTGGGACTCCATTGCATAGACTATTTGAATTATTCTTACTCTATGTCTATCTACCTTAGTTCTGCCCTAAGATGGATGATAAAACTATGCTAATTTTACCAATATTTATGGTTTGATGATAAAGTGTACTTCGTTCCTTATTATATATGCATGTAGTTGCACTTCTAAGATTTAATAACTTTTCATCATCACTGTCTATTAAAAGGATTTTATCCCTATTTGAACTTTTATTTATCGTCATGGAAAGGCAGTGTGGTCTCCGAAATTATCTAAATAACTGACTAGAATAACTAACTCACAACTTGTGCGGTTGAGGACCAAAATTAAGTATAAAATATAAATTATTCCTTTGCCTATTCTTATAGCAATTTCTTGAGTAATTTGTGGGACGTATTTTCCAAAACAATTCCTGCTATATAATCTTCAGATGTCCCGTCTTCCGTTGGTCTCTATTGAAAATTATCAGTTGCGGGAGCAGGAGCGTTCAGTGCCTCATTTCATTCGGGGGGGGGGGGGGCGATCTTCGTAAATTTTACTGAATTGCTGCATTTCTGCTGATTTTGCAAAATTTCTACCGAAGTTTTCGACTTCGGCAAAATTTTTTTACCGAATCCCAAAAAAGTTGGGGGGGGGGCACTCCAACCACCCACCCCCCGGGGACGCCCCTGGTCGGGAGACAGTTGCCAGCGTTGTATCTATTAGGCAATTTGAAGAATTTTGTGCTTCAAAGGGATTTTTAGCGTCCCCACGGTGGTAAAGGCCCTTCCTGTGCCATGTTACTGCCCATGAATGTTTCTAACTATGGCTTCTTTTTGTTTTCTGGTGTGTGTTTTTTTGTGTGTCTTCCTTGTCTTGTATTGGATGACAATTTTACAATATGTATTAGGGAAGGGGGGAAGGGGTCAAAATTAAAACACTTTGAATTGAATGAAATTATTTTATTATAGGGATGACCGATTTGGAAGCAAACGATTACAGTTATTTAGTTTGTATTATTTAATTCAGATGCCTTTAAACATTTTCTAGAGTATTGAATATATTTTGCATCTTTTTTTTCAGTTGGAACGGGACGCATACGTTCAAGCCTTGGCAAGATTTACATTATTAACTGCCAATTCTGCAATATCCGAGCTAAAGGCAAAAAACATCGACACTATTAAAACGCTAATTACTGTGGCCCATACAGACGGTTAGTTCTGTCTCTATTTTCACAGTACTGTTAGATGATTTTAATGGTACCATTATGTTAGTTTGAAGGTCTTGAATGAATAGAACTGGACAACCAGACTGTTGCCGCCAGGCCTAAAACGAAACGGCAAACCCACACTTATAAAATGAATTAGTGAGAAAAATTTCTCTGATGGATGTTTATTAATTGGTCACACTTGCTGAGATGTTTTCGCTTAGCAAGAGTGATGGGAGAGGGCCAGCCGTACTTAACAAAAGAAACTTCAGTATCTCTAACTCGGGGCCTACTTGATATGATTTTATGTATTACATACCAAGCCATATTATTCAACTACATTCAGTAATATTTATGCGTTTTTTTTTTCGCTCAGATCCCTCTCATCTCGCTCACGCTCATCACGCACGATCCCTCTCAGAATCCTCAAACAGATCCCTCTTCCCAAGTCATATTTCTTATTCTTTCTTCAAAATTTTATTAATCTAAGATACATTCTTTTGTTTTAAGTACAACAATTCATCGTTCATTTAATGGATTTATTTTGTGGGGAATAATGTTTTATTTTGGACGACCGATTTAAATCGAAAGCCAAAGATGCATTTTTGCATGTATTTAGTTTTTATTTCCCTTAGAAAACATAATAAAGCCATGGGTATATTTTTTATATTAAGCGTATCATATTATTTTCTTTTGACAAAAAACCCTTTTCAACTTTTTTTTCCTGATTTCTGATTTGTCAGTATTCTCTTTTATTGGAACCAGACCGATGTTTCTAAACTACTTTATCCTTGCTGAACCCCTAAACAAGTTAAATATCTCGACGAGACTCTGCATTATCTCTACCTTATCTCTTTCATTTTCAGTCATCTTAGTCCATCATTCCTTTTTCGTCGCACATTTAGAAACCCTGATCTAAAAGTTTTGCTATTAAGAAGGCCAAGTGTAGGAACAATGGTAAATAGAATTTTCGAAAACGTAAGTTGTTACACAAAAAAAAAATATTTTGTGTTTATAATTTCCTGTATCGTCTAGGAAGGATATGAAAAAGATTATTAGTCTTAAAAAAAAAGAAATATCATAATATTTCTTGGCCTTCGACTTTCATTTCTGATGGAATTGATGTCTCGCTTATGCGGACGATGTACTCCTTGTCAGTCGTTCTAGGGCTGGGCTCTCACATTCTGTCAGCTGGATCTCAGACCAGTTCAGACGGATTGGGCTTATGCTGAACGTTGATAAGTGCGAATATATTTCGTTTATTTCGAGTGCAAGTCTCCCTCTTAACTGTGGTTTTTCCTCTATTCCCCGTGTCTGTTCTTTTCGGTGGCTTGGTCTTCACATTACTAATAATCTCAAAACAGTTCGGGCTCTGATAGTTTCTAATGCTAATAAAAAATTCCAGATTGGATATTCAAAAATTGCTGCAAACAGAGGGAGGTAGAATAGAAAAAGCGCTTGGGAAATTATATTCTTCATTTTGTGATCATTCTATTCTTTTTTTATCTGGGTTTCTTCCAATTCTAAAGCCTAAAGATCTCAAATCTCTCAGGACTTATTATTTTAAATTTTCTCGGTACCTTCTATGCCCCCTTCCGTGGTTCCGGAACCAGCATCTAATATCGCGATTATGCCCCTTGATTTACGGGGAAAAGTGACTGTGCTTGCGGGAAACCTGTCGGAATCTACAGGTCTTACTGCGCACCATAATTTACCTCGTTTTATGTAAATAATTGTTAAGTGTCCTTTTTTTTTGTTTTTTTTGTTTTTGATGTACTCCACTTCTTTTTGTCCATAGAAGGTAATAAATAAATAATTATTATTATTAGTATAATAATAAGCTTTTTCCTCCACCCGATTGAAAAATTTGATAATTCCAAGTTCTGCAAGTATTTTGCTCTTGCTTTTCTACAAAGTTGAGTTTATAAGCTTAAAGTTAAGGCTGATTAAAAGAAAATTTATTGGCTCAGTAGATTCCAAATAGTTTGATTGCATTTTACACTTGTTTAGTTTAGTTTTCTCCTATATATGAAAGTAAACATCTTTTTAGTTAAAATATCTTCGAGACAACAATCAAAACAGGGCCTAGGTGAAGTATAACATGTAAAGAGCTTAAAGACTCGTAAGAGTGAATTAGGATGAATAAAAGGGGGTTGAAAGTTTTGAAGTCTGATTGTTTCTCATTCCGATTATATTGTAAACCAACGTCTTTTCGTAATCACAAACAAAGTAGTAATTTCTTAGCAAGATGTTAAAATATTGATAGACATATCTGCTTACTAAGATCAGCTGCATAACGTATAGATCTGCATAACGTATAAGATCAGCTGCATAAGGCTATAGATCAGCTGCATAACGTAGAGAATCAGCTGGAAATCCTGGTAACAATAAGCCAAGTTATTCAGAAATTCTTTTCTCTTTTTCATCACCATTGGTACCGCGCCCCCAATCTCACCTAAAAAAACCCATTTATGGTCTGGGAAAAAGGGATCAAAATTTTTTTAACTTTCGGAATCAGTGATTTTTATTTTTTATTTTTATGTTTTTTTTTTTCCCCGAGAGAGAAAGAATCGTTGGTATTACAACCTATCTAAGATCAATTCATTTTTCCTGTTTAACGCAATGTGTCTAAGATCAAAACCACCAGATCAATTTTTTTGTCTCTCTTTTCCTTTTTTTTCCTTCCAGAAGTTTTTGTTTTTGCTGTTATTTTTGAAGAAGTTGTTATTGTTTCTTTCATTGTTTCGAAGTTGTTATGTTTTCTTTCTGTTTCCTCTTTTCGTATTATTCTGTATACTCTGTCATTTTACATTTACTGTACACGATGGGTTTTCAATATATTATTATTAGTTGTACATTTGCTTCTCTCTTCGCTTACTTTTTTAAATTGTACTGTTTCTACTTATTTTTTTTTTTTGCCCTCCTGAATAATAACTTTCTCGACCTCTGCCCTAGCCAAGGTCATGCAATTCAATGAGGTCTAACTCTCAAGAGACCTTGAAATATATTGCAGTAGTATTTATTTCGTTTTTTAGGTAATTATCTTGGAAAATCGTGGCTGGATATTTTGAAGTGTATATCTCAGCTAGAATTGGCCCAGCTAATAGGAACTGGAGTTAGACCCCAGTATATACAGCTTCTTCTCCATTTGCCGTTAATATTAGTCAAATGTTTAGTCAAGGACTGAACAATCAGTTGACAAGCTTTGGGTCTCCTAATTCTCCTACCAGTTTCCATCTGTCAGATTTGGCGTGGATGGGTATGAATTCCCTTGACCGTGAGTAATTTAATGCTATTCAGTTTTCATTTATTAAGCTATGTTGCTTCGATGAGTTTCTAGGTACTCCTTATATAATCAAAGTCCCCCCACCCTGCGTATGGATATTCTCAAATTGAAGCGAAACCTATGCCATCGGGGAAGTATCCAAACTTCCTGTTTTTCGTGATGCAACAGATAATTGTTGAAAGAGGACCTAAGTAAGGCTGTTGCAAGTTAGAAAAAACGTTATACCAGCGATAGGATATATTTTATGTACAGATTTTGTTTTGACTCATTATTGAGAGGAATAAATGGGTCAGGGCTAGTAATTTTCACAATAGTCAATTTTTTTTGGTCATTTCAGACAAATACTTCATTAATATTTCATTGAGGATAGCTTAAGTCTTGAAAAAAAAAAAAAAAACGCTTTGCAAGACCTGTTCAAAACTGTGTTTTCTAATCATTGAGGTATTATGACTATTCTGATGTTAATTTTTTTTTTCCAAAGTACTGCTTGCGACCTGGTACTGAGTCGGAGAACGTTTTGCTGTGTCACAAAAAAATTGTGAAAACACAATTTTTTTTGGACTATTTGAAAAAGATTGACATTTTTGGCATCATGGTGGAGATTTACATCTGGAAAAACCATCAGTTTCAATTTAATAACACTTTCCTGATCATATAAATATTTTTTTAAGAATATTTCGCCGATAATCTATTTTATACCGTAGATTAGATACCATTAGGCTTACACATGAAACTCTGCTCTGTCTTGGTTAGAGTCGAAATTTTGTTATAACTAAAGATTTATTTATTTTCTGACAACACTGAGAAGGAAGAAATATTCAATGCAAGTGAGTAAATTTTCATCCAATTAGAATATTCATTCAGTTGCTTATTGAAATGTGCAACGAACAGGAAGTTGATAGCTTAAACTAAAATTTCATGCAACACCGACCTAAAAAAAGTTTTGCAACTGCACCGTTAGTTAATTGCGGTTGTGCTGTCAAAAAGAGAAAATGTAAGAAAATAACAAGTCATTTTGTTGCCTTGTGGCACCACCTTGTGGCACCCCTTCATGAAGTATAATTTTCAGCATTGTCGTGCTTAAAAAATAAGTATCAAAACATATTGAACGTCGAATTTAATTTAAAAATAAAAGTAACAACTTTATCTTATATTTTGAAATTATTTGATTACGAACAGCTTCATCCTTTGCACTGAAGACAAAATACATGGAAACAAAGTTTACTTAGGCTTTTAACGAATATAGTTGTTTATATTTTAATTAATTGTATTTTCCTTATATAATTCATTTTGAAATTTTGTGTATGAACTGAGCAAACAAATAAAGGATGTTTATTAATTTTTTTTTTAAAGTATAGGTCGCGAAAATTTTTTAAACCTTATGTCAGTCTGCGGTTAAAAAAACTTTGAGAAACGCCAGTCTATATAATTACATGTTTGAAAAAAGGTAAAACAAACAGAATTGGATATTACGAGTTTTCACAGATTTCGGTTTTTTTGTTGTCTTTGTTTTATAGATCTCAGCTTATAATGTTGGTCAAAACTTATTATCATCGCTCGCTGTACTGTTCTGCAGGAAACCTCTAAGTCGTGTTATTTTTTTCTTTTTTTATCATATATATAAATGTCTCTCTTTAAACTCCAACCTCGTTTGCCTCTATACGTCGGGTGTCTGAAGCTATTCTGCGAAGTAAGTTTTTATTTATCTCTTTGCACAGAAGGGTTCAGTTACAATTGTGACAAAGGCTTAGGAATGCGAGGTGGGCTATTAGTAACGTGACTGACACTGCGGTGGATAAAGGATGCACATGTCAACCACAATTGACCAGCAGCTGTTTAGTCTGAACTTTTTTCTTTAATATATAGTTAGTCTCACTTCTGTATTATAATTTACTGAAAGAAGTGTATGGCAGTGAATGTTTATCGCTGGTGCGTGTTTTGAATGGTTTAAGCGTTTTAAAGATAGCAGAGAAGACGTTGAAGATGATTCGCGGCCAAGTGGCCCTTTAACGTCAAAAACAGACGAAAATATCGAAAACGTCGGCAATTTTTTCGGTCCGACCGTCGACTAAGTATTAGCGTAATTGATGAAACTGTAGATATTGATGAAAAATGTGTTCGGTAAATTGTAAATGACAGTTTTAACATGCAAAACTTGTGTGCTAAAATGGTACCTACAATTTTAGCGTTTGAACAACAAGCAGCTTGCAGAAATATCTGTACTGACACTTGGTATGCAATTGTGACCCCAATTGTTTGGAAACGATAATAGCACTCGATGGCACGTGTTTTTTTGTTTTTTTTTTCTGAAAATTTTTTGATCTGAAAATGGAGCGCCAACCCATGCACTGGAAAAGCCTAATTTCATCGACAGCCAAAAATGCCCGAAATAGTAAGTCAAAATTTAAAACAGTGAAATTTTTTTTCCATGGGATTGTTTACTGTGTTCCCGAAGTTCAAACAAGTAAATAATGTTACTACCTTGAGGAACTTGCTAAGCTACTGGCAAGAGAAAGGAAACAACGACCCGAAATGTTGAAAGACAAATCATTGGCTATCCACCAAGACAATGCGCTAGTTCATTCTGCGTTATCTGTCCCAGCGTTAGAGCCTCCGCTGTATTCACCAGATCTTGCACCGTTTTATTTCTATCTGTTCCCTAAGGGGAAATCTGCATCGAAAGGGACAAGATTTGAGTCTGTAGAAGGTGTAAAAGACAAAGCAGCATATATCCTGAAGGAGCTGACAGAAAATGACTTCCAGCACTGTTTTCAACTAGGGAAAATTCGCATGGAGCGTTGTAGGGATAGAGAAGGAGTGTATTTTGAAGGTGATAATATGCAATCGTGTATAAAATAGAAATTAAATTTTTCACAACGTCAGTCTTGTTACTTAATTGCCAGGCCTCGTATCAGATTTGTATGTAGTTATAAGAAAAGTAATTGAGGAGTATTTGTTTTTATGACTTTAATCGAATGTATACAATTTATAACACTCAATGTGGTTATATCCTTTGAGAGACATAGGAGAAAAACCGACAGACCGGTTGACAACTTCTTGGGGTTGAAAAATGACAACTCCTTGGGGTCGAAACAACACGGTTAAAAGTAGAAGGTATTGTTCAAGGAAAATGACAAGCGTGTGAGGACCGAATGCTCGTTCAATCATCCCCTGAGCCAAAGGATATGTGACGTCATGATAACAATTGTACGAAGGCCAAAGGCATGAGTGAGTGAAGGAGGCGACGCAAAATCCGGCGAAGGAGTTGTAATTTGAAAATGTTAATTAATGGTGTTAAAGTATATCATTTTTGTTGAAGGTGTTTTAGATCCTATCTTAATGCCAAATAATTTAGTTAGTTTATGTAGTCTCCTCTTAAATAACTTAGTAATGACCATTAATGCCTCAAACTACACTGCTCTGCATTATAGAAGTCGTAATTGTAACAACATGGCTCTCTATACTGTACAGGGTCATTATATCCCATTCCCCGATTTAGTTAGGGACCGTAGTAAAAAAACTTCAATACTCCGTTGGCGTTTGAAAAACTTATTTCCCAGGTAGTAAAAGTTGCAAATTTCCATCTTAACACTATTAAGTGTTGCTTTCGCAATTCTAATCTTGAAAATTTGCGACCCTTTTTAAGTTCTTGGCTCGGCCCATCCTCAACTACAACACCTCTGTTTGGTATCACATGAATAGCTTCGATCATTCAAACATGGATAAAATTTAAAGATGTGCCATTTAATTCTGTATCTATCCTGGCTTATTTATCTACGGTGTTTGAAATTTTTAAAGTTATCTTCACTTCAATGCTGTAGGATCAGAACTGACCGTCTTATTACGCTCTCAGTAACAAAAATGCATGCATACTATGAACCCAAACATGTTTTCTCAGTCAAATTATTACTCTCCCCTGGCGCATCACTATAAATTTACCCTACCGGATGGAATAATTATAATAACAAGAAAAAAATATGGCTCTTATTTTGTTAATTGGTTGTTCTCTCAATAGTGTACAGGGTTATTATATTCCATTCACTGATTTAGTTAAGGACCGTACTATATAAACTTAAATGCTCAGCTGGTGTTTGTAAAATATACACTATAAAAAAAAATTGTGGCTCTTATTTTGATAATTGGTTGTGTTTGCATCTTCAGAAGCAAATAAAAAGCAATTTGAAAAATAAATGGAAATAAGCAATGCAATTTACTTCTGTCAACTGTTGTTGATGCTATTAGTATTGGATAGTTTAATGTTAAATTAGACACTAACGTTTTTTTTTGCATCAAGTTTCATTTTAAGTTATAAATGAATATTTTGTAAATATTTAAATAAATACTCTCTTAAAGTTCTCTTTCAGAGGGGTTTCCAGTCCTGGTGTATTTTTCTTTTTTAATTGGACTTTCAGGTCATTTTCTTGTGTCTCTTATCAGGTACATGATGTTTCTTTTTTCATTTCAGCTGGCTTAAACACAGTCAATAAATGAAACAAGTTCTCAGAGCGTTGTTGTAGCTGTTGATAGAATATTCACCTGCTCAACCAGATTAGACGGAGATGCAATCGTAGAATTTGTTAAAGCATTGTGTCAGGTATTAACTTCTCCTTTAAAAAAGATTGTTGGTGTTTCTCCTTTAAATTACGACCAAAGTAATGTTACTCCCCTTGCTCTATCTCTCTTTTTTTCGCTTTCTCTCTCTTTCTTCTTTTTGTAGCTGTCTCTTCTTTTAGTTTTATAGCGTTGCAGTAACGTGTTTCTTTCAAGGACTTCTAAGTATCAACGTTATAAACCAAGAGAACTAACTGGAGAGAAGGAAACATGTTGAGAAAACAATCCTTACTTCATAGTATGCAGAATGATCATAGTTAACACATTTTGCATGGGGCTATCCTTTTTCTTCACTTCTTTCAGTGTTTTCCACTTTTTCTACCAAATTTCTGAATTTTTTCAATTAGCCTTTGTTCATAGCAATGGGTGCTAGTGCTTCGGAGCCAAGGTTCGGCGGTCGCTTGCCCTCGGGAGACGGCGACAGGGAAGTCTTGAAACTTGTGCTGAAACCAACACCATCTACAAAATTTGTTTATAAATGCCACTATAGAAATTGCAGTAGCGTCAACACAAAATAAAACGTCATCAACATATTGCTAATGTAATTCAAATTTTTTACTGCTTTTCTTTTAACACGTGATATGAGAAATAATTATAGATGCAATTCATTTAACAAAACGGCCAGAAACTTGACATTTGACAGAAACGGTGCGGCTATAAACAAATTTTGTTGATGGGGGTTGTTTCAGCACGAGTTTCAAAACTGAACAAAGGCTAATTTAATTCATACAAAAATTAAGAAATTCGGTTGAAAAAGTGGAAGACACTGAAAGAAGTGAAGATAAAGGTTAGCAGCGTGCAAGATGTGTTAAATATGATTATTTTGCATATTATGAAGTAAGAATCGTTTTTTCCGAACATGTTTGCTTCTCTTCAGTTTGTTCTCACACCGTATCTAGGCTTACACCGTATCAACTCTTACAGGTGTCAATAGATGAGTTGAACCATCCTACGCATCCTCGTATATTTAGTCTTCAAAAACTGGTTGAAATTTCTTACTACAACATGGGAAGAATTAGGCTACAATGGTCTCGAATCTGGGAAATCTTGGGTGATCATTTCAACAAAGTAGGCTGTTCCCCGAATGAGGACATTGCAGTCTTTTCTGTGGACTCATTGCGTCAGCTTGCCATGAAATTCATTGAAAAGGGAGAATTGTCGAATTTTAGATTTCAAAAAGATTTTTTGCGACCCTTCGAGCATATAATGAAAAAGAACAAGTAAGTTAACACCCTTTTCGAGTTATTCTTAATTATTGGCATGGTTCTAATATATTTTAGTAGATCTAGTGTTTGGATTAACTAATGCAGTCAGTATGCTAACCATTTTTATTGTCAATTTAACTTTCTGTGCCGAATCTGGATGTTCAAACTGAATTAACTTTTTAGTTACGAATTTGCTGCTATCATTTTTCTCAGTATTTGTTTTTTTTTTCAAATTTTGGTATTTCAGACTGAAAAGAATTAATCATGATAATAACTGCTTAAATAAGTTTTCTAGCGAATTTTTATAACTTAAGTTGAAAAATGTGGTCCTAGTTTCTGTAGCACCCATAGTTTTTTTTAACTTTTCTTTAGTTTTTGGTTGAATATTTTGTTTTTTTTCAAATAACAAGTCAATTTTGAAGAGTTATTACCCAAAACTTTGGGAACTCAAAAAAATAGGATTAAATTTTAAAATCCTGAATATAAAATGGCGCTAGAAAACTTTTTTTAAACATTTGTCTAAAAAGTCCAATCCAAGTCATCAAAATTAAAAGTGACTATAAGAACTGTTGCCTGTGGAAGAATTTCTTGTAGTTGATGAATGTTTTCTAATTTTTATTCATTTTAGTAATTTAGTCTTCAATCTTAATGAAGTCATTGGTAATTAGTAATTTTACAGTATCAAAGTTTGTTTATTCTGGAAGCAGCAAAGAGGGAAGAAACAGGTTTATGGCTTGTAGGTTGTTGTTGATATAGAAATCAGCTTTGAAAAACCAACCAATTTTTTATTTTAAGCAATTCAGTGAAGGGAATTTAGAGATTCCATAAATTATTGACTAATCGAAAGTCAGAGATACACCTGTGTCTCTTTATATGTGTGATAGCTTGGTAGTTAGATTTGTACAAACTTAAAACGTGGTTTTCAAATACTCTTATCAAGCATACCGTGACAAAGGAACTAAAGGTCATGATTAAAACAGAAACCTATAATTTGTGTTTTTTTAAGGAAACCTTTCCTACTTAAAAAAAAAAAACCCACTGATTTAAACTACATTTTTGATTGTCTACCCTCCTTTCCAAATCATGAGTTTTTTTATAAGGAAAAAAAGCCAAGTGAACAAGGCCGTATCTGGGATTTTTTTTGGGGGGGGGGCTTATAAAAAGGCTTTACAAAACGCATCAAAAATTTATTTGAAAGCATACTTATTGCTTTTTGCAAGTAGTACCGGGTTCAAACCCGGTAAACCCCTTCATCTGGCCTTGCAACTGAGTAAAAAGAGATCTCGAGATTCCCATACGTTCTTTGTTGATTGAAAAACCAGTTTTGTGATTTTTTGCTCTTTGGGCTCTGTTGGGAAACTTGTTTTAGGAGGCGGAGGAGAGGGGTCAAGGTTCAGATTTTATAATGGAAATAGCTCTGGAGTGGCAAGTGCTGAAAGGAAAATGGAAAAAGTCTTTTATACGAAATTTTTGTTCAGGTTTAGTAATTCAGTCCAACTTTGAAGTTTTACAGTTGAAATATTAGGCCCATTCTTTTGCACTAAGATCTTACATCTAAGATCTCACATCTTACTGCAAAGATTTTCCGTTATTTAACTCATCTTTGTTCTAAGATTTTAGAGCTCACTGATGTTAGCAAAAAGTGTGAAGGACGTCATCTTTCTGCCATATAAAACAATGATGAGAGAAATTTGATGATATATTCATTATTGCTCTTAGACCACTGATCAGAGAAGAATGATGAAAGACGTTTGCAAAAGAACGCTATACGATGTAAGATCTTAGTGCTAAGATTTCACTTTTAAGCGTTCTTTGTCAAAAGATGTAAGATCTTAGCACAAAGATGAGTAAAAGAACGGCCCTATTTTCATGGGGGCGAGCTCTTTGATTTTGAATTTGTATGCGTAATTGTATACCTCTGGCGTTGTTAGTAGTAGTTGAATGGTGTAGGGGGTCAAGAGGTTTCTTCGGAAGAAGCAAATTTGTTATTGTGTAGCAATTTTCGACATATATTTCCAGCGTAATCAAGTTTCTTTAGACCCTAGTGCACGGGCTTTCTTGAATTTAACGAGATTGCTTTTCAGTAACGTTCCTATCTTGAAAAATATTCGAGGAGGGTAGCAACCCTCCCCCTATTCTCCGCAAGAGTCTGTATGATTTTTTTTGTATATCAGATGAATAATCATTCTAACCTTGTAACTACAATTAATTTTTTTTTTAAGGTCTCCAGCTATACGCCACATGGTAGTGCTCTGTATTGCTCAAATGGTCAATTCCCAAGCCAAGAATATAAAATCGGGATGGAAAAAACATCTTCTCCGTGTTTCATATTGCCGCATCTGATCAAGACGAAGCAATTGTTGAACTAGCATTCCAAACTACTGGCAAAATAATTGGTACGATTTAATTAATCACATTTCTTTGAATTCACGTTTGTAACTTCGACGTGTATTCATGACAAAAAAGAGTATTATTTAAGTTTTGTCTATAGAAAGATAAGAAATGTCTCATTGAAACTATTACCTGTTATAAGTAGCATTTATTTAGAAATTTATTGTTTAAACACAACTATAACATATAAAATGATGAGCCATTATCTTAACTATGTTTCAAAATTATGAGATTTTCGTATAGACTAGGCTTCATAATCAAGCTTGCAAATGTTGAAAGGTGTGTGGTATTGTCCTTCAGGTTCTATTAGAAGACATTCTGTTGAAGAAAGGGATTATTTTTTAAGTATTTTCCTTGGAAAAGGTTTCTTATTCTCAATCAGTAGAGTATCGAAAGTCAAACATGTGGCTTTTGGCCCACTTGTAAGCTTTGGAAGTAGGTTTTTCCGGGTTGAAACCTGTAATTAAATTCTAAGTATTTGTCAAAAGTCCATTTCCTAGATAAAGCCCATTTCCTTGATGACTATATTAATTCTGAATATTTGCTATAATTCCTAGAAGTTGACAGATTAAAATAGAGCAATTCTGTCAAATATCCTGATGTGTATCTGCATATTGTGCTGAATATAAGTTACCAATTTAGATTACTTGAACCAGTTCGAATTCTGTATCTGTCCTCGCCATATTTACATTCACTGTATTATATGTATAAATAAACATTTTATACTCTAAACATAAACTATGTGATGGTTAGAGACTCTAGACATCCTCCACCGGTAGAACCCAGATAATAGGCCAACGCTACCATACTACTCCAAAGAGAAGAAGCCACACTTTACGAAGTAGTACACAACTTTACAGAGAAGTAGACAATTCACAGAGAGGTGACCCAAAAAGCTTACACACTTTCAAGTATTTCATATAAAATTGAAAAGTAGGAATTAACTGCCGCTTCTCTAAATGTTTGACCAGCGTACATCATGTGTAGTTTTATTCTTAAAATGGCTATAACAAGTAAGCATAACTGTTTAAATTTTGTTTCTGAAGAATTAAAGCAAGAAAAAAAAGGAACTGAGAAATATATTAAGATCTCGATAATAAACTACTAAAAGCCCATTGGTCGGTGAAAAATATATAGAAAACTCATCAAGCCTAACCAGAAAACAACAGAAGGAAAGGAAAAATAATGAATGCCTGATCAATCTACTCACTAGTTTCATTAGTTTCACACTTTCTGTCAAAACTGTAGCGGTTACCCCCTCACCACTTTCAAGCAATAAGCTGAAATCACTGGGTTGACCTAAGTTGTTGTTCCCGCAAGACGGTAACATTAAATGTAAAATTGAAGATAAGTCCTGCCTTATAAACTCTAAATTATGTAAATCTTCTGGGCTATGTTTTAGTCAGAATTGTTGCCCTTCAATTTATTCCCATTGGCAATCCTTTTTAAGATTTTTCTAATGATTTTACGTGAATATTTAAGGGCCGTACACCTCGCTACATAGAAGAGGAAGAATGACATTAGGCTGAGATTATTTGAAAATACTTTTTGTTTATATTGCTCTTTTATTTTAAGTTTCGTAAATACACAGTTTCCAAATTTTGTTGAAGCTGTCTTGAATTGCAATACCTATAAAAACCAATAGTGTATATATTGCCTTTTCAAATCATCCAACAGGTTTGTCATTTCAGATTTTGTTGGGCGGGGGGGGGGGGGCAGAAGTAAAATTGATTTGCCAAAAATTGGCCAAAAAATAGCAATGACATCGACAACTATTCAGGTAAAATCTATATTGAGTCTGGACAGCCACTATAATCTTGGTTGCAGCTGTTGTTTATGACACAAATGGCTTCAGTAAAGGTTTGACACGCAGTTTGAAGGGGACTCAGTGAAGTCCTTTCACGCTTGATCAACATAAAAATCCATAATACCATCATATTCATCATTTAAATCATCATAATCATTATAAACGCACTATTCAGAATTTAAAAATGTGGAATGGAGATGAAGATTCAACCTCTGATCGAGTTTGAAAAGCTTTCTAGGAAAAATTTATTAACTTTTTTATCGTTCTGAATTTTTTCATCCATATAGGTGAATAAATGTTACCTATATGCGAGAGTCAATCTGATGCAATTTATCAAGCGGTGTCGTAGAGTTGCAGATGAATTTGGCATCAGCGGGATTCAAATTTAGACCAACTGAAATTGCCTGAAACGCTTTTTTGTGTCAGAATTGTATGTTTTCGTTATTGATTTGTTCTTAATGATATATTGAATTGGGAATTTCGAAATATGGAATATTAAACCCTGTCTAATTAAAATCAAATCATTGATTTCAGTCTTGAATAAATTTGAGATAATTTATTGCTGGCTCAACAACCGACATATTACCTTATACGGTATAGACATTATTTCCTTATACGGTATAGACATTATTTGCCAATGTTTATCCTAAAGGAACTATGTCTATTATGAGTTTGTGGAAGCTTCTGGGTGGTTGGAAAGCAGGAGTTGCCGTGGTTCTGTTATTATAGGGTCATATAGCAATAAGTGGTACTGTTACTATATTGTCGTGCCTTTTTTGGCGTAATACCTTAAATTAGGCATTTTTTCCAAGACCACACTGCCTTTCTATGACGAACAAATAAATGTTCAAATGGGGATAGGTCCATTTTTTAGACAGTGAAAACGATACAAAAGTCTGGATATCTCAACCACAGATAGAGCGATCGTTATCAACAGATATACTAAACCGTTAAAATTAAAAATAATATATTTATACAGAGCAAAATAATTACTTCCGATTCATTCACCAGATTTGTCTGAGAGAGTTGAATAACTGGGTTCATTCAAAGTCATGAGTTGTAAATTTTTCTTTAATATTGCCCAAATGTAAGTGGAATTTATAATGAAGATGGTAACATTTTTCTAATGATGTGTTTCTATCATTAGGTCAGCTGTATGAGCGACAGTTTGCTGTGATGATTGATAGCTTTCAGGATGCCATTAAGTGCCTCTCAGAATTTGCTGTAATGCTAGTTTCCCAGACACCAGTATGGAAGCCATTCGATTTATTCGTCAGTGTGCTAAACATGTTGATGAAATGCCCCAGGTATTATAGATTTCATGTTTCATCAAGGATAGATTTTTCTGACAATTTGTTACTAAGCATTATGGTCTGTTTGGCTAAGATCCATTCATACTATATTTTAGTCTTTTAACTGGAGGCCTTTTGACCTGAGCCCAAACTCAGTTTGCGGATTCCACCCTTAATGGTCTTCTAACTAATTCTTGTTTATATCTAATTAGTGGTGGCCACCGTTTTTGAAAAATGAAATGTTTGAAAACCAAGGATACATAGAGTTTACATCCAGGCGTAAGTGGAATATTGTTGCACAGGGAGAGGGGGCAGACAATGGATATTTGTAAATTTGTCTCTAAAGTTACATAACTAAGTAAAGTCGATAAAGTGTCCTGATGCCCGTTTTTTTTCGCTAATCAAAATACAGTAGGATAAACATTTTAAGATTCCCTCGTATGGCCAGCAGTTATAAAGTATAAGAAAACAATGAACAGTAACGAGAAGTCTAAATAGACAAACTAGCTGCATACAGATCATACTGGATATTGGTACAATAAATATTCCGAAATCACGTTTGACATAATGTTCATCAGTGAAACTGAAATACTACTCACTTAATCTTTGGTTACCTTCCAAGAAATCCCATGCGATTTCGAGTAATTTTTATAATATGGTCCAATTTGGAGTTTAGTACCTTTTTTAATAAGCTGGCATATCCTGTTGTCTACTTTCAATGAACTAGTCATATTTTCCTTCTTTCTTTTCTGTATTTATTTTAGTTTAATCGATAGATTTGAATCTACCCCCCTAAGCTCTTAAGCTCCCAAATCTTTTTCTCTTTCGTCATTTTTGAGACAAAATGTACCCTTTTGCCCTTGTCTAGGATTTCCTTTAGTCCCTGGAAGGGTACAAAATATCGCAGGAAACGCAATTACTTCTGACTTGACAATCCATGCTTCAATGGTTGTTGGAGTGGAACTTAGCAAAATAACTTATCACTTATTGGTAATAAGCATGTACTGATGAGAAGTACTAGTTCTAGATTTTATGGTCATATGTGTTTCCTACCTCTTAACCACTGAATCATCATGAAAAAAAAAATGTTTGCCTTTGCACAAAAATTTACAAATTAAACGAGGTTTTCTTATGGAAGTAAAGAGCAAAGTTGAAACTTAAAACGAAAAAAAATTATTCCTTCACAGTTTATGGAAACACATTCGCAAAACTAGCTCAAATAAATTGACTCGTCATATTTTCCCATTTTTGCAGAAGTCTTATAACTAAAACCTTAGTGAAAACCTCTGTATATAAATAATAAAACACAGTAAGATCACGATTCAGTGATTTTTGGCTACTACATCCTCGGCGCGTACTAACAGCTCCTCCCATTTAATCTGCCATCAGCGGTTCAGTGTATATTACCCTGGAACGCGTATTTTCTCAGAAACTTTCTCAAAATGCTTTTGAAAGCAAATCGAGACTTCGAAACCTACTTGTAATTTCTAAAAACATCTAATAATAGTAATAATAGCATTACAGTACTAATTACCGATTTTTATATATTTATTGGAATAAATTAATTTAGAATTAGATTCTTTAAAATTTAGTGTTACAAAGGTGAAGCCAAGTTTTGCGTTCAAGAGAAATCTGACTTGTCTACCCGTGAGAAAATCGAATGTTGCTTATGTTTAACTTGTTTAAATGTTCTCCGGAGCACTTGCATCTCAGTACGGCTTTATATAATGGTTGAGATAGGGAATGATCATACTGTATTATAGAATATACAGTGGTGAAAACACAAAATCGACGCATAATATAGGATGCTCTATTAGGAGCAAGGAAAGTGCTGAATTACCCTGCAGAAAATACAGGATTAATCTGTAAGGCCATGATAGTGTTTTTAACGGCCATTATATCAACAATTTTTTGGAAACAATTTAAATTTTCTGGAAAATCAAGCAAGCTCAGTTTTCTGTAAGGGGCTAGTTTTTTGGAATTCTTTAAATATAGGGAAATACAAGGAGTCAAAGTGTTTGAACTTGTTTTTTAGATATGTGTTCTGTAAGCTGAGAAGTAATAGTTATTTGTTTTTTAAGGGTCAGATTAGCTCTTTACTTCCGTCAGAAAAACTTTTCTTTATTTAATTAATATTTGATTGTTTTTAGGTTTTCAAATATGCACTCAGTGCCTTTAAAAATGACTTCTGTCTAACTTGACGATGGACTTAAAGAGGTCAACGTGGGTTTTTGTTGAAGAAGGGGGAAAATGAACATTTTTTTAAATCCCTGTAAACTGGTTCTCGTAATTAACTTTTACTGTAAATATAAACATAAATAACACTTGTTATTTTTAAATCAAAATTCAATGGATTTATTTCATTAGCCTGTTTTTCAAAGAGTGTTTTTAGTTTTTGCTTACTAAGTAGGCTGGGATGGGAGTATGCAAAACGGGGATCACAAACTTCTGATTAGGAATTTTGACCTTGAAGACTATAATGGTGCCCTTATTGTACTTCTTAGCCTTTGAACTCCAGAGAAGGCACCAAAAGATACCATTATGGCACCTTACTATAATGTTCTCAGGGCGAATTTGCAAAAGTACGTTGGTCTAAATGAGTTGCCTCTAATGGGAATCATTACTGCTACTCAATGTAAAAAAAAAAACTAGTTTTTCCTGCTTTTCAATATAGTGGCTCAAAACCTCCAGTAGAAGGTTTTTGACCGTGGTGATTTCTATGGTACGTTTTTGTTCCGATTCACCGCCATTTCTTAGGATTTTCAAGATCTTTTGAAAATTTGGCCGAAATTGGTATCCCCAATAAACTTTTACTATTAAGTTGAACCATTATAATAGTTAACGTTACTGAATTAACTTTAAATGAAGAATTTTTTCATTTGACAATTTGTTTCAAAACGTGATTTTAGGCTTTTGACTGCTATGACCCGTGGTTTGTTCTTTACTCATGATAAGGTAGGAAAATATTTTACAAATTTAACATATTTACATTAAAAATTATTAGCATTAACATCAACAATTATTAACAACCGTTTAAAATGCATACAGTTAAAAACTTTAACATACTTTCCAAATATATTGTTTCTTTGAATCGCTAAAGGATAAAATGCAGTTTTTTTAATCCTTCTATTATTCAGGAGCTAGATTTATTTGATGGAATAGTAATAAGTTAGGATCTTTTAGTTTAAATCTTTATATTATATTCTTTTTTAGTTATTCAGAGAGTACAACATAGAGGATATGACTGTCAACGAACAAGATAGAGTATGGGTTAGGGGCTGGTTCCCAATCTTATTTGAACTAAGCTGTATTATAACACGGTAAGGTCATATCTATGCTCCATTATTTTCTTTCTTTCTTCTTATTTGGTTGGGTCGTAAGATCTTTAGCGCTTTCAGATGAATTCAATAGAAATTAACAATGGCTTAGATTCATGATGGCCGAGCTAAAAGTCAGCTCGGTTGTGATAATTAAAACTGCTGCAAATGCCATTTTGGTGAAAATGAGCTATGTATAAGTTGTGGATAAACTCAGCACGAGGAATCTAATGGTGTGGTCAGAACTATATTGTGTCATTATGAAGCTAAAAAAGAGACATACTCAACTTTTGGCCGTGGATGGCATGGCCAAATAGAAGACACACGCAGAGCACATGTCTCTGCTGCTACTAGTACAGACTGGACAAAAAACAACAGATCTTGCAAGTTAAATCTAGATGGCGCTGTTTTTACGAAGGCAAGTGGAATTTGTGATCTTACAAGTTTCACAAATGCTCTCTGGTTAAATAGAATAATAGTTCTTTTTTTTTGTCGAGGTATTTAGCTAAGCCCAAAATATAATTCGAATATAATTCTTGGATAAAAAGAAGGAAGAAATAAATTTAACATCAGCTTAAAAAGGGGTCTGTAAGTATAATGTTTAGTAGCCCGAAAAACACGGAAAAAAAAAAACTTACTCAATCAATGATAATCAAATGTACTCGAAAGTATCCCTCAAAATTTGACAAAAAAAATTAAACGTATAATATTAATTTAGGTGGTAAAAAAATCCAATGCCAATGTCCAATGTCTTTTTAAGGAAAATCGCTTGTTTTATGTTGTTTGTAATATTTTACTATCCAATATTCATTTCGGCGCTTTGATGGATTGTCATGACGCTTTGAGGCATTTCCATCCAATTTGACAAAATAAATGTGGCAAAGCAATCATTTCCTTGTCGCATTTACTTTTTGATATTATACCAAAAAGCAATGCTGGATTTTTATCTTAAAAAACAATTGATTCACTTAGGTTAAAATATCAACGCCATATTAAAAATAGAGGAAAATGAAAAAAATAAAAACCTGATTTTACTTTTAGGGTAATTATAAGTCTTATTATTATGTTACTTTCCACCAATATTATATATATGGTGGAACTATATATGCAATATATAGTTAAATTATACTATATATTGGATTATACAATATTATATTATGTGTTTCGTTATCATAACAGATATAAAAACCTTATTAATCATTGAAAAATGTAACATATTGTTATTTAAAAAATATTGTTAGAACGATAAATAAAAGTTTGAATAGGGATCAATCCTTGTATTAGATCGTAATAATTCACAAAAAATACTGGATATTTCGGTCACATATACAATGACTGTCATAAGCAGAAATACTAAAATCAAACAATTAAGATCAATAATATATATACAAAAATAACTATATATTGCTTAATGCCCTTATTTTTTCAATGCAATACCGGAGAAAGTTTTCTTGACCTTCCAGGTACCGGTTGTTAGTATTATCTGAGCTAAAAATTAGGCAGAGGTGAAACCGCATTAGCTGATGACGGTCACTGTATATGTGACCGAAATATCCCAGTATTTCAATTATATATAAATATCCCAGTATATATTTACTGCATGCGTTTTTTGGTTTTCATTGTTAGGCGTTTTTACTGCAGGCTTTGATTTGAATGTTTGCAAAACTTAACTCAACTAATTTGTTGAAGTTTTGCAACCTGAGCATTAAAATTTTTTCAGGCTATTTTGTAGATGCAAGCTATTTATTAGTATTAATTTTGTATTGGTTGTATAGTAGTTTTTAACTCGCTTTATGCTCATAAACATTATTGCCTACAAATGAAATACATGAATGTAAAAATAATGAATACTTAAACTTTTGTGTGTTTTATTTATGTGCATCAACTTATTTGTTAGCAAAAATGTTCTATTTTGTTTTTATTTTTCAAAGTAAGTTTAAAAATTTTAATTTTAATTTTACAGAAAATTTTTCATTCTTTAATCAGGTTCCATGGCTCGAACTGTATCCAGACAAAACTTAAGTAGGTTATATTTTTTCAGCGGTTGACTAAACCAGTAAAAAAAGAAAGAAAAATAATAATAATAATGATTGTTTAATTTTGTCCATAGCTGTAAGCTTGATGTAAGAACTCGTGGTCTTACCGTTCTTTTCGAAGTTTGTCAAGACTTACGGAAGAAATTTTAAATCTCACTGGTGGCAGGACTTGTTTCAAATTTTATTTAGAATATTTGACAATATGAAGTTACCAGAACAACAAACAGAGGTATTTATAGTTACTTTTTTGGTACTTTGCTTTTTTTATCTTCTATAATTAGTGTCTTTGGCTCTTTAATTATTTAACCTTATTTTATAACCGTTTTGACAGTGCAGGAAACAATATATATATATATATATATATATATATATATATATATATATATATATATATATATATATATATATATATATATATATATATATATATATATATATATATATATATATATATATATATATTCATTGACGTCAAATGGTGCAAAATTAAGGAAACTGGAAATTGAAGAATGTTTTGCAACTGTAAACGCCATCTATTTTGTTTAACAATTGACAATGTAGAAAAGATGGTATGGTGAACCTATGATGTTAGTGAAAAGATGGCAGCTAGTGTTTATGAATATTATATGCGAGTTACATGCTACAATGATAACTACGATAACTGATTCTTAAAGCTCCAAATTAAAAATTCTAGGATTTTCTAGATCATAGATAAGAAAAATTGATGTACGAAAAATATTATTTTATTCACAGAGGCTAACTCAGGGTTCTGATTCAGTGAAGGGTTAGGGGGGGGGGGGGGGTGTATATAACATCAAAGTCTACTTTGCCGTTACATAACTAATAAGGTGTATTTTCGTATAATTTTTGACGTTTTGGGGGTAGAATCAAACTTGGACCCCTCCAGGTACCGTCTTGCTCATTGAAAAAGATTCATTAAAGAAAGTTATTATCGAAAATATTATGATAATTAGATAAGCATTTTCTGGGGGGGGGGGGGGGTATTGTTCTTTGCTGATTTACACTGACGAATTCCAAAAATATATATGTATTAAGCTTTTAGTTTCTTCATCGATATGTCTTCAATGCTTGTCTTCAGTGTAATATAGTTTATGCTTGTTATTTCAATCAATTTTGTTTCCCTTATTTTTTTTTAGCTTCTTTAGTTTCTTTGACCGTTTGTACTACTTCCTTTATTTGTTGGCCCCGAACCCTTCTTTCCGGATTGAATTTTAAGTTTTCAACTTGGTACAAAACGGAAACTGCAATTTTTTCCGAATATTGAATGATTAATCAACTTATTAACTTGAAAAAATGTAAACTGTCCTAAAAGGCAAGATCAGCTGGGCAATGTAGACCAGGAGCATCATATTGCGATAGAACACACATTGTGCTGCTGGTTCTCCCTTGAGAACCGCTTAGCAAACTGTTTTTGGCAATAATCCAAGAAATGTAAAAAATATCAAATTTGACCTTTAGGCAACAATTTGTAATTTCGGTCAGCCTTCCTTCCCCCTCCAATAAAGATTTCTCAAATGTCAAACGTTAAAATATGTGTTTTAAATTCGGGTATTTTGCAGATTTCTATAAAAAAAATAAATTTCTTTGGACGAAGATCAGCCCTTGTTAGTGAATTTTTTAGTATATTTTCAGCCTGGCTTTCGTCACTATATTTTTCAGAGTTCCTCCTTCATTATAGCGTTCCTGACTTTTATCCATTCTTTCATCAGTAATTTGGAGTTGAGGCATCTATCAGGATATTGACGCTTATTGTGTTCCTATTTCCTTTATGTTTATCATATGTACAATATTACTTCTTTTGGGTCGTTACAAACAGTTCATGGTAACGAACTGTAAGTAAGGAACAACTTGGGCCTATAGTAACCGAAACTCTAAAAAGCGAAACTTTGATACAATACATACATGAAAAGAATTGACTTTTTGTGTGGATTGCAAATATATAAAATTCATTAAGTATAATGTTACCCATCGAAAGCTGCGAGCCTGAGAAAATTTGCCAGATTTTTGAAAAAGGGGAGAAACACCCCCAAAAATTCAAGTTCCTATATGCAAATATATGGAATTTTACATGTTTTGCCAGAAGAAAGATCACGGAGTGTTTATTTTTTTTTCTCCTTTTTTCTGTTTTTCCTATGGGTGATTGTTTCGAACCAATGGTCCTAAATGATCACTAAAGATCTCATTCAAAGGGAAATCAAGAGTTCTAGAGCCTTTTTTAAGTGACCATAGAGATTGGAGGGCAACTAGCCTCCTGACACCCATTGATTCCCCAAAGTCATCCGATCAAAATTTTAAGATAACCATTTTGCTCAGCAGAATTGAAAGGTCCAATAACTATGCCTCTGAGGATGGCATCACCCCCCCAACCTTTGAGAAAAGGGGTGTAAGCTTACACATAGTATTTGCTATTGGAAAGTATACAGACATTTTTTTTCGGGGGGGGGGATTTTCTGCTAGAATTTTGAGTGAGGAGGGAAGTTTCCGGAGGTTTACTCAATTTTACATGTGGATTTGTTCCGGAGGAAATTTTCAGATGGATCGGAATTTTCTGGGGAAGTTTCCGTGGGCGGGGGGGGGGGGGTCGGGAGAAATTCTCCATGGCAAAAAACTTTCTGTGGGAGGAATTCACCACGGGGGAATTTTTCGCGGGAGAAACTTTCGATTGGGATGGGGGGATTTCCAAAAAAAAGATTCCTCGGAGTGGGGATTTTTTGCATGATTTGAAAAAAGATCAGAAATCAAATAAAAATATATATATATTTTCAATGAAAGTAGGCTAAGGAGAATTTCCTAGGCATAATTGTCCGTGGGAAATTTCTGGGGCGGGGGGAGGGGGGGGGGGGGGTTCAGCGGCGATGGAATTATCTGGAGAGGTTTTTTTGCAGGAGGAACTTACCATGGAGAAATTTTCTATGGAGGGGAAGGGGATTTTCCGGTATCATTTGAAAGTAAAGTTTTTATAGCACAGAATAAGAAGCTTTTTTATAGCACTTAAAAACTTAATGTGAAGAATAAGATCAAGGAGGAGGCAGCCCCTCGTATACACGGAATAATTTCTGTTCGTTTTAAGTGTTAATGTTGCTCCTTATTTTCAGTTGAAAACTTTTTTTTGGAATTTAATATTTTATAATGGCTGTTGATGCACCAGAGTGTGTGTATAACTCTGAAGCTCTTTCTACACGTAGCAGTCTCGACGATTCTTTAGCTCTGTATAAGGCTGTGTCGACTTTCTAAAAAGACTTACTTACTGTATGTTTTGTTCCCTCCAAAGAAATTTAGCAAGGATATGACAAATAGCGTTACATAGATATAAGGTGGAGATTAGTAGTTAGTTATTTATTATTGCTTGCTGATACACATTTTAGTTTAAGGTTTTTTTCACTTTTTCCTTGTTTTTTAGTTTAATTTGGATCACCCTAGACTTTCTGCTAGTCGTGCCCTCACGGAAACGGTAATTTTTGGTTTGATTTATTTCTTTTTGGCTGACGCACGCTTTTTGCATGATTTGTTTCTACAATAAAAGGAATGACTTGTTGGATGTGCACTTGGTTATCCCTATGCACAATGCTTTATGAGGGATATCTTTCTGGAGATGCATGTTTATTTTTTGTGCAAATTCAAAAGTCTGATTATCTGAGCAAACATTGGACTAAAATAGAACGGTTGTCTTGTCAACTTAATCAATTGATTGGTCGACTTGTTTTCATAAACCGATATGTGAAAGATTTGCGGGGATATTGATGTTTCTGATTTTGTTAGCTATTTTAAAACTATGTTGAAAGTAAAGAGCTTAAAAACATTACAGCTTAAAAAGGAACAGAAATTATCCTATATATCAGAGCGCTTTCCGTATGCCTCATTCTCCGTTCTTTTAGGCTAAAGCTTGTAGAGTGTTTCATCGAAAGCCTTCTACATTATAGCAAATATAACCAGTTTATAAATACAAGTATTTTATTTACCGATTGTCTTTCAAAGTCCTCAAACTAAAAGTTTTCTTATTTAAAGCAGATATGACTAAATACTTTGTGCCATTTCCGAGCAGTGGCGTAATTTCGTCAAAAAACCCTGAGGGTGAGGGGGGGGGGGGGCAAAGTAAGAGCCAATTTTCCCAATCAAAATTGAAAATGACAGTGAAAACTGAAAAAATGAGCCATATAGTACCATAAAAGTAAAGATATTCTAAAGAAAACTGACCGGTTTCTGTGGATGCTTGGATTATGCAGGCTTATCTTAGTTTTGACAAGATTTTTTGAAGAAACTAAATTCAGCTGGGGTGGGGGTAAACTGTGGTCTGGGGTGGGGGGCAACACCGTGAAATGGTCGAAATAGTCATTGTTCTCCCCCTTCCCCATATTAAATTTACGTCCCTGTTTTTGAGGCAGGAGCATAAAGCCTAAGGGAAAAACTTATCGCCATATTTCTTTTACGTTAGAGCATTGGTTCTTGGTGCATTGAAAAAATGGTCGAAATAGTCATTAGAAAAAAATTACAGCCCTAACTGCTTTCAAGCCTTAGAGAAAAATAGTTCATCTTTATTTTAAGCTATCCTATATTTTCCTCAGGATAGTTTCTATTCGTTTTTAAGTTTTAATTTCGCACTTTCACTTGAAATAAATCGTGTTTTCTTTATTTTTGTTCGTTTTTAAATCATGTTCAAGGCTATTATAAATAGGATGCGAGCTACCACTCCTCAACTTTTAACTCTTTGCCAAACTTTAAACTCTTTAAACTCAACTTTAAACTTGTGTAAAACAGTGCTTCGAGAAAGAGGACCCATTTAAATACATAAACAGGGTTTCCAATGGTGGGAGGAGAGGCAACCCCCCCTCTAGTTTTTGAAAAACTGTTAAAAAAATGAAAAATCCAAATTGCCCCCCCCCCCCTAATGCTGACAATAATTTTTTTGTATTTTCATATAAAAAATTCTTTTTTTTTTTTTGTATTTTTTCATTCCTCTCACACTTTCATGATTTGGTACCCTGTGTAATGAGCCATACTAAATAAAACAAAATTTCTCCTAAATGAAAGGAATCCTATCGCCCATATCAAATCTCTATTTTTTATCTTAGGCTTTGATATCTAATGATGAACATTTCCTATTAAAAAAAATTTCTGCAGGAACAGGAGATTTTTGCGAGTGAAAAAAGGTTACAGGTTAAATCCTCAGATCTATTTTGATCTTAGGCAACTCTCGTCAAAAATTTGGTAATGAAAAAGCAAAGGTTTCAAATGACAATTGCAGACGCCATCTATAATTTCCATCGCTACCCCATTTCTTATTGAGGCTGTCTTGGTGAAAATCATAACTTCAAATTCAGCATATCTGAGAACCTTAAAGCAGAAGTTTCAAGCTTATATCTACATAAATGAAAAGTTTCATACACGTCCTTAAACCTTCACGAACCCTTCACGAATGATCCCAAGATCAGGCTTTTTCTATGAGCGAAGTTGAAGCTTAAAACGAATGAAAATTATTGCTTCGCTGAGTATGTATATATATACGTGTATTTAAAAACTAGTGGCCATATGCACAAATACACGGACAGAGAAAAAATTACATACATTCAAACTTTGGCAATTGCTCATAAAATGTTCCAGGCTATCCCATACTCCCCACAAAGGGGGCAGACATACCTACCTCCTGGGCCATCTGCATCATAAGAATCCTAGTGTCCCCCACACATATACTAATTCGTAATATTTGCAAAACCGAGGCAAAAAACAAGATGTTCTCTTAAGAGCGGAGAAGCTTAAACCCACCGATTCAATACGATTTTATCTGAGGAAGAAAAGGAAACACGTCATTCCTAACCCTGCACAGAAGGGATTTTCCTTGTTGTTCAAGATTGGGGAACTGTACGTTTCCAGGCTTTCAATAATGGCGATCCAATGGTCTATTTTTTATTTTGATCCGCCACCGTTTTTATGTAGTTTCGATCTCTTTTTCAAAAATTTGTTTTCCTAGTAGACTTTTATTATTTATTTAAATCTGCTGCAACCGTGACATTTTGTGATATTTGATGATTGAAAAAGATCTGAAACTTGCAAATATTAAGGAGTTAACTGAAAAAGGGTTGTCTGATACAAAGTGTATCAGCCTTAACGCAATATCCTTGTTGAAGTTTAGCGATGACCTGCTATATTTTCATAGGTGTAAAACTGTAGCTTTTGGTAGTGATTATCCTAAAAATCAATCTACCTCAGCTTCTTATTTTTGCAAAATTAGGCATTAAATTTTTCGCGGAACCTTTTTTCAACCACACAGTTTAGACTTTATTAAAAATGACTTTTTAATTAATTTTTCTAAGATTTAACAATTGTAGTTACATCAGTATACAGTAATTTTAATATATTAATATTTGTTTTCGTCTGTATATAAATATATATATATATATATATATATATATATATATATATATATATATATATATAATAGATATATATATATATATATATATATATATATATATATATATATATATATATATATATATATATATATATATATATATATATATATATATATATATATATATATATATAGATATATTTATATATATATTTATATATATATATATATATATATATATATATATATATATATATATATATATATATATATATATATATATATATATATATATTTATATATATATATTTATATACGGAAAAAATCTACCAGAATTAACGTACAAATTTTGTTTTAATTTTTCATATACGGTGAGCCAAATTCGAACCTGCATTAGTTGAAAAACGTTCGGAAATCAAATAATAAAACAGTTTTTTTTTAACCTAAAGTAAGGAGCGACATTAAAACTTAAAACGAATAGAAATTAGGAGGGCTGTCCCATCCTCAACGCCTCGCTCTTTACGCTGAAGTTTTTGTTGTTTTAAAAAGTAGAGCTGTGACAAAAAATCAAACTTCAGCGTAAAGAGCGGGGCGTTGAGGAGGGGATATCCCTTTTCATACACGGAATAATTTCTGTTCGTTTAAGTTTTAGTGTCGCTCCTTGCTTTCAGTTAAAAAAGACTTGTTTTTTGTCTATTTAATTTCCAGAAAGGGAGAATATTGTTTGACAAAAATAGAAAATACAAAATACGTCAATAAGCCATGTATAAAAAATAAATCAGAATAAAAAGTTCACCAAAATGGTACTAAAGAAAGGAAAAATATATAAACCACCTGAAAACCTATTTCATGTAAAAAAAAAAGTCCTAATCACACACATTAAAACAGTGGTATTTGTACAGCCCATGTAAAATTCGGCCTATAAATCCATTAAGTAATGCTTTTAAGAAGAGACTAGTATATTCGCATGGTTAATAATTGAGTAGGTAAGGAAAAGCTGGATGAAGTTTAATGAAGTATCTAGATTAAAATGAAGTCTCTAGATTACTCTTGACTATAAGTTTGTCACAACTTATTAAAATTTGTCTAGTATAATAAGCACGACGGTATTGTAACAATTTATTCATCTATTCTTTCTGTATGTGCTGCAAGTTTCCCACCAAATATTATACGGTAATAAAGCATTTCAATAGATGATACCCCTGGCAATAGTTATATAATCGTTCTATGTCTTTACTATTTTCCGTATATGGTGCTACTATTGCATCATCTTCTTTGATTAAGTTCTTAGGTTTTCTGTACAGCCGAGGTAAGAAAACTACGAGAACTCTTTGCCTTGATACCGTGCGTCCAACCTGCCAGTGAGCTAGGCTATAATAAACTAGGCCCGCTGAAGTATTCATACGATTGACAAGTTTTGGCGACGCTATATAGAGTAGTGGCATTACCACATATCTTTTACCTTTCTTCGTTTTGTGAAAGGTTCACAGAAACAGAGATACTCAAAAATAGTTCCGCCTTGTGCCGATATTTGAAGTTTTTCATACGTATACCGCTCTTCGACAGAAATTTATGTCTTTTGAGTAAGTATCAAATTCTTAATCCCTGTGAAGTTGTGACAAACAAGAAATTAATGCTAGAAAAAGGGCCCTTAAGCATCCTGCCACTGCACGTAATATGAATGTATATAGTGAACATAATGTATTGTTGACCTCTTTTCATTCTCTTTATTCAGCCATGTTGTTGTTTTTATGGCGGGACTAAAATAGTCTATCTTTCTGTCATAAGTTTGGCTCGTTTCCATGTAATTATTGTTATCCATGTTTAGAGCCACAGTGAATTGTAGAGGCATGAATATTGCCCCCCTTCTCATAATTCTTGTCTTTTTGTGATAACATACATTTTGTTTGAAGTGAATCACGTATGATGTTTGCGAGAATAACGATCACTAGATTGTGAAATAAATACTTAGTTACTATACTTTACATAGACTTGAATGTACTTTGCACGTTGAAACAGAAACTCTGATATGTAAAAATCATAGCAAAAACAATTTTTATATTAAAATTGCCTATTAGACTTTAGGTCTACTTTTTGACTCTATATCATGAAAGTGGAACTCTGAATGCTTAAAGTCCTATTGTATGTTTCTAATCTGTTTTTTTTTTTGTGAATTAGATACTTTTTATACAATAAATTTCATGTAATCAATAAAAGAATGTAAATATAGTGCTTAATTTAATACCTTACGTCCAAATTTACCACTTGTGATATTTAGTATTTCCTCTTTGGTCAATTCTTCATTTTTTTTTCTTGTGCTTCTACTCCTGCTGTGAGCTTGTCGCAGTGTCACGCCACTTTATGGCGTCACATTGGGAACATTCCACCTCATGTCACTCCGTTTTAAAGCTTCCGCTTTTGCCATTGCCCAAGAATAAACAGATATTAAGCCTTAAATCCGTGTAGTTTTGGTGGAGGTTTATTGGACATGTTTTGTCTATGCCATCTCACTGCGCTAGTTAATTGATTATTAATAGGTTGATTTTTGATTGATTGATTTGTCACTCTTAAGTGATTTTTCTGCTTTAGAAAAATGAGTGGATGACAACAACCTGTAATCACGCCCTATATGCAATGGTTGATGTTGTGACGCAATATTTTGGTGTCTTGGGAGGTTTACTTCTTGATGACATTTATTCACAGCTGGAATGGTGTGTTCAACAAGGTACTTCTATCAGTAGTCTTTTCCTCTACTTCTTCTTCTGTGATAATTTGTTTTCAGTTAAACCATAAAAAAGCTTCGAGTTTGTGGATTAATTTGAGAAGACAAAGCTGGCTTTTCCTAGCTATATACAAAACCATATGCTCAGAACAGTTTTTTTTAACAGTTTAGTACTTCAATATTCCAGATGGAAACACTATAAAATTCTGAAAGTTATTTTAAATAATCTAAAATACTTCCTTATATAATACATAACTGCGAACTGCTTCATTATACCCCAAAACCCCCTGACGGAACAAATTATGTACGCTCATCGCATTTTCAATAGAGTGACTCCTTTCTTCCCGCAGCTTTACCGTTAAATTAATAAGAAAAAAATTACTCTATAAAATTGACAATAAGGTGAATACTAACTTTAAACAAATTTCATCTTCAGACTTAGTGCACTGAATCGTACACTATGTTAGTTTTTTTTTTTTTTTTTTAAATAAAAGTTACAGTATAGAAAATATTCAAGTCACTTTCACATAGTTAGAAGCTTATCTTACGATATTTTATCGTTGATAAAAATAGCAGAGGTGTAGAAAAAATAACACATAAGCTACAATTCATAACTAATGTTGTACTTAACATAATTAGTTTAAATATAACCTAGTCTATAACCAGGATTGACTCATGACATAAATTAAGTGTACTATTATGTCAGCAAAAAAACTACTAAAAATTTACACTTGTGTACTATTTGAGAGCACTCCATTACCTTCTTGGTTCGAATACCTATTGTTCCCCTCCTTGTATAAAAAGACGAGAGCTGCAAGATACACCTTTCAGAGTCTGGTAAAGCAAAACTGATAAAGGCTTGCTTCCTTCGCGTAAAGTAAAAAAACAAGTAAGTATGACTGCACTAGACCCTCAAGCTCTCAACCGGCGGTGCTGATCTCTGTTTCGTGGCCTTTCAGCCAGGAAGTGCTATGGGGGGTTGGGGGCCAGTCATCCTGTGCTTTCGCCCGCACGTGCATGTTGGTCACTGACAAGCTAAGACAGTAGCCTTCAAAACCTTGTTTTGACGGTTGCTTCAGACGCTTTGGGGGAGGCAGGATATTTGGGGATGTGTTGCATTCAGTTGAGTTGATTGCTTGACCCTTATGTAATGGATAACTATTATGGTAAATTTTGAAAAAATTGTAAAAACTTGGTTATTTTGGGTAAATATTTAGGTAAAATTTGGAAAAATAAAACTTTGACAGTGTGCTAAATTTGTTCTTTGTGGAAAAATTACTTTAAAATTGCTATTTTTCAGTTTTGCTGGTTGTGCACTATCGCGGAAAATAAGTACTAATAATAGTGAAGGTTGATAATGTACTGCAAGCTATAAGTAGCACTGGCTGTAATGCTTTACAATTTTCAATGGGTTCCATAATTGCGCTGAAGAGTTTTCCTAAGTATTTAATTACCTTCGACCTTTGTTCCTCCTGTGCTTTCAGAGGAACCCTCGGGCATCTACGAAAAGTGATCAGTCATCTTGGAGGTGTGCTGCAGCTAGTACGTCTTCCCATTCGGGCTTTAGGGACACGTGTACATTTGACAAGTATCTTCTTTGTGAACGTCTCTGGGTATTTCTAGGACGGCCTCGTCTTCTTGATCCTTCTGGTTGCCAGAAGAGGATGGAGTTTGGCAAGCGGTTTCTGCCCACCCTGATGACATGCCCAAGATAACGCTACCGACGTTGACGGATAACCTCTATTATTAAAGGTAGCTGGACCTGTTGCCTGATAGTGTCATTTCTTATCCTCTGGGTCTAGTTTATATTTAGGATTCTTGTGGGGCAAGTGTTTTCAAAGGATTGCATTTTTTTTTTCTCATGTTGCTGATTGAGGTGCCAGGTCTCAGATCCGTAAGCAATAATGACAGAACATTGCTCTGGAACAATTGTATCTTTACCCTCAAGGAGTATTTTTGAGATTTCCAAACTCATCTGAGATGGTTAAACGCCCCTTGTGCTTGTCCCAACCTAAGTTGGACTTCTCTTGCGTTTGAGCCAGTGTTTTCGACTGTACTGCCCAGGTATCTGAACTCAACCACCTGCTCTATTCGGTCAACTCCACTTTTAATATCAAGAGGAGATCCACTGGTAACCATACTTTTTGTTTTATTGTGTTGATTTTTAGTCCAAATTGTTCTGATACATCTTTAACACTACTTATAAAGGTCTGCAGTCTCAGTTTGCAAGTTTTAAGAAGGCTTACGTCGTCAGCAAAATCAAGATCTCCAAGTCTGGCCGGGCTCACCAATATCAATCCCATATCCCTTGCAATTACTTAAGATATAGTCAACAACAAGGATGAACAGTAGGGGGGAGAGGATACATCCCTGCTTTACTCCTGTCATTATTTTAAAATAACTGGTATTCCCTTGTCCAGTTTGTACACAGCATTCTGTATCTTTGTAGAAAGCGATAATAAGTTTAATGATTTTTTCCGGTATGCCGTAATGTGAGTAGTTTTCCAGAGTGTTGTTCTGTCTACTGAGTCAAAAGCACAGCATAAAGATATAGCAGTAAGTTTACCGCAGATAATTTCTGGCTCCTCATTCTCGGTGCGAACAAACAGCTCCTCCCGCTTATTCTTGCATTAGCGCGTACAAACAGCTCCTCTCATTGATCTGCCATCAGCGGTCCAATTACCATGGAACACGTATTTTGGCAGAAACTTTCTCAAAATGCCTTTGAAAACCAACTTGAGACTTCGAAACCTACTTTTAATTCCTAAAAAACATCTAATAATAACATTGCGCTACTAATTACCGATTTTCATATATGTATTGGTATAAATTAATTAAAATAGTTTCTTCAAAATTTAGTGTTCCAACGTTGAAGCCAAGTTTCGCGTTCAAGAGAAATCTGACTTGTATACCCATGAAAAGATCTAATGTCGCTTATGTTTCTACGTTCTCTAGAGCACTCGCACCTCGGTCCGGGTTTTTATAATGGGTGAGATAGGGAAAGATCATACTGCATATAATTTATATACTGTGGTCAAAAGCTTTCTCAAAATCAATGAAGACAAGGTACAATTTCTGAGTAGTATTCAGTAGTATCGTAAAATTCACTCTTAACCACCCTTACCGGGGACTATTCATCATGCCTCATACACTTCAAGATATTTGTTCCTAAATCTTTCAATGCTTCACATTTCCACATCAAATTAATAGCTCTTTTAAAAATGAAAAAAACATTGAATAATATGAGTTGAGTAAACCAATGACTACAGCCACTGAGAGGCAAACGCCTAACTCTTGACTTAATTTCACAGTTTAAAATAATAAATACCTCCCTGAGTTTTTGTAACCTAAAGTATGGTATTATCCAGGGAGGGGGATAGGGGGCTAGAATTCCCCTCCTCCGAAATGTTTGTCTGACTCTTAAAACGTAACAAAAATGTATATAAGCAAGTTTTTGATGCATTTGTTAAGATTTTTTTAACGCAACCCTCCCCCCCAAAAAAAAAAAAAAATATACTGGATGCGGCCTGTACAAAGTATGCTTTCGAGAATTTTTGCTTCCTTTATCCTTCTGCAATTTTGCTCGTGTAATCTATCTCACGATCATTTTTTAGTTATAAACAGCAAAATCTAAGAAAATAGCAATGAATTTTTTTTTTTTTTCCTAAAATAATTCTTAAGGCTGGTTAGCTTAAATTCAGTTCTTTGGTAGTCTAATCTAATGTTTTTGCAATATCTTTCAGTCGAATATCTGTATTTAGTCGTAAATCAAAACTATAAATTTGTATACCAAGTTTGACATAAGTTTGGCCACAACGACCCTATATAGTTTTTTGTTTAACTTTCCTTATAAGGATCATTGAAGTAGTGCTAGCTGATAAATATATAGCTACATTTGACAAGAACTGTTGTGAATAGCTTGACTATCCGAGTTGCAGTGGTAGCTAGCAACCTAGTAAGAGATGATCACGTCCAATACTAAGAAATTCAATAGCCCATTACTCCAGATCAAAAAAGAAGAACACTATTAGAACCGCCTTGTCCGAAACCCTATATAGGAAACTTAACGTTCCTTGGCTTAAATAACGAGGAAAATCTTGTGTCTTGAAAAACAAGGTAAGTTGTTTGAACTACAATATTCTGCGTATAAGGCATCTTTTTTTCTTTATTTTTTTCTTCTTTTTTTCCTCAGATAGCTTGTCACTGGAAAATCGTAGAGAGCTGTCTAATGGCTCATTTGAAAAGAAATTGATGTCGTTAAACCTTTTGTAATTAAAAAATTAATTATTAAAATGTAATCAAAAACTGCATTTTTCATGTACAAGATTGATCAATGACGTCATAATCGTAGGTTATAGCCAGGTTTTCTCTTACTGCTCAAATTAAGAAAAAGCCATAGACTTTATCCTGTTTGTAATTTCACAGTATCAAAATTATTGCCCCACCATGGTACCCTGGCATCGCTGACAGAGTGCAGGAATAAATCACAGCCCTTGCACCTCCCACCATGAAGATCAATATTAATGGCCCGCTTGAGCATAAATACTCTGTATGGATTGGTGGATCTATCATAGCATCCCTCTCAAAATTCCAACAGATGTGGATTTCTAAACAGAATACGACGAATTTGGACCATATTGTTACTACAGAGTGACTCGAAACGTCGATCCTCCTTCTCCATAGGAGAGTCCCTTAGCCGCTGCACTGTTGTAACTTTTAATTAAGAATATTTTATCGTCTTCGACGTTATGCTATGTCTGGCTATGATCCAGGCAGTTTTTTTTTGTATTGAATCCTATAGTAAAATCGTTTAACTATTAGATTAATTGAAATATTAGTTTCCATTCCTGATTTGAAAAAATAGTGAAGTGTGGTGTTTTAGATGTAGAACTGAACACTGTAATATTTTCATACAGAAATCATCACTCCTGCATTTACCTGAAGACCTGAACACTTGTATACTTACATATATAACTGAACGCTGGTACATTGTTTTATTTATAGTTACGAGACGTTAGCGTATAATGACATTATACCATTAGGACGATATGAATAGGTGTGAGATTGCAGGGCATAACCTATATAAGTCAGTAATTCGTTGTGGTGACAACTGAGCGAGCAAAACGGAGAGAAAAACCCAGAAAGTATCAGAGCCGAGCAACCGAAATATCTACTTCAAGAAAACATCACTGCAGCAAAATAGAGATGGCATCCTAAAATACAAGAGAAGCACGTTGAAAAGAGATAAAAGGCCGCTGAAAGGAACTAGCCTCGATCACACATAAATATGATCACAAAGATGTTTTTCTGATTCAGATCTTAAGAAAATGAGAGAGAAAAAACAAAGGTATTCAAGGGACCATGGCTATTGAGGAGCAAAAAGTGAGAAAGCAAAACGAAAGATCAAGGAACGTTATCACAATACGTCTGTTAAGTCTAATGTCTTTACATCATCACGATCATCATCCAGAGATAAAGAAACTATTTTAACAATTGGAGCTAAGATGGAAGTTCTAAGCTTTTATAAAATATCGATGCTTTTTTAGAGAGAGCTCATGTTGCTTGAAAAAGGAGAGATAGCCCTCAAATCAGCTAAGAAATAATTATATTGTTTATTTTTTAATGCTTTTTTTTCTTAAAAAAATAATCAATCACTTCAAATCCTCTTTAAAAAAATTGAAGGACATGTCCTTTGGCTTTGCTTCCAGCCGTCAGTACACTGTTTTTTTCCCTATAGGCTATGCATGATTTTCCATGAAAACATCACTTGGAATTATCAACAGGACTGATTATTATATTGAGAAAGAACATCAAACAGTAAAGGGCGATACAAAGCCAGCAACAAACAGTGTATAGGTGTAATGGGTACTTTGAAAGGCAAACACTACCTACACCTGGCTTTCATCAATTTATGATATTAATCAAAAAACTTGTTGCACAAAATAAGTTTTTTTTTTTTTTTTAAAGAACTCTATTAAATCAAAAATGAACAAAGATAGAATCAAATAATCTACCAAGCATACAACTACCAAAAATCAGTATCAATAAATAAATGAAACCCAAAAACAAACAGAAACTAAAATAAGTCAAACTCAAAACGTGCAGAAGTCAATCTGAGTAGGGTTCTAAAACCTATGCTTTCTAAAAGCCAGAATTTAATTTGTACTTTACTGAAAAAAATTCAAATGAATTTACTGAAAAAAATGTGCATCATCAGTTTAATATACATATGCTGATATTTATTCCTTAAAATCTTAATTAATTTTTGATTTCTTAAGGGTGTAAAAGTGAAAACATTTAAAAGAATTTTTTTCAGTAAAGTACAAATTATATTCTGGCTTTTAGAAAGCATAGGGTTTAACTTACATCCCCTGGGCATAACTTCAACCCATGCCCCTAATCTCTGGGGCTTTTTTCAACCCCAAAAGCCTTGCTATATGATATTTAGACTGTTTTGAATTGAATGGCTATCTCAAAATGTCTGTTAGACGCATTTCGGGACAATAGAGGAAAGAGAATAGCTGCCTTCTGATCACTTTGACTCATAAAAAGAGCACTAGAGCGTCTGATTACCAATCCGATGAGCCCCCTTCGAAGTTTATATGACCTCACTTTCTATAAAAACCCTATATGTCTCCAGGGCATAACTTACAACCCTTGCCTCAGGGCTGGAAGGATTTTTTATCCTCAAGAACGACATAATTTCCAGGCCTTTCTGATAGGCTTAACAAAATAGCTATATCGAAATTTTGATAGGAAGTGTTTTGCGGAAATGATAGGCGTTGTTGAGGGGGACATTTGCCCTCTCATCACTTTCGACTAATAAAAAAGGCACTAGTCCTCTCGATTTCCAATCGAATGAGTCGCTTTTGAAGCTTCTACGACAAAGCTTTCTATAAAAACGTTATATGCTCCAAGGGCATAACTTACAAGCCTTGTCCTGAGGCCTATGGGGGGATGGTTGTCATCCTCAAAGACATAATTTCCAGACCTTTCAACTACGTCGAACAAAATGACCATATCAAAATGTTGATCGGAAATGTTTGGAGAAATGATGGGCGTGGGGGGGGGTGATTCTCTCTCCGATTACTTTCAACTATTAAAAAGGGCAATAGCCCTCTCAATTTCCAATCAAAAGAGCCCTTTTTTGAAGTTTTTACGACAACACTTTCTATAAGACATTATATGCCCCCAGGCATAACTTACAACCTTAGCCCTGAGGACTGTGGGGGGTTGTCATGCTCAAACACATAATTTCCGGACCCTTCAACTACATTCAACAAAATGGCTATATCAAATTGTTGATGGGGAGTGTTTGGGGAATTGGTGGGTAGGGGGGGGGCATTCGCCCTCCGATCGCTTTTGACTATTAATAAATGCACTAGCCCTCTCAATTCCCAATTGAATGAGTCTGTTTTGAAGTGTCTACGACAACGATGGCAAAGACCTTCTTTTCAGAACTTTTAACTACGTTGGACAAAATGTCTATCTCGAAATTTTGATTGGATGTGTTTGGGGAAAAGGTGGGCGTGAGAGGGGTGTTAGTGGCCCTCCAATCACTTTTGACTATTAAATAGGGCACTAGCCCTTTCAATTTCCAATCGAATGAGCCCTTCTTGAAGTTTCTACGACAACGCTTTCTGTAACACCTTATATGCCCCCAGGACATAACTTACAACCCTTGCGCTGAGGGCTTTGGGGGGATTGACATCCTCAAAGACATAATTTCGGGACCTTTCAACTACGTTGAACAAACTGGTTATCTCAAAATTCTTATTAGATGTTTTTGGGGAAATGGTGGGCGTGGGAGGGGTGTTAGTTCTCCTCTAATCGCTTTGTCATCCTTAAAGTTCTAATTTTCAGAACTTTCAACTACGCTGAACAAAATAGCTATCTCAAAATTTTGATTGGAGGTGTTTAGGGAAAAGGTGGGCGTGAGAGGGGGGTTAGTTGCCCCCCAATCACTTTTGACTATTAAAAGGGGCACTAGCCCTTTCAATTTCTAATTAAATGAGCTTTTTTGAAGTTTCTACGTCAAAAGTTTCTATAAGAAACCTTATATTCCCCCAGGGCATAACTTACAACCTTTGTCCTGAGGGCTGTGGTGGAGTGTCCTCCTCATAAACATAATTTCTATCTGGAAATAAACTACGTTGAACAAAATGGCTATCTCAAAATTTTGATTGGATGTGTTTGGGGAAATGGTGGGCGTGGAAGGGGTGTTAGTTGCCTTCCAATCACTTTCGACTATTAAAAAAGGGCACTAGCCATTCCAATTTCCTATCAAATGAGCCCTTTTTGAAGTTTCTACGACAACTCCTTTGATACAAAGTGCCCTGGTCTGGAAAAAAAACATATGATTAGTTTAGATCAATGGTTTCCAACTGATTTTGGGTCATACCCCACCTAGGCATCTCTAAAATACTGATGCCCTCTTATGATATTTAAATTTTGTCATTCAAAATTTCATTTTGATTCACCTGAACTACTACTAGTAATGAGAGTAGAACTACTACTACTAAAAGTAAAAGTACTACATATACTTAAGAAATATGCTGTCTGAATATAGCACCTTCTATACAATGTATGTCATTACAGTGCTATTATGTATCTTTTCTGCTCTTTAATTGCATATGAATATGACATCATTCACATGAAAAAAAAAATTAAAGTTTTTGTTTTACTTTATCCTTTTCTCAAAATTTGTCACTCCTTTTCTCCAACAATAATGGTCCCAGCGTGAAATGGGACTTGGTAAAGAACGAATTATAGCTCATGGTAACCATGTAAAAAGACGTTTTGAAACCTGTCAAATGAGGACGAATCACCATACTGATTTAGGGATGGTAACTGTTATTTTGGCTAATCTGATTGGTAAAAGTTTATTGCGAAAACAAATTTGTGGTAGTTTTAAAATAGCCAGAGATCCTCGAAAGTGGTTCCGGATACAGTAAAGACTGAGAAAAACACACATTGGAAGATGTAAACGCAAGACGTTTTTTTGGTGTTATAAATTATGTGGAAATAATTAGAAATGAATAATGTCTTTTAGATAATGAACAACTTGCACGATCGGGATCGAACTGTCTAGAGCATTTAGTAATATCCAATGGTCCCAAGTTTACTGATGAAATTTGGTCAAAGACATGTCGATGCCTTACGGACATTTTCAACTCTACCTTGCCAAGACAGCTGATTGCATGGAAGGCTGGCGACTATCTTGATCTGGAAGAAATGGTTTGTTTGACTCCCTTTATTTCTTCTATTATTTGGCCTTAGCTATTTTTTAAAGTATAGCCAATTACATACAGTGAAAGCTGGTTTATAAACGATTTATCTTCTTGCTATACCTTAGAGTAATGAACATGAAATTCAGTATTTCTTATGCACTAGGGTGGGTCTCCAGAAAAAAATATTGACTCATTTTTCTGGCTGTCTAGCACCCATCTTCCACAATAAAAATTTAGACCCTAAGTTCAAGCCGATTGGACAGCCAGGATTAAAAACTTGCTGGACGTCTGTAGATGTAAACGCAAGGGCATTTAAAGAATTTAGGGTCCTTTTTCCTGGGTTGTCTCCTCTCCGGAGGCATATTTATTCGGCCATTCGACTACTATTTTAAGAAAAATTTCTATCTAAAAAAATTGTTTCGATGCCATGGGGGTTGTTACGGGGATGCTTAGGGACAGAAAAGGGCACGGTTTCCCTCCAATAGTTTTTGGCTTTCAAAAACGCGATACTGAAAATGATAAATTATTAAGAATTAAGTTAACATTTGTCGTTCTTTTTGCCAGTTTCTTTTCTTTAATAAAGTAAGGACTTTACCTGTGGTCATGAAGGTAATTTTAGAAGGCCACCGCTGAAGTGGATCATTATTTTCCCTTTATTCGGCATTCTTAAATTGCATTGAAAATTAATCTTTTTCAGCTTGGTCTTAAACCAAGTCCTAAATCATACATTGACCAAAACATTCAGCAGTTGCTGGAATTTACTAAAAATATATAATTTCCTTTCTCAAAAGCACCAGGCCAAGTCTGTTTGGTTTTTATGTTTCTTCTTCTTTTTCAACTTCTACTGAAAATCTATCACGCTTATCGTGTCGAACAGTGCTGCAAAAAATTCTTCAAATCATTTCTTAAATATCAAGTGGCAGGTACTTGAAAATGTGCATTGAGTCTGGACATTAAATGTTCTTCGATATTACTCGAGTTCCAATCACTTGATTCATCCTCAAAATAGTAACAACAGTACTTTAAATATTATTGAAGCACTCAAAGAAAAGTTACTAAAACAGGTTTTTTTTGTCTTTGCTCAGAATTTAATATTTAGTTACAGTTAAAAGCAGTAAAATTTAATTTGAATTATTTAGAATTTATATTCCTTCCAAATATACTTGAACTTATGCATCAGAATTCAACACTAAATGCTAAAATTTTATTGATATGTCGTAAAATTGGTTTATACTATAAATTGGTTCTCCGCGGGCACTTAATGCGAAATATTTTAATATGGAATTACTATCAATTTAGTTTTTCCTTTTTTTTTCGTTATACCGCCTCTTGAACAAAGCATGTCATTTTACGCTCAGTTGTTTATTTATTATTAATATTTTGCAATCAGACTCCTTTGTATATCACTCTCCCTACATACGCCATCGTGAGTTTGTTTTTGTAGCTTTGAGTCAGTTTCACGTTTACTGCCAGTTAGTTTGTCCAACTCCTTTCAGTTCCCCTCGATACATCCTATTGAGTGTGCTTTGTAGATTTAAAGTTTCGAAAATCACTTTTTTCTGGCTTCATCTACTTAATACTAAACCATCCAGCAATGGAGATTTGTAGAAAGACTCGTCTCTTGTCCAAGCTTGGTAGAGAGACTCGTATCTGCTCCAACAATGGAGCTCTATAGAGAGGCTCGTCTCTGGTTGTTTGTTTTTCTTCTTTTTAGTTTTAATTCTGGTTTCCCCAGAACATTCAGGTGGATTCAAGCCAAGATCTTCATTTGATGATATTTTACTAAATATTGTAAATATTACTTCTTTTATAAAGATAATTTCGTAAAGCCCACTGGTCCGCCATCACAAAGAGTAAAAAACAAGTTTCGTTTTGATCTCAGTTTTGCTCAGAAAATGTGAACTTGGTTCTTTTATAAAGTTATAAAATGGAACAGAAATAAGAATTGGAACTAACTTATATCTGGGTTATGGCGACTTTGGAATTAGAATTTAGTTGAATAACATAGCTTTTAGCTTAGCTTATTTTAGATATAACTTTTCCCAGACTTGAAAAATGAAAATTGAATTTTTTGCCTCCAGCCAAATGTCCTTTATGTGATGCAGAAGCAAGGCTTCAAATCTGATGCTGCTCTTCAAATATTTTAGACATTTCCTTGGTTTTACTGAAAAAACCTTTTTAGCTTGGACTAAGTTAAGACAGTAAATTGATACGCAGAGCATTATATTAAAACCACTATAAATTAAATTAAAAAATTAAGTCTTTTCATGAAAGTAGAAGGGCGAGACTAAAACCAAAAACAAACAAATTCATCCAGTATATAAGGTATGCTGCCGCGACATGCCTCCCTTTCGTCTGAAAAGTGTTGGCGTCAAATGCCCATATTTGGACACTTTATGCCCCAAATCTGATTGATTGTTATTTTATTAGAGTCGTTCAACTAGTTTAAAACCTGTGAATTATATTACAAAGGTATAGCATTTGAAGTCCAAATATGAATCAAATTTCAGATTCTTTACGGTTCTGCTGGCTTTCTGCATTTTTCCATTTGTAGTTGACTACAATTTTTGCTTTAATCTGATTATTTGTTTTATAGACGGAACGACGAGAATCTGGCCACGTAAGTCTCAGAAGGTTTCCCAGTACTCATAGCATCAATTCGTTATCGTCCAATTCCAGTAGACTGAGCAGGGTGAGTTTCTTTGCTACCTTTTACTGTGGTATCCCCCTAACTTCCAGCTACAATGGTTCCACAAGTTTGTATTCTCCAGAATTTGATTCGGTGGCATAACTATCTTTATAAGTAAATGCAGGGGTTAATACAGTAAATCAGTCCAGTCCATGTCCAGCAAGACTTGCATGCCTAAAACATGTTGTTCTGGCCATCCACTTACTAAGGCGTGGAAATCCAGTTGAAGATACACTTGAACGCCGCTCTTATTAGCAGATAGTAAATACAGTGACAAAAAAGCTTCCTGGTAGAATTTATAGTCCTAGACACATATTTCTAGACTCTGAACTGGATGCATAGGTGTATCTTGTTGCAGTAAGCCACGAATTTTAGATATGAATAGGAATTTCATGAATGTTGATGTATGGGCAGTTGTCGGTCCTGACACGTAAGTTGAGCTAGACACGTTGAAGTGAAATGCCCTGATAGTCTACCAGCATTGTTCCCAAAACCGTTGCTTTCTGAACATATATCCATTTAAAACTCTTCTTGGCTTCCTTCCCGATATTTTGTTTTAACTTCTATCTGCACTGATGCCTGGCTGATGAAAAAAAAATGATAAAAAAAATCGTATAAAAAAAATCAAGCAGGTTTAGATTTGGCTCACAGAAAGACAGTTTTCAGCATCAAGCTGTAGATGGTATCAGAAACGACGTAGGAAAAATAACCAATTACCCTTCTTCCCAAGCTGGAACAAGGACACTTTTGAAGAACGTACAGCCAGTGAATTTTTGTTTGTTACTTCTTCGTGCGGTAAGGTCTCTTATTGTGCGAAAATACCGGTTTAGGTATGAAAGTGTGTTTGAAGGTTAACCTCGTTCGTCTCGACATACTTCACTGACCGGGAAAGTTGAAGCGTGTGTGACCAAACATATGGTCCGAAAAAAAACCTTGACACCAAGGCGCTCACACACTGCCCTTTCAAGTTCAAGTTCTTTATTAATCAATAAAAAATGTTTTGACAAAAACTATCAAATTAATGACCCACAGTGAGAATAACTCGTGTGTGGGTTTATATATACACTCAACAATAAATAAATAATACTATCTCCACATACTGGAATAAAAAAGATTGCTCTTCAACTCTCCGTACAGTAACAACAAACAAAATCCAATAAAATCAAAATAACCAAATAAATAAAGTGAAATGAGGAGAGAGCATCCACCCCAGAAAAATAAATCAAATTAATAATTACTGATTAAGTGATTCATTAATCTAATTTTATTATTAACCAACGAATTATTCAAATCTATAAAACTATGAAATTTATTTATTCCAATTATATATAATACTATGCCTTGGTAAAAAACGGGACCTTTCAGATTTTATTAAAGCCTGACGGACAACAGAACTGCCACGGGTCCAATATGCATGTAAAACCTGATTATCATCCTGAAAAAAAATTATTATGCAAATAAAAATACTCCAGCAAAAGACCTTGAACGTGTTTAATCATATAAAGAACAGAATAGAAAGAAGAGAAAAGATCCAGTGGAAGGATATTTAAAATTTGATACATACTTTTTGTTGACGATTTACCAGGGTAAGAAAACGGGCTAGGCAGGCAATTTTTCAATAGATGCAGAGCTTTATTTTGTTGCCTCTGAAGAAGAAGAATATGAGTTTTAAAAGTATTCAAAAAAATTATGGGACAGTAATTTATATATGAATACACTAGAGAATGATAAAGAGATTTCAGGGCAAAAAACGGCAGAACAAATTTCAGATGATTCATCATTCCAATATTTCTTGCCAGTTTCATTCGAAGATAAATTGCATGGCTTTTAAATGATAAACTTGTTTCCAGTATTATCCCGAGATATTTAATATCACCAACTCTTTCAATTTCAATGGGTAGGCCTTGAATATTAATCATCATAATTTCCGGTGCTGTTTTCCCAGTACGAGAGAAGATGATGAATTTTGTCTTAGTACAATTAATAGTCAATTTATTTCTCGAAAACCATAAGATAAGCCTCGACAGTGCTGATTCCAAACTAAACTTCAAAGATCTAGAGTCGGGGCTGCTGACATTGCATGCCGTGTCATCGGCGAATAATATGTTAAGGCCAATATCTTTGATGCTATTACTGATATCATTAACATAGATAAGAAATAGGAGTGGACCTAAAATAGAGCCTTGTGGGACTCCAACTGACTGAGATTGAGATACTGATGAGGATGAAGTATCACCTCCGTCTACATACTGATTTCGGTTTTTTAGGTATGACATTACTAAGTCATTAACTGGGCCTCTTATGTCGCAGTTATCAAGTTTTAGTATGCAATTTTATGGGAAGTCGTATCAAATGCCTTTTTAATGTCAATAAAAATTGTAGCAGGAATATCACCTTTGTCGAGGGCGTCATGAACAAACTGAGTCATTGCCATAATAGCATGCTCAGTAGAGTGAGACTTCCGGAGCCCAAATTGCATCGGACTAAAAAAATTTAGATTTCATTAGAAAGTTGACTATACGGTTATATAGGCACCTTTCGAGCAACTTCCCAAATGTAGACAGGATCGAAATCGGCCGATAGTTTGTTTGGTTACTCGGGTCTCCTCCTTTATACAAAGAGATAATTCTTGCAGACTTGAAACAAGAAGGAAATCTTCCGGTTTTAAAACAGAGGTTAAACACATGGGAAAGCGGGTTTACAATATTTTGGTGCTATGCACTTAATCAGATTAGTCGATGACCCATCAATACCATCCGAAGATCCATTCTTTAAAAGGTTTGTTGTAAGTAAAAGTTCATCTGGGGTTACAGGAGTAAGAAAAATGGAGCAATTGTGAGACGGGGGTAGATATGATTGAAAGTCCTCTCCAGTTTCATTATCCAGATGACGGGCCAGGTTGTTTCCAGCAGTTGACGCGGTTTCCTTGCCAATTTTTCGCAAAGTGTATATTTAATGCATTGATAACTTCCACATTCCCTGTAGCAAGTTTAGTTCCATCTTCAGCTATTAATTCATCAGGAAGATCATGGGTCTTATGCTTTCCTAAGCACGTATTAATTATTTCCCATGTCTTCTTGGGGGACCCTTCTGCTTCAACAAATGCTTCGGCGAAGTAATGACTTTTTTCTGATCTTAAAATTTTTGTTAAATAATTTTTGTATCTGCGAAATTCAGCTAATTTAACTTCAGATGGATGCATTAAGTATGCCTTATATAACAGATTCTTATTTTTTATTGATACCAGCAATCCAGGAGATATCCAAGGCTTAATAGGCTTTATACTATTTCTTCTTGATATTTGGCGGAGAGGGAAAGCGTTATTGAAACAATGTTTAAACTGATTCACAAAAAAATTCAGCAGCAAAATCAGGGTCCGAAGACTCTAAAACAAGAAGAAAAATCACTTGAAGAAAGCAATACTTTAAGTTTACTTAAGGAGTTTCAATTAGTCATTCTCATTTTTCTTTTAGTAGGCCTATTATACTCTGTAATCAAGTGAAGGTCGGTCACTAGCATCAAATGGTCTGAAAAATCTTCAATAACCACATCACTAGACTTAAGTTCCAGATTCGTAAACAAATTATCATAAGGGAAGCAGAATCTTTCGTTATTCTTGTTGGGACTCCATAAGCTGGTAAGAGACCACCGGACAAGCAAACTGATAATAAGTCAGCCCCGTTAGAAGAGATTCCGTGGATATTCCCACTTGAATTATTAGAATTATATAAATCAATATTAAAGTCACCCATGATAACTATTTTTGGATACTTTTCAAAGCAATAAGCACAAAATCATCAAGAAGTTCCATGGATTTTGAAGCAGGAGAAGTTGGAGGCCGGTAAAAAACACAACACAAAATTTTTCATACCATTTACATCTATTTTAACTGCCAAAAATGAAACGCCATTTCAAGATGTAGGTGATCAAATTCACTCACCAGATCGGACTGAATTGTTGATTTAATGAAAAAACCTACCCCTCCCTGTTTTTTATTAATAAATGTCTTAGTCGAATCATTTTAAAATGTTTCACAAGAGGCGAAGACATCTATATTATGATGAGAAATAAACAGGGATATTCGATCAAAAATATTTAGTAACCCGCGACAGTTCAAAAAGGCCATTCTAAAATTAACGCCTTTATTTAAAACTTGGGTGGGGAGTAGGTATTTATTTTTTGGGATAGAATGAACCATCATATCAAAAACATCGCCATCCTTGCATAAATTCTCAAATATTTTACCTAAATCTAGGGGGAGCTCCTCAAAATACGAATTCTATCATCCAATATCTTGATGCTGGGTATACTTATTGACAAAAAGAGTGACTTACCAACCATACGGAGAGTCAAAGAAGACACAATTGTAACCAGAACTTCATCTGAAAGAGACAAACATAAACAAAAAACTAGAACTTTATAACATGAAAACCTTATATAAGAAAAATCAGGAATAGTGTGGCACAAAGTAAAGAAATTAAATATAAACAGTTTTGATAACAGAAAAAAAAAAACAAAGTAAGAAAAAACCACATAATAATCATTATGATACTTTGCGAACGGGAGTCCGAAAATAAGATAATCATAATCCCCAAACAATCATAAATTATCAACTAACTTAACAACCAGAGCACTAAACACAAAATAAACAAAATACTCCACAAAATCTTATAAATCTAAACTCAGATTACTACTATCCTATTCAGCTATTGATCAGCTCTCTCCCATATCACCGAACCATTTTTTTTTTTTTTTTTTTTTATCTCAAACCATACATGGGTTCCTTTATTTTTAACCCGAGAAGCAATAATCATTCCAGACTCCTTCTCTCTTTTGCTTTAGTGAGGAATCCTGTGCGTAAAGCGTTAAGTGCTGGAGTAAGGTCTGTGCAAATTTTTATTCCAGAGCCCTTAAGCTTGGATACGTTTTGCATAACTAGATAAGCTTCAGCTTCATTCCTGAGCCTATATAGCACTGGATTAGCAGCCGGTTTACGTGTCTGACTTTGATTACGGCGTCTATTCGTTATATTGACAGTTTTTCCTTCTAAGCGGTAAAATTTGTTAATTGACACAGATGACTCAATTTTTAAGGTATTCTTAAATAGATCTTTCACGTGAGCTTCAAGGGATTGATTCGGATTAATATCTGTCGGTAAGCCGTGTATGATCAAGTTCGAACTTCTTTCTTTTACTTCAATTAGTAGCATTTGAAGCTCGAGCAATGAGTTCTTCTGCTTTTGCTCTTCCAGTGACCTTTCTAATTGGCTATTTTTCTATCTCTTTCTAAAGCCTCATTCTTTAACTCCTGTATTTTCAGAAGACAAATTGTTAACTGCAGTTATTAAATCACCCTGCTTACTGAGTAGTCGGTCTAATTTTTTCGTTTTGGAGCTCATTAGCTTGGTCGAACTTGTCTTGGGATACTGGAATATTCATTATATAATTTGGCGATATGCCCGAACTCAATTTTTTTTTTTTTTAACATCATTAAACGAGACTTACTCGCAAGGGGGGTGATTGACTACCCCCCAAAAAATAAAAAACGTGTTGTTGAAAGAAAAAATTCTGTTTAATAAATTTCTCAGATGACAGTTCAGGTATCCAGTAATTGCGCAATTTTAATCCTTTCATTCACTCAAATGTTTTTCGATTAGGATAGCTATCTATTTCATATTCTGGTCTTCACAGTACATGTGCTCGATTCATACAGGAGCCCTTGCTGCGAATACGCAGAAATACTCATATCAAATGGTTCACTCAATCCACTAAACTACTAACGGCAAAATTAGAAAGAGGAGACTAGGTAGAAAGCCATTTATTGTCTTTGCGGATTTGTTTTCATGCGGCTCAGTTGAAATATTTCAACGTCGTCGAACTGCCACGACCCATGAAGATCAATTATTGGCTTATCAAATCAGTTTATGTGACTACCAATAAATTTTTTGATGAAAAAACATTCTTGCTAAAAGTTTTGTCAATTGCGGAACATTTTTTTGTAAACATTTGTTGACAGCTTGGAAAATATAGTTGCAAGGGTTGTGTTGTGAGTTTTAATTAGTTATTGGCCAAGTTCTTGAAAATGGATATCGTATAAATACCAGAGCAAATGCAAGTCCTGCAACTTCGGTGCTTTTAAAATCCTAAAAAGCTATTAACTATTGGTCCCAAGCTGTAATTGCTTAAAAATGGATATCGTATAAATACCAGAACAAATGCAAGTCCTGCAATTTCGGTGCTTTCAAAAATCCTAAAAAGCTATTAACCATTGGTCCCAAGCTGTAAGTTCTTGAAAATGAATATCGTATAAATGCCAGAACAAATGCAAGTCCTGCAACTTCGGTGCTTTCAAAATCCTAAAAAGCTTTTAATGGATATAATGGATATCGGATACTAAATGGATATCGTATAAAATACCAGAACAAATGTAAGTCCTGCAACTTCGGTGCTTTCAAAATCCTAAAAAAAGCTAGTAATGGATATCGTATCAGGGATATCAGATACTAAATGGATATCGTATAAATACCAGAACAAATGCAAAGTCCTGCAACTTCGCTGCTTTCAAAATCCTAAAAAGCTATTAGCTAGTGGTCCCTAGCTGTAAGTCGAAATGTTTATAGGTTTTTAATCTTCTTGTAAACTCTTTCCTCAAAGGCTCTGAAATTTTGGAAGTTAGCTTGCTTGTATTCGTATTTAAAAGCCTCATAGTATCAATTTTGTTAAGCCTTTGCAGGTTTACCCACTATGTAACACACAGCCACCATGCCACAACCCGCTTTTCCACAACCCACTATGCAACTTCCAATGTCTTTGTCTCTAGGTTTATTCTAATAGGTTTGTCTAGGAAATAGTTTTGAGCTTTCAGCTCTGGTCATCTGCAGGTGACAATTGAGGACGCTTCAGTTTCGATTCAGTTTTATTTAAATTAACTTCCGTCATGATGACCCTGTCTGAATAGAGAAAGCTGATGTATCAAGATTTCGTTTCTTTGTGTACTATATCAAAATGACTTAGGTTGAGCAAAAGTTTGACAGTGGCGGGGGAAGTTTTTCTTTTTAACATAAAAGTACCTTTGTATTTCTGACTGCTGTTGATAATTGCCACGACGCCTGTGGCACCTAGTTTGAGAACAAGGCTGATCTAATGGAACCAAATGCTTGGTATACAGGAAGCTGTTGGTTTGACTCGCACTGACAGGAATTTTCCACAAAGATTTGCGCTATGATTTTGAAGGTAGCTTTGTCAGAAACATCTGAATTTGGAAATAAATTCTGAAAATGGTAGGAATAGTCATCACTGCTATTACATCCGTTGTGATCAATCTGTTACCTGCAACTTATTAAGTAAAAATAGGCTCTGTGATTAGCAAATTGCATATTAATCATTTTTAAAGATAAGTGTTTGTAATTCCTCTTAATATCTTGTCCAATTTTCAAGATATGACCTTTGCTATTTCCTTTTAAATTGGACCTTACTTCATTAGCTTTAATAAGACGATTTATTTTGATTAAACAGTTAATCCAAATCAGATCTACTAAATTCATTCTAGGATTGATGTCTTTACATTTCGAATAGCCCTTTTCTCAAATGCTCATTGAAAGTTTTTTAGATCTTATAGATCTTATGGAGCTCACGGAACGTTGGCATATGAAATGTCTCAGTTGTACTAGCATAGTAAGGCAAAAAATAGTATTATACACTACATTGCAAATACGATACTGTGTATCATTATAATACATTCACTATTATACATGTATTTGTTATACAATTAATCTTATACGTACATCATTATGTGTGCATTATACACTACTTTATGATAACGTTGAAGATGACGACGTATGATGACGTTACTCATTGAAGTTTTTTGGATAGTAACACAGATACTATTCGATGCTATTCATTTCTTTACTTATATTTCATTTTTTTTTTTTTTGTTACTTACATTCGTTTTTACTATTAAGCAAATGGAGCTAAAATAATGACGGCATTCGCCGATATATTATGGCAATATGAAAATAGAAAAGAAATGTGTATTATTATAAAAATGAAACTTTTAACACTTCGCAGTGGTAAATGTAATATAGGCAAATTCACAAACGAGCTTAAAATATTATTTTGAATTTTTAATATGCCCATACTCCTTCTTAATCTACTCCAACTGTTCCAGCGCATGTATTTGCTTGTCTGCATTATGCCACATTACACGCTAATTAGCAGCTGGTAGCCCCACAGAAAATGTTCGAAAAAGGGTTCTTAAAAATTATCGAGCAAAAGTTTACTACTTATAGTTAACCACTATTTATAGAGCCGATATGCTTTAAGTGAGTCATGAGAGAAAAATATGAGTCATTTGTCAAAAATATGAATACATTAATGCTTATATTGATTTTGTAGCTCTCATTTGGATTAATTGTGTTTTTCCTAAAATGATATTCGCGGGGGAAATTTGCGCTTTTTTAATGGATTCACCAGTTTGGGAGTTTTATCCCACGTCAGTAATACATCAATTTTAACTTTAAGCAATTTAGATGATGTTTCCTAAAATATAGTTGATATTGTAGTGTTAGCTGTAAATTATGCAGTTGATAGTCAGCTGATTTTGGAAGAGCAAATAATTTGATTGCACCCCAACTTTAAAGCTTCGGACTAATAACTTAAAACTAAATAATAATCTTGATTGTTTCTATTGTATTATTCTAGGCTAAGTTCCTTATTTCTTTCACAAATTCTATATTCAATTCCAAAATCCTCCAGTGTCCTAAACTCATGCACAAAATCATTATTTGGATATGAAGAAAAAATATGTCTTTAATATTTAATCTAAAACGTATAAATTGTCTAACATCTAATAACTAAACACCCATGTGATTAGCGCTAATGCACAGGGGTGCTTGACGGCGAAATGTGATTTTTCTTTTCATGAGTCCTCAAGAGTCGGTAATTATGGTAATTTGAATAATCTATGGCTGTTGCCCCACGAAAAGAGGGATAGATCGAACAATTATAATCTTACATCTTGTACAAAAATAGGTTTCTTAAAAAATGTCTATCACAATAGAATTTGCTTCTTAGTATTTTGGCTGAGGGGAGAGTAGGCTGGAGCTTTGTAAGCAGGGTATGCTTTGTATTCACCAGAATACTGAACATCAGCTACATATCCACCTTCTGGGTCTGTAGTATAAGTTACTGTCTGAACACGACCGTCCCCCAGGAAGAAGTACTCGGTATGATCCAGTTTCCCTTGCCTGGAAAAAATGTTGTCGATTTATCGAAATACTGTCAAAGCTACTCATCCAAGTTTTGCAATATTAGCTTGTTTTAAAAGGTATTGTCAAGATCTAAAAAAGAAGCAATTATGTATCCCAAGTCAAAACGAGTTAATCAGATTAATTAATAGTAGATGGGACGGTCTCGCCTTCTCACAAAGTTAATAGTATTGCCAATCTAATACGATCGTCTGAAATATATATTATGTAAGTATATATATATATATATATATATATATATATATATATATATTATATATATCTGATTATATATGTTGATGCATTGACAACACTGCAGTATGGACATACTAACTACCACGTGATATGCAATTGTCGCTGCTAACATGCTAATATAATCTGAAACTTTTTTGTTTTTTTGCCAAATCAACTGATTTTAGCGCTTAAACTGTTTTCTAGGGTTCTTGGTTCGGCGTACATTTATGAAGGTGTCTACATCACTTTTTCCCTCCTCACCAATTGTTTCCCCCCCTTGGAGCTTCTTTTGGCCCCATCACTCAACGGTTCTTATGGTAATTTGAATAATCTATGGCTGTTGCCCCACGAAAAGAGGGATAGATCGAACAATTATAATCTTTACATCTTGTACAAAAATAGGTTTAAAAAAATGTCTATCACAATAGAATTTGCTTCTTAGTATTTTGGCTGAGGGTAGGCTGGAGCTTTGTAAGCAGGGTATGCTTTGTATTCACCAGAATACTGAACATCAGCTACATATCCACCTTCTGGGTCTGTAGTATAAGTTACTGTCTGAACACGACCGTCAGGAAGAAGTACTCGGTATGATCCAGTTCCCTTGCCTGGAAAAAATGTTCGATTTATCGAAATACTGTCAAAGCTACTCATGCAAGTTTGCAATATTAGCTTGTTTTAAAAGGTATTGTCAAGATCTAACCAAAAGAAGCAATTATGTATCCCAAAGTCAAAACGAGTTACAGATTAATTTAATAGTAGATGGGACGTCGCCTTCTCACAAAGTTAATAGTATTGCAATCTAATACGATCGTCTGAAATATATATATATATATATATATATATATATATATATATATATATATATATATATATATATATATATATATATATATATATATATATAATACACACTTGATGCATTGACAACACTGCAGTGACATACACACCACTTGATGCAGTGAGACGCTGCTACAGTGCAAATATAATCTGGAAAGCGTCAAATCAACTGATTTTAGTGACAAAACTGTTTAGTTCTGAGGTTCAGATGTACAATTTAGAAGGTTTCTAGACCTTTTTAGTATAAACTGTTAACTTGGAGGCTTCTTTTGGCTCTCGTTCAAACGATTACGTGCTTCGACAGATCTAATAGAATCAGAACTTCTTTTTAAGTAAAAAGAGGGATAAACACGGTTTATCTACTAAACTTGTTCCAAGTTTTGGGAGTTCTCAGCATTCATCAATATAATTTTTTTTTTTTTTGTCAACCGAAGATTATATATTAAGTAAGTACTCTAAAGAATTTTTTAATCAAGTGTCACTCCTTTCTCGGGCAGTCCAAGGGCCCTTTAGGTGTGACCCCTTCCAGAAGTCTATGGTAGGCATACCTTATATTTTCTACGTAATTCAAACATTCTTTTTTGCTTCAATTTGTTCTTTATTGTCTCATTTTTAAACTCATGAATTTGAAAAGATTCCGTGAGCCACTACGAAAATATTTTTCTATAAAATTTCATTGGATGCAGTAATTACTGAGGCTTTAGCTTGGTTTGTGTAGGTATCAAATTACTTAGCATTATGCATACTTTTAGACTAAGAGGTGTTATAGATCCACTTTCAAGAGAAGGACATGTTGCTCTAGGTTTTCGGAGAGGATATGTCGACCAAATAGTCAATCTTAGATAAATAATTACATGGCGTTTTGCAAAAGGGGGCCTAAGTCCACTTTTTTCCGAAAGAGATCTATTGATTGGTTTAATGAAATACGGCTTATCTTCAATTCTGACCGAGTTATAAATAGTTCCAAAAGGGTGTAAAAAAAGACCGTAAGTCCCGTATCTTCTAAGCAACAAACAGTTTGACAATTTGGACATTTCCAGCACATTCCGATCGAAAAGTTCAGTTTTGCAAGACGCCACGGAATTGAGAAGAGTCTATATCGTCAGACCCATTTAGTCTTCAGTTTTACAGATGAAGAACAGAAATTCGATTCAGCTGGTAGAAATGATTTAATGAAGGTCCTGCTCATGTATGGTATACTTGATAAGTACGTTTAAACTGATTAATATGTACGAGAATAATATTTTTGCGGTGAGATGAGCTATTGGCTGTTATTGATGGTGAGCTTAGTTATTTGTTCAGTGTGGAATCAGAAGTTCAGTAGAGTTTTTTACCAGGCAGGTTTAGGCGGAACATTTTTATGTACTTTGTCCTAAGAGCCACGGCAAGAACTATGAAAGAAAATTGTATTAAATTGAAATGCAAAACCCTCCTAGATTTGGATTATACAGATGATTTGAGTTTCCTGAAAAAATATGTTAGTGAAATGAATGAAGTTTGAATTTTTGAAGTTGAGAATTTAAGGGAAATTAAACTCCATCGAAATGGGGTAAAAAGTGAGGCTTGGAACAAATTGGGTTGGAGGGGGAGCATGCGGAGCAGTGTGGTCTTCAGGCGGTGTGGTCTTCAGGCGGTGTGGTGCTTTAACGTGTTTTTAGCAGTAGTTGATATTGAATGGCAGAACTAAATTTTCAATTGAGAAAACATTGTGTACAAGGTTTTTCTTCCAATGTTAATATTTGTCTAGGTTTTGTATTATTGGAATTTTTATTTGACCGCGGAGTATGATGATATGAAAAGTATACATTATCAGATCTGTATAGTCAGTGTGATTATTCGAAATTATTTAAGCTGCCCTGTGTCACTTCAAGTCGCTTACATTACATTTAGGAGCCTGTACTACCATTGACTTGACTTAGGCTTACTCTTATCCAGATCTTTCGCCTCTATTTATTTTATTGAGATATCCCGCTTGTCTAAGTTTATTTTCTTTTTAATTTAATGTAGCTTAAGATAACTTAAGAGTAGTATGTTTCATAAGGTTCATAAAAATAATTCTATTTGAAATATTGTGAATTAGTGCATCGCCTGTATGATAGACAATATTTCAATAGCTCTATATTTGTTGGCGAAAACGGGCTAAAGGATGTTGATGGATCGTTGAAAGGATTGTATGAGGATAAAATAGCCTGTTTGGTTGTATCTTAGCTGTTTCCTCCTTTTAATCTTTTCCCAAAAAGCAAAACAGAAAACAGAAAACGGAAATGTTTTTTTTTTTTTTAATTCTAGCTGTTTCAATCTGTTTCTGTTTTTGTTTTTCTGTATTGACGTTCAAACTAACCTGTGAGCTAAATTGACTGACATAATCACATAACACATTCTGCTCTTTATTGTTTGCCTGTTTTCAAAAAAGAGACAGAAAGAAAGATGAGCTTTCTTTTTTCTGTATATCTTCTTTGTTTTCTTTATGCTTCGTAATAAATGTTGATTTCTTACTAATATACACGTGGGGGGGGGGGTCGAAAAAAACTTCATGACTGACGTTGACTAATAGTCAAAGTATTAAAAAAAAAAAAATCGGGTTCGTGTTATCTCAAAATGATTTTGCACAATGTATGAATAGGCTCTTTCTTAATCGAAGATTTTTAATAAATAAGAAATTACGAATATTAGTTAAGTGTTTTTTTCCTCAACAAATAATTTTTTTAATTTCAGTATGCTATACACCGGGGGGGGGGGGGGGGGTTTAAAATATTTGCCTCGAGTCTGTTCATAGCTCTCGGCGTTCCTCTATATATGCATATGTTAATGACACAGTTTAGTTAACCAATTTAAGTTTAATTAATTGAAAATCAGAAGATGGTTATTTATTTTGTATCTTTTAGGGTTTTGGTCTTGTCCCCCCTTTTCAACTTTTTTTAGTTTCCTAATTTCATTCATAAAATTGTGGATCTTAGTTCCATTTTATGGTAGTTATAAGCGGATTTAACAAATTGTCAAATGGTATCTCAGTAAATTTTATCCTTAAGTCAAAACCATATCAATATAATTTGGAACGGTCCCTCCGAAAGAAAATTAGAGAAGCCCTTTTCAAGTAAAAAAGAACATACCATAGGCATCTGTGTCCTGTTGGTGGGCATAATCGTTGTATGATGGGTCATCCTTAACTTCCCAGGCAAAGTTGTAAGGGCGAGGCTCATATTTGTATTCTTGTTTATATGATGGTGCTGGATATTGGGCTGCAGCTACAGCGACAATGGCAACAAGAACAATGACCTTAAATAGAAGAAATGTTTTTTGAAAAAATAATTGTGCAATTACCTCCGTTCGAACAGAATTTCTAATTTTTACATCCGTGTCCTTTTTTTACTTTGTCAGGTTAAAAAAAAAAAAAAAAAAAAAAAAAAAAAAAAAAAAAAAAAAAAAAAAAAAAAAAAAAAAAAAAAAAAAAAAAAAACAAAAACAGAACTGTATTGTTCTATGAGCAATAATCTTGTTATTAATTGAAAAAGTCTTATCAATAACTTTATACTTAAAAATAGATGACAAAACTCTATTTTTGGTATTTTAGGGTGCGAGATAACCCCTCCCCCGGGCTATGTCACTGATACTCCTGATTAAGTGTGTTTTTCGAGGTTCCAGTGCTAATATTCTGCTGTTTCAGTATAACTTTTGAGAATTTTCGTTAAAAGCTACTTTTTTCTTGGTCGGCGGGCCGGGCGTGACTTCTAATACTGGACAAAAGTCCACCGCGCAAATAGTTGCTCGTATTTCTGATTCCAACTATCTTGTTCAGCTTCGGGATGGGTGGGGGTTATGGTGTTAATCTTATCTAGAAAGGTAGCCTACTCATTTTCATTGCCCTTTAACCCAAGAAATCGTTTTGTAAAGAACTGAATAAAGTCTGGAGAGGAATCGAATAGGAATCTATTCTTTTTTCAGCCAGGTTTGACCAAGTACATAAAACAGACTGGACTGGAAACTCAAGAGGCTTATCGCTGGTTTTGATTTATAAAGACCAATCCTCTGGCGGGAAAAATGTGTAGAAATTGTTAATGTCAGTTTATGTTGCTGATTATGGAATATCAGCTGAAGTGTATTATTGAGCGAACTTCGTCAAATTTGGCATCTATAAAAAATAAGTAGTCTAACTGGTATTATCTTTTTTCTACTTTTGTCAACTCTCAATTTAGAGGAACATTACTGTGATCCTGTAACTTTAAGAGCAAATAAAATGCTGCTTTAACGGTAGAAGCTCAAAATTTTAAAAGCGCGCATGATCAGTTTGTCTTTTGAGATGCTTGTATAGCCATTATCTTGTCGAAAAGTCCGCCCTTATTTATAGTTGAATATATTCGAGAATCGGTATAGGCCCCCTAAATTTCACCTCTGATAATTAGCTACAAAAATACAATGTTAGAAAAATACCGAATAATTTGCACTTACTTTCATATTTTTATTGTTTTTCTTTTTGATTCAACCCTTTGAAGCACTCTGAATTAAACTGATGGTATCGAGATGACTTCAGTTTCTTTTTATACTAATTGAATTTTTGGCGGCGAATCTGTATCAAGGGGTTACCAGACGAACCACGCCCATGACCTTAACCGACTCATATGGAAGTTCACATACTTAATTTTCTATTCACAAAATGTAATTGGCTTTGTTAACAATTGCTGGCCGAAGTTTGGTCGAAAAATTGATTGGTTTCCGGATAATTTTAGACAAATAATTATTTTATAAATAACATCTTCAGTTCCTAAATATTGTCTTCGAAAATCAAAATATGTATTAGAGGAGTTTTTTGAAGAAAAATATTTTGTTTAGGGCATATACGAAGGGAGTTTTTTTTTTGAGACGAGAAATTCTAAACAACCTAACAACTTACTAAACAACTTAAAAATCTTAAAAATTAAAATCTAGCAACTTAAAAATCTAAACAACTTACTAATTACAGCAGAACCATGCGTTTGCCGCCTCAGCTGACACCTGAGATTCAAATGTTATGTGGGAATTAAAATAACGAAAAAACAAATGATTGTTTTTTATGATTATTTAAGCATATTCATCTCCTATCCTAAAAGGGAAGCTCCGTTTACGTTGAAAGAGTTTTACTGGAAGAGTTTTGAGATTTTTCCTCACAATGATTTGCTTGAATTTCTTTTACTCAAGCCTTATCGAAAGGTTGGCTTTGTTTCTATTTTGCCTTAGAATTTTTCCCAGAAATGTTTTTAATGGTAATACAATTTAGCATTTGTAAAATGAAAACCGATTGGAATTTATTTCTGAAGCCTCTGCGAATTTAATTGACAAATTTTCAGAGATTCAGCCTGTTTAACCTACACTGCAGCTGATGTTCCAAGTCCCTTGCCAAAAAATGCTTTATATCTCACCAGTAAAATTGTTTTTTCAGGTATCATTATTCAGAGCTTATTCAGACCTCAATTTTCCGGTCTTTTACAGCAAATTAATTTAAAAAACTTTCCACAAAACTAGTTTTTTTCAAAGAAAAGTAAAGAGCTCCATTAAGCCAAGAATGAGCAGAAATAAAGTCAAATAATCTTACAAGCGTAACATTACCACAAATCGCTATCAATGAATAAATGAAACTTAAAACGAACAGAAATATAATTTATATTCGAAAGAAAGATGCAATAGAATTAGTGTTTATAAAAATCAAGATAGGGTTAAACTAAATTGCTTGATTACACAATAGTTTTGTGTTCAATGACAAATTCAAAAGTGCAACTTCATTTTAAATGTTTGCTGGTTTTCAGTTTGGTTTTCTCCTATATGAACAGTACAAAATAACTTGTTTTTATAATAAGTTGCCGAGTTAAGCAGGCCAGTCAACAGATTGCTCTTATTAAGTAATTGAGCCTGACAGTGTGGTAATCCTGTGGGTAACCAGAACTTACACATTGAACTATTTTCCCGCTGTACGCAGTGTGTGGGAAAAGAGCTAAAGCCTCGATACATGTATTTACAGTTAAAATGTCAAATTTTAGTCAAAACATTACCTTGATACTGAGATACAAAATGACAATATTGACGAATAATACTCAATGAAACTTTGAGTGTGGCAAAAATTTCAGAATAGCAGCCATCTAAAATCCAAACATGTTACATAGGCTACTCAGTGTTTTAAGTGAACTACATCACTTCGGGGGATCGTTTGTTCGGTGACGTCTGAGAAGCCTATGCTCGTCTCTTTCTCAATTAAAAGCATAATATGAACCATAATGTCACACCTAACCTCTTTGCTTTAAGCCGCAGTCGCTCATAGCTTTTTTAGCTCCTAATGTCGCTTGATTTGGGATAGTCAGCATTTACAAGCACTTTTGGTTTTTCATTTTATAAAGTAAAAAAAAAAAAAAAAACAATTTTTAGTTTTTCATTTTATAAAAAAAAACTTGGAAAGTAGTCTAATTTCATTGTTATATGCTATTTATTCAATTTAAAGTGTATTTTTCTCAGAACCAGGGTCTTGTCGCTGACGTGGCTTTTCCTTCATAGTTCGATCATCTAACTTAAAGAAATTATTGTGTATATGAGAGGAGGAGTAACCCTCTAAACTACCTCCTCTTTACGCCCCCTCATAGTCCGAGCATCTAACTTACAGAAATCATTGTGTATATGAGAGGAGGAGTGACCCTCTAAACTACCTCCTATTTACGCCCCTTAGTTCGAGCATCCAACTTAAAGAAATCATCATGTATATGAGAGGAGAAGGAGAGTGACCCTCTAAACTACCTCCTATTTACGCCCCTTCATAGTCCGAGCATCCAACTTAAAGAAATCATCGTGTATATGAGAGGAGGAGTGACCCTCTAAACTGCCTCCTATTTACGCCCCTTCATAGTCCGAGCGTCTAACTTCAGAAATTATAGTGTATATGAGAGGAGGAGTGACCCTCTAAACTACCTCCTATTTACGCCCCTTCTTAGTTCGAGCATCCAACTTAAAGAAATCATCGTGTATGTGAGAGGAGGAGTTACCCTCTAAACTACCTCCTATTTACGCCCCTTCATAGTCCGAGCATCTAACTTAAAAAAATTATTGTGTATATGAGGGGAGGAGTGACCCTCTAAACTACCTCCTATTTACGCCCCTTCATAGTCCGCGCATCTAACTTACAGAAATTATTGTGTATATGAGAGGAGGAGTGACCCTCTAAAATACCTCCTATTTACGCCCCTTCTTAGTTCGAGCATCCAACTTAAAGAAATCATCGTGTATATGAGAGGAGGAGTGACCCTCTAAACTACCTCTTATTTACGCCCCTTCTTAGTTCGAGCATCCAACTTAAAGAAATCATCGTGTATATGAGAGGAGGAGTGACCCTCTAAACTACCTCCTGTTTACGCTAATGGAGAACTTACTTTTTATTGAGAGTATGATTGTTATCGATAATATTTTAAAACTATACTGTGAAGAATGTGTCATAGGGTGAGGCTATCCCCTCATATACAGAATAATTTCTGTTTATTCTTAGTTTTAACATTGCCCTTGATTTCAATTAAATAAAAAAAACAAGTTTTTTTTTTAACTGAAAGTAAGGTGCGACATTAAAACTTAAAACGAACAGAAATTATTCCGTATATGAAAGGGGCTGTTCCCTCCTCAACGCCTCGCTCTTTACGCTAAAGTTTAATTCTTTTTCACAACTTTATTTTTTAAAACAATAAAAAACTTCAACGTAAAAAGCGAGGCGTTGAGAAGGGAACAGCCCCTTTCATATACGGAATAATCTCTGTTCGTTTTAGGTTTTAATGTCGTACCTTACTTTCAGTTAAAAAAAAACTTGTTTTTTTTTATTTAATTTCTGAACGTTTTTAAATTAATAAGGGTTTTGATTTTGGTTCACCGTACATGAGTAATTAAAACGGAATTTACATATTAATTTTACTTTTTTTTTTGGCTAAATGGCTTTCTCGAAAGTTGTTTAATTTTATTTACGAACGTTTTTAGTAGTAATAAAAATATACGTAACTTACGAATTAACTTACGTACCGAACTTCTATATTCGTATATTTTTATTACGTATATTAGGAGGGTTCGCCCCCTCCCCCTAGTCAATGCCTCGCTCTTTACGCTAAAGTTCGAATTTTTTCCAATTCTTTAAGAATGACCCCTTAATCACAAAGGCCGTTAATTAGAATAAATAGTTCTTATGAAAGTACTAAAAAAAATTTAGCGTAAAGAGTGAGGTATTGACTAGGGGGCGAACCCAATCACATACGTAATAGTTTCTGTTCGTTTTAAGTTTTGATGTTGAAAAGTTTTCATCTGAAAACTTGGTTCTTTTTATTTAGTTTCTGATCGTTTTTTTTTAAATAATGTTGGGAAATCCGACGCCCCCTTCATAATAGTGTCCCTTCCCCCATGAAAAACTTCCTCCATTGAAAAATCCTCCTACGTAACCTCCGATCCACCCCCTCCCCACTACCAGAAAAAATTCCCCCTTGAAAACGTCTGTATACTTCCCAATGACCAACACAATATGTAAACATTGGGCAAAGTTCATAACTTGCTGCCCTTCGCCAGGGGCCTGTGGGGGATTAAGTCATCCTCAAAGACATAGTTATTGTTTTTTTTTTTTTCGAATATGCTGAACAAAATGGCTATCCTAAATTTTTATCGGTTGACTTTGGGAAAAAAATGAGCGTCGGAGGGGGCCTAGTTGCCCTCCAATTTTTTAGTCAGTTAAAAAGGGCACTAGAACTTTTAGTTTCCGTTCGAATGAGCCCTTTCACGATATTCTAAGACCACTGGGTCGATACGATCACCCCGGGGGGGGGGGAACAAACAAACAAATAAACACGCATCCGTGATCTTTCATCTGGCAAAAAAATTCAAATTTCCACATTTTTGCAGATAGGAGCTTGAAATCTCTACAGTAGGGTTCTCTGATACGCTGAATCTAATAGTGTGATTTTCATTAAGGTTCTATGACTTTTAGGGTGTGTTTCGCCCTTTTTTTCGAAAATAAGGCAGATTTTCTCAAGCGAATAACTTTTGATGGGTAAAACTAAACTTGATGAAACTTATATATTTGAAATCAGCATAAAAATCTGATTGTTTTGGTTTATCTATTGGTATCAAAATTCTTTACGCTCCTTACGTTTGTTACTGTTTGATTGCAAAAAAAATTGTTGCTTTCGGTTATAACTTGAACATAAAAGCCTTTTTTATATTCAGGATTTTCGGAATTCCCTTTACGCGTATCTGAGAATCAAAATTTGCTGAACTCTTTTGTAGATTGCGAGTACGCTCATTTCTTTTTTTTCAATCTGCAGCCGCTAATCCAATAATCCTTTATCTATCTGATGACAGTAGAAGTGATGCCCTTCGAAAAAAAACCTTGACTGAGATATATGTTTTTAATATCAGCTAAAATTGGTCACGCTTTATGCTAATATATTAATGTCGTCCCTCTTTTTTAGCCAATTACATCAGATCAGAGGATATTTTCTGCTTTGCAGATCCGATGTGTTGTCCAACTAGAACTGATAACTACGATTGAAAATATTGTATTCTTCCCTGCAACCGCTAAAAAGGAAGATGCTGAAGCTCTCGCACTGTCACAGGTAAAGTCAAACCCTCCCTCCTCTCTCTTTCGCTCTTTCGATTTTTTTCATCTGTCTCTCTCTCGCTCGCTCATTCTCTTTTTGGTCTAGTCTCTCGCTATTTTGTTCTTACTATTTTTTTTTTCTTGTTAAGAAGAAATTTTTTTTCTCACTTTTTCCTCACTTGTTTCTCTGAATTTTTTTTTCTGACAGAAATAAAGTGGCTAAGAACCTTGGTTAGATTTTTAAATTACTTCTCTCTGGGACATATCCCCACAGATTTTTGATAACAAAGCTATGTTTGTTGATTTCATCAGCCACAGATGGTCTACAACTGATTCCAGTGATGCGATACCTTTTAACAAACAATGGATTTTTTCTAATAAAATAAGAGTGACGCTGAAACTCCTAGCAATCAGAAATTATCTGGTATACAAGGAGGGCTGTCATCCGCTCAACCCCCTTGCTCTTTACACTAAAGTTTGACTAGTACTTACCTAAAGTGTATTATTTACAGACTGACTTTCAAAGTTGTTGAACGGGAAATCTTATATTTTATTTTGAATGCGAGTAAGTAAACCTTTCTATTTTCGAAGTATCTCGGAAAAATAAATAAATTTTTATCATATCGGCAAAATAACTTTTATCACGCTACTTCCGCTTTAAAAAATTCGTTCTTGAATGATTGGTGGAAAAACTTAAAACCGTAGCATGAAGAGTGGGGTGTTGAGGGGACGGTAACCACCTCATATGTAGGATGATTTCTGTTCGTTTTTAGTATTACAGATAAGGTATTTTAGGGAGTTTGCCTCCAAAACTATCGTTACAGTGTATTTCGTTCTTTTTTGCTGGAATAACTATTTCGATTTTCAGTCTCGCGTGGTATTTTACGCCGATTGGGTTCCAGGCCATAAAGGCAATTAGGGGGCCTTATTAACCTTCCCCCAATCATTTTCAACTGATAAAAGGGAAAGTAGAACCCGGATTTTCTGCTCGAAAGAGTATTATTTCAATAATTGTTGGTTCGATTTGTACAGCCCTTGTACAAATATAGATTTGTAAATGGCTTAGAGTCCGTCAATCATTCAAGACTACATCTATTCTTATTTTCAGTGCAAAGTATTATAGTATGTAACGTTTTTCGTAAAGTTTGTCATTCAGTATTTGGGACTAAAATATCGGATTTGCATAAAAAAAAAGAAGTCCCAACGAGTTGTTTTTTTTTTTTTTTTTTTTTTTTTTTTTTTTTTTTTTTTTTTTTTTTTTATATATATATATATATATATATATATATATATATATATATATATATATATATATATATATATATATATATATATATATATGTAATTTATGCACTATCCAAATTCCAATAAGATATAATAATCCCGCGTTGATAATGCAATTCACTGATCATAGTTTTTTGATTTGAAATTGTTCACTTGCATAACTCGAAGTCGTTTCCCCGAAGCTTCTTTTAAAAACCTAAAATACTCTCGATAAAATAATATCCATGAGATCCTTAGTTTAACAATAAAAAAAGATTACCTTTTTTCGAAGTTTATAAATCTTTTTAAAAAAGAATTTGTTCAAAGAAAAGTAAAAAGCCATTATAAAACCCAAGAAGCAGCAGAAATGAAGTGGAGTGATAATACAAACTTAAAAGCACCCAGATTACTTTCAATGAGTAAAAGAAACATAAAACGAATAGAAATTAAAATGAACAAACAGATAAATTAACAGTTGAAAAGTTAACTCCTATTCAATGTGTCCAACCCCGAGCAGTTCGCACAGCAATTTCCATCAGTTCTGATGCCAAACCCCTGCAGTCGATCCAGGATCGATTTGACGTGGCTTCAACGTCTGTGTTCTACAAATACATGCATTGTTCTCCATCTGAGGAAGTACTAAGACTTGTTCCAGATAGAATAAAGGCTTTGCGATTAACTCGCCAAAGTACAGCCCGACAGGACTACCTTGTGGAGGGCATGCCCCGCCAAGAATACTGGGAAGAGAAGTTTCGCTTAACGATTCTTCGCCATATGGAATTTCTTCTTAGTTGGGATAATACTAGGAAACCCTTCTCTTTAAGGCATTCAAGAGAAGGTATAGTAAACACCTTAAAAGTAACTAGCGTGGTAATTACACGGACTAGCGGCATATCATCACTTGTGACGGAGCTGTGAAGCCTGTATGATAAGATAACGTGTATTTCAAGCCAAAATATGGCCATGTACATAAACAACATGCAAGATTAACTAACAGTACTCTTCACAATAATAAAGAAGAAATAAAAACTAATATCTAAATTTTGCAAAAAACTGATCGAAATTATGGCCATGTACACAAACAACATGCAAGATTAACTAACAGTACTCTTCACAATAATAAAGAAGAAATAAAAAAACACTAATATCTAAATTTTGCAAAAAACTGATCGAAATTATGGCCATGTACACAAACAACATACAAGATTAACTAACAACACTCGTCACAATAATAAAGAAGAAATAAAGACTACTCTCTTCTTTTTGCAAAAAACTGATCAAGATATCTTCCCACTAGACAAATAAAATGTGGCAGCGTACTCTTCAAGGCTTCAGGAAGCAGCAATCCATCATTCCCAAATAAAGTTTCCTTTACCTCCAAAAGACTTCGACAACGACTCAGACAACGCTCCAAATTTTCCTCCTATTCTTGGCAAGGATATTAATAATAAAATTTGGGTTTCAAGAATTGATCCAGTCCACTTTTTTCAAAATATTCTTTTCCTCTTAGAATCGTTTGGTTGAGCATACATGCCGAGTAAGTGGCTAACCCATCTGAGACAAATAAATATGGGACGTTTTTGGTGTTATAAATCAATACAATTGTTTCATTCTATAGCTCTTGTCTTCATTGAGGTCCTATTATGTCTGTCTACATGCCCATTAAGTCTAAGCCAATCTGAAGAACAAAGTTTGTTGTTCCACTTTCAGGTGTCACGTATAGATTGAACCAGGAGTTTAGAAAGTTTTGAAAGGGTCCACTTTTGAACGTCACGAACCGATGTCGCCAAAATTATTTTCAAATTCGCTTCTGACATAGGGGTCCACCTGACCAAAAAACTTGTGAATGTCGTTTTCAAGGTGATTGGAGAGACGGAATATAAGACGAATCAGAAACACACAGCTGTAGTCCCCCCCCCCACCCATATCCTCTCCTTCCTTGTGCCATAGTACGAAGGCCATTTGCCTCCCCTCCTCCAACACTTGGAAAGTTTCAGCTCGATCTCCATCTGTCCTTCCCGAGAAGCTTCATATTCCTTTTTGATATCCTGGATACATGCCTTCTTTTGATTGACCTCTGTTCGTCCCCCAATTTCAAATGTGAGGTCCGCCTGGCGCCCTAGCACCCCCTAGATATTCAACTCGATCCCTTAAACTGTTTCTGAGGTAATGCAGATACACTATTTTGATATCCTGAGTACGTATGGTTTCTTTTGGTCAACATCACTACTTCACTGGGAATAGATTCGAATTTAACAGGGGCTCCTAATACCTACCATTTCAAACAAATTTGAAAGCAAATCTTTGGGCCCTTCCTCCCCCTCTTCCCCCCTAACCTGAAGTCAAAATTCAAGGACCAGTTTATCCCCCCCCCCTCTCCAACACTCCCTGAAATTTTATTTTGATCCCCAAAAGCGTTCGTTCGTAGGATATTGTAGTTGCGCCGTTTAGACCACCTGGAAACACATAGTGCCATTAGATTTACATAGTTACTTAATCTTGAACAAATTATAAGTCCCATAGCGGCTGATGGTGCAAAACATGTAGACGGATTGAAGAATAGACGATTTTAGATTCCTTTTCATGCCTTCATGCCTTCTTTTGCTTGACCTCTGTTCCTCCCCCAATTTCAGATTCGAGGTCCGCCTGGCCCCCTAGCACCCCCTGGAAATTTAACTTGATCCCTTAAACTGTTTCTGAGAAAATGCAGATACACTATTTTGATATCCTGAGTACGTATGGTTTCTATTGGTCTACATCACTACTTCACTGGGAATAGATTCGAATCCAACAGGGGCTCCTAATACCTACCATTTCAAACATATTTGAAAACAAATCTTTGGGCCCTTCCTCCCCCTCTTCCCCCTACCCTGAAGTCAAAATCCAAGGTCCAGTTTATCCCCTCCCCCCTCCAATACTCCCTGAAATTTTTTTTAATCCCCAAAAACGTTCGTTCTTAGGATATTGTAGTTGCGCCGTTTTGACCACCTGGAAACACATAGTGTCATTTGATTTACATAGCTACTTAATCTTGAACAAATTATAAGTCCCACAGCGGCTGACGGTGCAAAACATGTAGACGGATTGAAGAATAGACGATTTTAGATTCCTTTTCTCTCCCATCTCAGCATCTCATTTCGTGCCAACGGCTACTGTCACAAGTAGCTCAACCAGTACCAAAAATTCAGTCGGCACTAGCACGGCATATGCGTTACGCAAGTAGATTTTTAATACTGCACTCATTTGTCAATAATTATACATATTTATTTGCTTTATTTCATTATTCTTTTTATTCGGTTTGTTTTTTAAAGCTTTTTTCTTGAAGTTGAACTTGAGGTTTTTTTTTTTTTTTTTTTTTTTTTTTTTTTTTTTTTTTGCTATGGCCGTCATTTTTATATGTTTAGTGCCTTATATTTTACTATGACAAGAACTGCCGCTGATCGGCATGACCGTGTAAGGCGTTTGATAATAACATCGTTTATCGTCGTTTGTCAGTTTGTGGGGGTCATGCCATCCCCAGAGGCGCATTTGCCGAGGCGTATTTATTGGAAACTTTTGACTGTTTTGAAAAAATGGGCTATCCTAAATGAATCTTTTCTCAAGATTTATGACCACTGTTCCATGAAAAATTTCCAAGAAAAAGTTTTTGCCCTTTTGTCGGGCCCGATTTAGTTCCAGTCAATATTTTTTCATATTTTTCATTCTGTATTGAGTCAGCTTGGTCTGAGCACTAAGGATATCAGTTTCGAGCCGATCAGGAGAAAAAAGTGTTTTGGTCCATTTTCGTGCCCCTGTTTTTTTTATTTTCTTTTTTTTTTGGGGGGGGGCTGTGTCCTGTAGTTCTTTATACATTAGACTTCTATACGCTCAAGGACTAAGGCTGTAATCTTCAAATTGCAGGGATAACATGTTTCTTTGCCCCATGTCAGGGCCCTTTGCCCTTATCCTCACACCCCTGCTCTTTGTAAGACAAAAGATTTGATCCTTTCGACCCAAAGAATGACCCTTGAAAGTTGTGAGCCAATTGCAAACACAACATCAAACAACCCCCCCCCCCCCTTTTCCTTATAAACGTTTTTTTTACAATTGCAAATTTGCGTTATGTAAGGTCCTTGGCTCAGGGCTGTTGGTGGGGGGGGGGGCATGTCATCCCCGGAGGTCTACTTTTTGGAAGTGCTGAGCATTTTAAAAAAATGACAATCTCAAAATTTTATCTCTTCGGAGGCAAAGAAGGGGGGGGGGGATATAGCCAAAAAGATTGAAGAATAAGTGTTTGTCGTCCTCCAGTCATTTTTACTCTTGAAAAGGCACTATAGCTTTCAGTTCTGAACCAAATGAGCCCCCTTTGGAGTTTCTACGAGAGACTCCTTTGTGCGAAGTTGCTATGTGAAAAAAAAACATTGAAGGCTTATGGCTTTTTACTACAGGTAACGCTAGAGCACTGCCTTTGAAAATGAGCTAATCCTAATAACTCTGAAACCTTCTCCCGGGGGCTACAAGGATTGCAGTATTTTCGGAGATATATTTTTTAATGCTTTGCCTTTTTATTAAAATGACTACCCTGAATATTCAACGGGATGCCATGTTTGGCCTTGATGACTTGTGAGGGAATATGGGTGCGAGAGAGCCTTCTTACCCTTTGATCACTTTTGGACCTTAAAAATGAAATCTTAATTTTGTTAAAGTGATACCCCTAAATAAACACGTACCTTGATCTTGCGGCTTGTATGGACATTCTCCTCCCACAATATTTTGAGCTGATATTTGAACCACAGAACTACATGAAACTGCTCTTTTTCCAGTTCTGGGAGGTGATCGTGGCCTTTTTCACCTTGACATACATAGAAGCCCCAAATGTTGCGATATTGAATTCAAACTTTAAACATTTTCACACACGCTTGAAACAAAAAATGTATTTAGAAATTTTATCCTAGAGAGGGCCGTCTAAGGTCAACTGTGTTCTTGGGCTTTTCATATATGTGGACTGAAGGTGCTGGTCTTAGTGACAACAATGAAGTGTTTTTCAGCCACCTTAATTTGCGTCTAGTTGACAAACTCATACAGAAAGTGGTATAATGATTGAAACAAATCCGCCAGCTTTCAGTCATATAGTAAAATCAAGACAGCTTTTGGTAATGAACTTTATTTTAAATTGAGTCTATCTGGTAAATGCATAAAGGTGTAACTACAGGCTCAGTCGAATTGTCTACCATTTCTTGGTTAATGTTTCTGGGGGATAGAAAATGTCACTGAAGTGCTATTGCCCTCTTGTGAATCAATGGACGAAGGTGTATGTTATATTTTTTTAGGGGGAGCTTATTCAAGAATCATAATAGTTGTCTCTTTTTGTGTGCCCTAGCTTCAATTATGACTTTGCCTGCATGAATTTGAATAATATACGTTAAAATTACTGACTATTGTTTTGTGTACCAAATTATTTTCATAATTTGAAATATTTTTTTTCATTTTTAGGGTGATTCAATATCCCTGGAATCCAGCAGTTTACATTATTATAGCTTCGATCAAGATCAAGGAATGTATTCTCATATTTCATCAAGTCACATATTTCAACTGTTAGATATCTTAAAGGAATCCCACTATTTTGCAAGAGACTTTAATTCGAATCAGGAACAAAGGAATCTTCTGTGGAAAGCAGGTATGTCACTGAGACAGCACTAGTGGGTAAACAAAAATGTACCCAAGGGATCTTTTAAGCTGAATGTCCGTCGAGTGTTTCGGCGAAGAGCTAAATTCAGGTTTGTTGGGACTGCCGAGATGTCCGGTGGCAGATCCAGTATTTCAAGAAAAAAAAAAGGAGGAGGAAGAAGGGGTTCTAGAACTTTTACATATTTTTTTTGGCTCGACATGTTTATTGGAGTGGGGGGGGGGGGTTGAGGGGAGCTATGATTCATAATTGTAATTATAATAATTGTAATTATAATATAATTGTATGATCCATATAAGTGGGGATAAAACGCAACTGCTGATTCAATACGAAACCAGCTACTAACTTTATTTCTGACCTTAACCGCAGCAATGTTATTCTCTTATATACAACTAATCACTTTAATGTGTCTATCTGGTATACTATATTAGGATAAGACCTTCACTAAAGCTCTTCTATTGGCTGAATCAAATACCTGTTCGTAATCTATAAAGCTAAGGATTAAAGGTGTCTAATAACTCTGACACTTCTTAATTATTAATCTAAGAATGGAAATTTGGTCGTTGCATCCTCTTCCCTTCCTAAAACCCCACTGTTCTTCTCTTAAAACTTTATATACAGCCTATTTAAGTCTAAAAATTACCTCCATCCTAAGTAATTTGCCTCCTACAGAATCCAAGCTAATGCCTCTATGATTACCACACTCACTCTTATCACTTTTTTTTTCGGGAGGTTTAATTTAAGTTTTCCTAAATTTGCTGGGTACTTACTTTTTTTTCATAAATCATACTCGTAGTCTTCAGTAATTTATCTCTAACTTCACATCACCATCTTTAAAAAAAACTCATTTACCACAAAGTTATCACCTGGCGCCTTGTTATCAACCTGACGTGGCAATGGCAAAATTGACCGGGGAAGTCCGACTAGAAGTGTTTATTGTTTATTTCTTCTTCTTTAATGTTTAATTTTTTTTATTTCTAAATTGGCGGCGTCAGGCACATAAGTATCTGAAAATGCTCCTCAATCTTTCAGGCTTCAAAGGGAACGTCCGTCCAAATTTACTAAAACAAGAAACCCTTAGCATAGCTTGTATTTTTCGGATCCTCTTCCGACTATATAGAGATGAAAGTAGACAAGATACATGGTCAGAGGTCGAAAGACGACTAACAGAAATTGGAAAAGATGCTCTGTCCCATTTTTTGATGCTCGAGAGTGATGCCCAAAAAGAGTCATGGGTTAGTTTAATGTTCAGGTTTCTAACGCGAGTTCACAGTTTGAATGACGAAAGGGTAAGTCCGTATTACCTCGATATTTATTTGACTGGAGTTTTGACATGAATTAACTTGTACTCCTCTTTTAATTGACAGATCGTATTTTAAACATGAAATGCAAGTGTAGCATTGGATGTTGTGTATCTTATAGCTTTGCTTCCTCTTTCTTAATGTGTCATAGATAGGCTGTATTTCTTTGGCTATAAATAGTACTTAATGCTACTACCACTACTAATAAGTCATTGCAGCACCAAGTCGCCTGAGGCACGGCTGCAGCACTGCAGCACGGCTGCGATACGCTTCTCGTCACTCCAATCCGTTCAAAGCTCAATTCTTTGCTTCCTCCGATGAAGTTGCAATTTTATTTAAATCATTTTTTCTGACCTCCTTTTTCACCATTCTTACTGCTTTTTGTTTGATCTCTGATGCATTCCAAAAAACACAATTTTGAGATGTTTGGAAAACGTCTAGTATATCTCCCTTTATTTTTCAAAGCACCTGTGTTTCAAAGCCATGCTTGACCACTGTCATTACCAAGGTTTCCAATATCCTATTTTCAGTTCTAAGACTCCTCTTCATATAAAGTAATTGGATTAACGACGCTTATTGACTACTAAGGTCTCTCCGTCGGCCCTTGCAATGTGTTGCTACAGCCGGATTCGATATTATCTTCATATTCTTGCAAGAAATTTCAACTAAAAAAAAAAAAACGTTGCGTCTTTGCCATTCTACTTTTTACATTTTCACTGCATCCACCATCTTTACTAATAGTGTTTTCCAGGTATGTAAAGGTCATCATCAGTTCTTCATCATTTATATCTAGTTTAAGTGACGTGCAATTCTTTACGATTATTTTTATGTACCCTTATTTTTCAGAACCTCCAAAAACTCGTTCATGTTGCTAGTATTTTTGTCTTGGACAATCTAACCCTCGGAATAATCTAAATCTAGGAGAGTTACTCCCTTCCCATTTAATACCATAACTCTTTGCAGTGTTCCGTTGGGTATAACTATTGAAAAGAATCTATATTAACGGGGATTGAATACAACTATGCTTAATATGCCCTCACCCTGAACTAACTCCTAACCTCACTTTCCACATTAGCAGCATCAGTAATATTCTGGCACCAATAACTTTAATGTACTTATCTGGAATATTGAACAGTAATAGAAGCAACATTAAAGCTGTGCTATCAGCTGAATCAAATATATGTTTATAATCTATAAAACTTAGGACTAAACGGGTTTAAAACCATTCATACATTTCTCGATTCTTCTTAATCTCTCCAACGCACCCTCTCACTTTCCTTAATTTTGCCAAAAATTTCATTTTGTTTTAATATTATCTTTTTTTTATCTACATAAGGCACTATATATGGCGATTTCTTCTCAAACGAACCTTCTTCTAACATTGAGCTACCACTTGTTTGGTACGATCCCCCTGGTAAGAAAAAATATCCCTCTGGGAAGCACATACATATTTGTACATTCCATGTAGAAAGTTGTTTTTCCTTGTTGCGCAAAATGGAGGAATGTAATTCTCCTGCATGGTGTTTGTCGCTAGTGTGATTCCAGTGGTGGAATTTTCATTTCGATCCCACACCATTTTCGAGGGGTTGCAGGCTATTTTTAGATTTCTATAAATATATTTTACAATAAAGTTTTACCACTAAGATTAACGGAAATAACAGTTATAATTCCAGAATCCGCTTCGAAAGGTGATTCGTCGTCACTTGACAGTTTTTTTTGTTTTTGTTTTTTTTTTTCAAAACATATTTTTAAATTCATCCATCCATCCTAGGGCAGAACTAAGGTAGATAGTCATAGAACTAAATGTTATTTATTTAATATTTATAACCGACAAATGAACATTAGAAATGGCATTGCAGAATACGAAAATATGAAAGAAAAAAAATCATTATGAAATACGAAATGATTAATTATATCTTGTGTTCCTTGTGTTTTTTCTAATAAAATTAATCATCTCTCTCTCATACTAAGTGATTTGTATTCTCAAGAAAATAAACTAATTTCTCCACAATTACTAAGCTCACTCTTATCATGTTTCTTATAAAGTACTTTAGCTACGTTTTTCTTTCTAAAATCACTAGGTACTTGCCCTTTGTCAAAGATTATATTCATAATTTACTTAATTCCTTTAAACTACCAGTGTCACAGAAAGTACAGCATTATAGAGCTGAAACTGGAAAATGTATTTATTTTTTAAGGGGGAACAGATCTTTCAAATCATTCTTGGAGGGAAGAGAGGGGGGATTATTTATTGGTTTCGGACTCACTACATTTTGTCTATAATCCAGGTGTCCCATCTACATGACACATTTGCAGGCTGTTTCTTGTCTGATGAACAATATTTTAATGATGACCATTAAAAATTTGGTTTCTACATGACATCTACATCTACATGACACATTTGCAGGCTGATTCTTATCAGATGAACAATATTTTAATGATGACCATTAAAAATTTGGTTTCTACATGACATCTATATCTACATGACACATTTGCAGCCTGTTTCTTATCTGATGAACAATATTTTAATGATGACCATTAAAAATTTGGTTTCTACGTGACATCTACATCTACATGACACATTTGCAGGCTGTTTCTTATCTGATGAACAATATTTTAATGATGACCATTAAAAATTTGGTTTCTACATGACATCTACATCTACATGACACATTTGCAGGCTATTTCTTATCTGAGGAACAATATTTTAATGATGACCATTAAAAATTTGGTTTCTACATGACACATTTGCAGGCTGTTTCTTATCTGATGAACAATATTTTAATGATGATCATTAAAAATTTGGTTTCTACATGACATCTACATCTACATGACACATTTGCAGGCTGATTCTTATCAGATGAACAATATTTTAATGACGACCGTTAAAAATTTGGTTTCTACATGATATCTACATCTACATGACACATTTGCAGCCTGTTTCTTATCTGATGAACAATATTTTAATGACGACCGTTAAAAATTTGGTTTCTACATGATATCTACATCTACATGACACATTTGCAGGCTGTTTCTTATCTGATGAACAATATTTTAATGATGACCATTAAAAATTTGGTTTCTACGTGACATCTACATCTACATGACACATTTGTAGGCTGTTTCTTATCTGATGAACAATATTTTAATGATGACCATTAAAAATTTGGTTTCTACATGACATCTACATCTACATGACACATTTGCAGGCTATTTCTTATCTGATGAACAATATTTTAATGATGACCATTAAAAATTTGGTTTCTACATGACATCTACATGACACATTTGCAGGCTGTTTCTTATCTGATGAACAATATTTTAATGATGATCATTAAAATTTGGTTTCTACATGACGTCTACATCTACATGACACATTTGCAGGCTGTTTCTTATCTGATGAACAATATTTTAATGATGACCATTAAAAATTTGGTTTCTACGTGACATCTACATCTACATGACACATTTGCAGGCTGTTTCTTATCTGATGAACAATATTTTAATGATGACCATTAAAAATTTGGTTTCTACATGACATCTACATCTACATGACACATTTGCAGGCTATTTCTTATCTGATGAACAATATTTTAATGATGACCATTAAAAATTTGGTTTCTACATGACATCTACATGACACATTTGCAGGCTGTTTCTTATCTGATGAACAATATTTTAATGATGATCATTAAAAATTTGGTTTCTACATGACATCTACATCTACATGACACATTTGCAGGCTGTTTCTTATCTGATGAACAATATTTTAATGATGACCATTAAAAATTTGGTTTCTACGTGACATCTACATCTACATGACACATTTGCAGGCTGTTTCTTATCTGATGAACAATATTTTAATGATGACCATTAAAAAATTGGTTTCTACATGACATCTACATCTACATGACACATTTGCAGGCTATTTCTTATCTGATGAACAATATTTTAATGATGACCATTAAAAATTTGGTTTCTACATGACATCTACATGACACATTTGCAGGCTGTTTTTATCTGATGAACAATATTTTAATGATGATCATTAAAAATTTGGTTTCTACATGACATCTACATCTACACGACACATTTGCAGGCTGTTTCTTATCTGATGAACAATATTTTAATGATGACCATTAAAAATTTGATTTCTACATGACATCTACATCTACATGACACATTTGCAGGCTATTTCCTATCTGATGAACAATATTTTAATGATGACCATTAAAAATTTGGTTTCTACATGACATCTACATGACACATTTGCAGGCTGTTTCTTATCTGATGAACAATATTTTAATGATGACCATTAAAAATTTGGTTTCTACGTGACATCTACATCTACATGACACATTTGCAGGCTGTTTCTTATCTGATGAACAATATTTTAATGATGACCATTAAAAATTTGGTTTCTACATGACATCTACATCTACATGACACATTTGCAGGCTGATTCTTATCAGATGAACAATATTTTAATGATGACCATTAAAAATTTGGTTTCTACATGACATCTATATCTACATGACACATTTGCAGCCTGTTTCTTATCTGATGAACAATATTTTAATGACGACCGTTAAAAATTTGGTTTCTACATGATATCTACATCTACATGACACATTTGCAGGCTGTTTCTTATCTGATGAACAATATTTTAATGATGACCATTAAAAATTTGGTTTCTACGTGACATCTACATCTACATGACACATTTGCAGGCTGTTTCTTATCTGATGAACAATATTTTAATGATGACCATTAAAAATTTGGTTTCTACATGACATCTATATCTACATGACACATTTGCAGGCTATTTCTTATCTGATGAACAATATTTTAATGATGACCATTAAAAATTTGGTTTCTACATGACATCTACATGACACATTTGCAGGCTGTTTCTTATCTGATGAACAATATTTTAATGATGATCATTAAAAATTTGGTTTCTACATGACATCTACATCTACATGACACATTTGCAGGCTGTTTCTTATCTGATGAACAATATTTTAGTGATGACCATTAAAAATGTGGTTTTCTGAGTAGGCATTGGACAAAATACCTCCCGCAGTAGGTAAATATTTTGAACCGTCCTAGAAGAGTTGTTAGTGCGCTAGACTTGAGATCCTTTGTACGTGAGGACAGGGGTTTGACTCCTGGTGTCACTGGTTATTGGGCTTGGACAAAAAAAAAAGTCTTGACTCATTGGTTAGCCAAACGGGAGGAGAAAATGTTAGTAAGATTGTATTGGCTACTATTCTAAAAATAAAAACCTACTCAAATGTGTTCCTCCTTTCTAGTTTATGTAGAATTTATTCATTTAATATTTTCCGTATTTTGCTAACACAGTAGATAATTAATTTACCTAATTTCCGCAGATTTTTTTCCTTTAATAAGTATATTTTGCCCAAAATAGATAACTAATTTCTTTGACAACAAATGAACAGTACAAAATTTAGAAATAAGTATAAGACAGTAAAAGAATATATACATATATTTGTATATTCCAAATATGTTGGATTCGTGTCCAAGTTTTTTTTTTCAACTGAAAAAAAATAAATAAAAGAAAAACAGAATGCAAAACATTATAGAAAGATAAAAAAAGAAAATGAGAAAACACACACACAAATGAGAGAAAAATCAAGCATAATAGAACATAAACAAAAAAAAAATAGAACACTCACGGGGAAACAAAAAGCCCGCCTAGTAGAGGAAACACTCACACCTAAACAAAAATCGGTACTGTTTTGCTTAATGTACACAACGTCTATAGACGTCGAATGAATGCAGTGATGGAGACTCGTAAAGCGGGTAATTGCTATCTAAATTGATCGAAGAGCGTGGTTTCTCATTGAATTTACAATATTTAAACTGTCGTTTTTTGGGGTTTAGGGGGGGGGGGGGAGAGGTACCTAGGTTAGGTTACGTATTTAATATATGCTATGCTTTACAACCCTCCCCCCACCCCCCTAATGTGCAAATATATAGCCCAAATTTGTTTCTAAACTATTATATATACATCCTTTTTTTTATTTTATTAACATTAACCAAACTTGACTTCCTTTAGTGTGTACCATTAAGCAAAACAGTACCCAAAAATCTTATAGCTGAACTTCATATTAATAAACTGGAAAAAAAATCATGAAAAAGGAAAAAAAGAAAAACAAAACATAGTAGAAAAACAAAAATGTAAAGAGAAAGCACTCACACCTAAAAAAAACTTGTATAGCCGAACTTCTATCAACTGAAAAAAAAATCATGAAAGAAAGGAAAAGAGAAAAATCAACCATAAAAGAAAGATAAAACAGAAAAAGAGAAAATTTAAAAACTCGTTGGTGTGGCATATATCTTAAAGATACAATGCAAACAAAGTATAAAAACAGCATTATGAACTGGTTAATCTCTAGAAGAAACAGATGTACATTGTATGTCACAAGCTAAATTGCGTACAGTTTTGTCGCCCAGAGGAGCTTTTCCCAATAATTTTATGTTCGCGTAAAAATCTCAGCAAAGAACATTATCTTTGCTCCCTCCTGAACATTGTCAGCTATTTGAACTGTTCCAAACCCAGATTGCCCAAGCTAATTAAAGAAACAATAGAGAATATTAAAAAAGAATACACATAGTTTGTTGAGATTTTGATGTGCTAATTTTCTAGTGGGCTTGAACAGCTGGGAATGTCCAGGACTTTCAACAAGTAAAAATGCAAAGTCAGTTTAAGCCCTTTTTAGTATGCGCTTGGTCAAATTGCCTAGTATGAAAATTGTTTCGTATTACTATTAGGTGGCTGAAATTTTTTTTTCTTTTTTTTTATACTTCTGTTGCATGAATTCTCATTTTATAGGGCCATTCCTATCAGGAACAAAGTTAAGAAGTTAGTCAAATGCTTTTTACGCCAAAATCTCCAAAATGTATAAAATTTACTTCCTTGTAATATTTTTTTTTATGATTTCTCTGCTTTCAGTTTCGCACTCATATTTCGTGTTGGTACCCTCTCTTGTGTGACATCGTGTCTAGTGATCTGAAACCCGAGCTCCGATCAGTGGTGCGACGAATCTTTCTCCGTATTGGACCAGTGTTTGGTATTCACTATAGTGGTAACGGTGAAAGTTATCTTCCTAATCCATCTAGTCCCAATTTGTGATCGGATTGGGTACCAGATCCGTGCAATCAAGGCCTTATAGATGGAGTATATTTAGAAGTGATCAAAAATAAGTTTTTATTGCGCATTATTTTTTTTTTATTTGAGTGGAAACTCGCAGTGATTCAATGCTTTCCTCTCTCAAGCACTGCTCGGTGCTCAATCAAATTACCCCGTGCTTTTATAAGAACTATATTCAGATTTTAGTTTACATGACTTCGTTTAAGGTGCTTGGAACCTTCTGAACATTAGCGTGGACAGTCAAAACATTAAGGAACAGTCTTTTAGGGGGGTGGGGTTAAGAGGGGCTCTACTCCAAAATGGGTCTAATCTATGTCGTTTCTACCGAAAATATTTGGGGTTATTGTAACAGTTTGGTGTATCGGTCGGTCAGCTTATCGATTGTTTTTTCGTCTATAAATTACATAATTTCGTCCATGAATTACATAATTTAAGTAATGCATGCTCCTTTAAGGGAATAGGGAAAAACCGCAGTGCTTCGTACTGTGCCTTTGCCGTTTTTTTCATATAGACTAGGGCATTAGACGGGATCTAATGGCCTTCAACACTAAACATTGTGTTAAAAATTAGAAATCGAATAAGCATTGAGGTTCAAATGGTTGTTCAGTTTTCCAGTTTTCTGGTTCAGTTTTCTGGATGCGTCTTTACTCGAAGAAAAAAAGGTTCAATATTGTAGGAGACTACCGTGGTTTATTATTTAGACTGGGCTTGGGTTGCACATGGTTTTGAAAATTTGCAAATATTTTAATAATTATTATTTGTTCAACCAAAAAAAACGAGTTTTTTTAACTGAAAGTAAAGAGCAGCATTGGAACTTAAAACAAGCAGAAATTATTCCACATATGAGGAGGGGATGCCTCTTCCTCATCCCTCGTTCTTTACGCTAGAGTCTTTACGTCCTTTGAAAATACTTTTTATTCCAACTTAATGGCTCTTGTGTTTCAGAAGCCGTTCTTAAAAACTTTTAGAAAAATTTAAAGTTTAGCGTAAAGATCGAGAGATGAGGAAGCGGAAGCTCCTATTCATATGCAGAATAATTTCTGTTTGATTTAAGTTTTAATGTTGCTCCTTACTTTCCCTTGAAAAAATTTGTTTGTGTTGTTTAATTTCTGACAAGTTTTTTCAGTCATACCAGGAAATCCCCCTCCTTGCCCCTATGTAAAATTCCCCCCGGAAACTATCTCCCCCAAGGAAGACTCTGTGAAAAATACCCCCCCTTAGGAAATTCTCCCCTAAAAATTTCATATATTTCTCCCTAAAAAAAATACTATGTGTAAATAATAGACAAATTGCATAACCTTCCCCCAGGGGGCGGGGCATGCCATCCTTAGAGGCATAGTTATTGGACTTTCAAATATGCTGAATCAAATGGCCATCTCAAAATTACCATCGGATGTCTTTGAGAAAAAACTGATATCGGAGGGGGCTAGTTACCCTACAACCTTTTTGGTCCCTTAAAAAGGACAATAGAACTTATAATTTTCGTTTTGAACGAGCCCTATGCTGATCTTTTAGGACTATTGGTTCGAAACTATCACCCCTGGGGGGAAAATAAAACTAATTAACACACATTCTTTATCTTTCTTTTGGTGAAAGATACAATATTTCAAATTTTGTTTTCGATATGTAAAAAGTTCAAATGACTATATTTGAGTGCTCTTAAACCGAAAATGAAACCAGGAACGACTGAAATGCCATCCCTCGCTAATTTTTTATCTATCTCTGTAATAAGAAAACTAAAAATAATAAATGACTAAACGGACATATGGCAAGGTCCATCTTCCAAGGTAAATAAGAATAGTGAGGCTGTCGCTCTTAATTCCTGTAGTGAGGCTGACTTGGTATAAAATTGGAGTTAGAGAATTGATTGCTGAATAGTCAACACAATTGCTCTTAGTTTTTAGACTATTTGTTATATATTCATTAATGGATATCTATTTAGTTATTTAAAAAATACCCTTTGTTAAATTTTCTGCTAAACTTTCTCCTATGATGTCGTGTCTTCTTGTTCCGTAGAATCTTTTAAGAAATCTGTCACTTGTTAAAAGTTGATTTTTTTTTTTTTTTTTATACTATTACTGAAACTGCCCCATTGAGTCCATTCTTCTTGGAAGATCCCGTTTTTCTTCATTTTATCTTTTCGTTTCGTTTCTCTTCGAATGAAAAGCTGTTCTTATGTATTTAAAGCGTAAGATTTAATGTTTTCCTCTATGTTGAGCACTGTTCTGAGTTCATTCAGGCTAAAATGCACCTTAACACTTATACGATAATAATTTAACTTACCTGCAAGCTTTCCTGTCATTCTTTGAAAACTACGGGATGACCTTTTCTCCTTTTCCAAATGACCTCTGCTTTCCTATTCAAAAGCTTATGTAGTGAGACAGATTTAAAGCTGTGTAAAATTTGGCGATAGTGTCGACAAAAAGATAAACATCAACATCATCTAGCTCTTGACGATGCTTTGGATTTTTTCAAGCTTTATTGTCGTTTTTTGTGAGGAACCAAAATCAGACACTTATTGCTACCCTAGTTTTACCAACTACACTAATTAAGTTAAATATTCTTATTATTAGACCGGAGAAAATGCCAAAGTGTTGCCAGACGCTAGATGACACTGATAGTTTTTTTTTTATATCGATACCAGCGCTAGGTTAGACCTCCAATTTGGTAATACGGGAACTAGAGATCTAACCTAGCTGTAGCAACGCACTACAGGGCCCGAAATTTGATTTCAGTGATGAGATTATGTGGAAGTGTCTTTATATTAATTCAAATAATAAGAAGAAGATATAAAACATCTTTATATAACATTTGTCACATGGTTGTTAATCTGCTTACAAGCTCACATTCCATTTTCCTTCTTATTTTATGTTCTTCCTTAGAGATATGGTTTAAAAACTAAGTGCTTAAAATATTGAGCCATGCGAGTATATACAGTTTGAATAGAACTCGAAAATGTGCGGAACTGGATTTATCCTATAAACTATTGAAAAGCTAGGAAATGTTTCGTTGTGCTGGGATTTTATTGTAAAAAGGCTTTGTTAAGAATATATAAGATTTTACCAAGTTTGTTATGGCTTTTTTAGGTATTCTTTCTGAGAGTAGAATTTGATTTCACTTGTCCATCTGTCGAACAAATCCAAGTATAATGAACGTGGACAAATATGTTTTTCTTTCCTTTTTTGCTATTCGTTTTGAAATAAGTACGGCATTGTTCGTTGTGCCTTCATAATTTATTTTTCTTTTTTACAAATCTAGAAATAATCAGTTATAGGCATTTATATTATTATTATTGTATGTAGATGTAATCCATTTCTCTTTCAATTTATATGAAAAAAAGTTAACGACAGCTCATATTATAATTCTTATTTCAAGGAAATGTAACTGATTTTATTAGTCGATTTTTTCTTTACCCAAAATTTTTGTCCGAATACAATCTATCTGAACGGTCTGATCACTGAAGGCTGGATTGTCCACTACAATCCAGATTATGACAATTTTATTCTGTTTCGTTTAATTCGACAGTCCAAAGTGAAAACTGGGATCGTGAACTGGAAAGGTTTTAGAGTATACGCGGTGTATAGAACAACATAAATTTCTACTTGCGCCTGAAATACAAAATAAAAGCTTGTTGGATGTTCTTTGTAATATCAGCTGAAAGTGAAATGAAAGTGAACTGAGTCCATAATGTTCCATTTTGAGCTATGAATTTAAAGTTCCTAGAAGGCTGAGTTCAAAAGTTCAAATATCTGTGTTTTACCTTCAGCTCTCATTCTCACAAAGAAGATGTGAGTTCGAATGGGTGCTAGAAAATTTATATTAGAAAATGGAATCCTTTTCTCTGAATTTTATCCAGCTGAACCACTCTCGTTGTGGAGCAGTACCAGAACCCCATATAAGGAGCAAGCTCCAAATTTGGAGCGATTGTTTTGAGGTTTTGCTTTCAAGGTTTATTTATTTTGTTTTTTCAATTTTGGTGGGAGCAGCATTAGAACCGTCATAAAAGGAGTAAGCTCCAAATTTAAAGCGTGTGGTCTGAGGTTTTGATTTCAAGTTTTATTTATTTTATTTTGTAGTCTTTTTTCTTTTTTAAAGAAAGGTTTGAGATTTTGCTGTAAGTTTTATTTATTTTATTTAATCCATTTGTTGTGGGGCAGCATCAGAACCGTCATTAAAGAAGTAAGCTCCAAATTTGGAGCGTGCAGTGTGAGACTTTCATTTTTTTTTTTTTTTTTTTTTATTTTTTTTTTTTGGGGGGGGGGGGCAGCATCAGAACCCCCATATAAGGAGTAAGCTCTAAATTAGGAGCGTGTAGTGTAAGCTGAATAGTGAGCTTTTAGCTTCAAGTTTTATTTAGTCCTTTTAATGCGGGAAGATCAGAGTTGGCATAAAAGCAGTAAGCTCCAAATTAGGAGCGTGTAGTGTAAGCTGAATATATATATATATATATATATATATATATATATATATATATATATATATATATATATATATATTTAAGTTTTATATATTTCAAGTTATATTTACTTTATTTTGTCCCTTTTTTGTGAGGCAGTATCAGAACCGTCATAAAAGAGTAAGCTCCAAATTTGGAGTTTTGTCTGAGGTTTTGCTTTCAGTTTTATTTTTTTCCCTTTTTTGTGGGACAGCACCAGAACAGTCATATAAGTGGTAAGTTACTAATTTAGGGCGTGCAGTGTAGGGTTTTGCTTTCAATTTTTATTTATTTTAGTTGATTAATTTTTTATGGGGCAGCATTTCAGAACCGTCATATAAGGAGTAAGCTCCAAATTTGGAGCGCGTAGAGTCAGGCTTTGCTTTCAGGTTTTTTTGGGGGCAGTATCATAACTGTCATATAAGGAGTAAGTTCCAAATTTGGAGCGTTTAATGAGCATCAGAATTTCATAAAAGGAGTATGCTTCAAATTTGGAACGTGTAGTGAGCTTTTGTTTTCAACTTCTATTTAGTCCTTTTTACATAGGTAAGCATCAGGACCGTTATAAAAGGAGTAATCTCTAAACTTAGAGCGTGTAGTGAGCTTTTGCTTTCAATTTTTATTTATTGTATTTTGTCCTTTGTTCTTTGGGGCATCATTAGAACCGTCAAAAAAGAGTAAGAAATAATATATATATATATATATATATATATATATATATATATATATATATATATATATATATATATATAAATATATATATATATATATATATATATATATATATATATATATATATATATATATATATATATATATATATATATATATATATATATATATATATATATATATATATATATATATATATATATATATATATATGAATGGTTTTCCTAAAAAACAATTTAACCTTAATACCTTCAGCAGTTCTCGAGATATTGCAGATATGCCTTTTTGAAAACTGGATACACATAGTATCTTTTAATTGTGTTGAGCATTCCTCTCGAAAGCTATGAAGAGTTATGCCATTCTCGTGGGCATAGTTATTTGATCTTTAGACTATCTGGATCAAGATGGCCATTTCAAAATTCTTACGGAATGTTGTTGGAGAGGGCAGATAAAGATGGATAGGGAGAGGAGTTGACCCCCATCCAACCACTTTAAAACATTCACCTCAACATGGCCTGAAAGTTTCAAATTAATACTCTCAGCCGTTCTTAAGAAATTGCGGATCCACCTTTTGACAAACTGGATGTACACAGTTCTTGATGGTAGAGTTCAGGATGTAGAAGGTAGAGGGGTTCCTCTACCTTCTCCAAAGTTTCAACTTAATACCGTTGGCCTTTTCGGATGCAACCAGCAAAACTCCCCTTTTCCTAATCATAAATCTTGCATGCAAACAATAGTTAAATTGCATAACTTACAATTCTTGCCCCGGGGCTGTGGGGGGCATGGAATCTCTGGAGGCATAGTTGTTAAACCTTTTGACTAGTTTGAACAAAATGACAATTATAAAATAGTTACCACTGTTAAGGAGAGGGGTACATAAAAAGGCCAAGGAGGGATAGGACTGGTTGCTCTCCAATCTCTCTTCAGGTCCCCCTCAACATACATTGAAAGTTTCAAGCCAATACTATCAGGCGTTGCTTAGGTATTGCATACATACCCTTTCCTCAACCAGCAAGGACAAAGTGTGTTTTTATTGTATTTGGCATCTCTCTCAACATTTCCTTAAAGTTTCACCTTAATACTCTAAGCTTTTTAGGAGATCCAGGTTTGTCAGCCTAATATGTTAACAGTGATTTATACAGGGACGGGGGGTTGTCAACCCTGGGGGCATAGTTATTTGACATTTGGACTATTTTGAACAAAATGGCTAACTCAAAATTTTGATTAGATTTATTCGGGGGGAAAAGGGTGGGCGTTGGTTGCTCTCTAAGCACTTTGAATATTAAAAACACTGAAACTTTCGATTTCCAATTGAATGAGCCCCCTCCAAAGTCATCTTCCCATAAAAACCTAATATCTTTACAATGTGCAATTTGCACAACGTAGAGCCCTTTCCCGGTGCTGGGGGGAGGGGGGCTTGTCAACCCTGGAGGTATGGTTATTTGATTTTTGGACTTTTTTAAACAAATGGCAATCTAAAGTTTCGAGGTGATGCATTTGGCTAAAAAAAAAGGGCTGGTTGCCCTCCAATCACTTTTGGCTCTTAAAAAGGTGTTGCCTCCGACTTAAAAAGGTGAGTAGGACTTTCGATTTCCCTTCTAGTGAACGTCCAAAATTATCCACGGGGGATATGGGATCAATTATACGGGAGTGGGTGGATTTTCCAGGAAGGGGGAATTTCCCGAGGGGAAAACGCCTAGCACACTTTTCTGCAGAGTTTTACACAAATTCAGGCTTTCCAATCTGATGTTCGAAGGCAGTCCCAGATACTTCTAAGTTACCAAAAACCTACTAATCCAAAACACTCCAGCCGGAATTCTTTGGAATTGAATTTCTTCTCAGTCTGCTTTTGGCTTATCTCTTGTGCAATAGAACCTTAAAAGGATTACAAGTAAGATATCAACAGGGTTAGGGATATTTGATAAGGGTATTCTGAATCGAGAGGATGAACCAAAAAGAGAGAGCCAAATCTACGTGGTTTACCTCTCCAAGCTGAAAAACAGCAGAAGATATCCCAACAGAAAGTTTCCTTCTTAAGGAACAGAATAAATCTGCCATGTCAGTCCAAGAAAATTGAAAACTGACAACCACAACCTACAACGAAACTGAAAACCACAGTAAAACTAAAAACAGGCCGTAGTTGCACCATAAACCTTTGATAAGGGGTTTTTGACGAGGGTGATGACAATGTTGTAGTTTTTATTCTAATTTTACGTCATGTTTGTTAATAAAAAGTTTGTAAGCAACGAGGGAATCGTACTAGTAGTAACAGTAACTCGATAAAATTTTACTTAATGAAGAAGGAAAGATAGGTTACCGTAAAGGAGCTTGAACTCACAGCTTCAAAATCTAAAAGTCTTATAACCACCACATTACGGTAAGATTAAACAGAACACACTACACAGTTGGTGATTATTATGGAGCCATAGGGAATTCAGAAAAATTCTTATTATAGCCTTGTCCCATATCACTATTTAAAACCACTATCACTAATTTCTTTCTTGTGCATTTTAGAACGATCTTTGAAAGTTACCGGATAACTATTGGATCCCAAAACAGCCCTTAATCTACACTTATATGACTAATATTATTTTAGTAATCATAAAATTATTTTTTTTTTACACAGAGATGATAGATACGCGAAATATTCAAATACAAACGCAGGGGACGATGGGATAAGGATTCGGACTACACCTTCCTGAAATATGGATATTTTACGACTTTCCACACAATTTAGAATGTGTTTTCAGTATAATTATGGTTATCCTATACATTTTCGAATATATACCCCCTCCCGGCCAAAAATTAATCTCAAGATTACTGGATATAATATCTACATCTGTGCATACTTAGGTACGTCCACGAGTCATTGCTTAACCAATTTGTCGGAATTTATATTGGGTAAATATAATTACAAAAGTTTAAATTAAGAGTCAAACAAGCTTTACTGCCCAAAACTGTAATTTCCTTTCCTCATGGGAACATTCCAAACTTACAATCTCTCAGTAATTTAACAGAAAAAAAAAAAACTACATAAAACTCAAGTTTCAGAAGCACATTTGTGTCTGTATACAAATATAGTGGGAGCAGTGTCAATATCATTTTGTTAATCATCGAAGTTTTGAGACAGAAGAAAATTAGCAGCCAGGTTCTCATTCTTGTCACACGCAAAATATGCCTGAACTACCAAATCTTCAGGGAAGCCAAGGGCCTTCAACTAAAAAAAAAAATAAATAGAGATCAACTGCAAAACGTCTATCGCATGGAAAACATGAAACCGAACGTAAGTAGATCTTTGGTGCTTTAACATGGGTGTGAACTAAAAACTACTAGCACCACAGACAGTATAATATCAGCTAGATGAACTAAGAAAAATAACATGTAACACAACGGGTTAGTACAGGGTACACATTAAAAAGGTAGTCTTAGGATTATTTTTTTCTAGATAATTTAGGTGGCATTGTTTTTTTCTCTTAGACGAATTTCGGTTTCGAATTTTAGCTTATACTTTCTGTGAGGAACAGATATGAAACAATTTGAACCCTTTCCAAAGCGCAAAATTTTACATCCCGTTCATCTCCCCTCAAAATACCTCATGAAAGTTTAAACTTAATCCCCCAGCCATGAGGCAAAACCAGGCATTCTTACAAAACTATGACAAAAATTAACTGAATACATTTCTCACTTGCCTCCAGGCTTCAGCTATGGAAATTAAACAGAGAAAAACTTATACTCCCTCCGAAAACCAAATGACCCAGAAGAATTAGATACATACATGTATAAATTAATAGGTAGAAAATAGTCTGGATTCCGAATCAAAGCAAATTACGTATATTTTGATGGCTGTGACCCTGATGTGTCATCTGATTAGACACGTGCCGTTTGTAGTAGAGAGAAACCGACTGGAAGTTCCTCTGGTTCTTTAATTTTCAACATAAATAATCTCCAATATCCCTCCGATCACCTGTGTTCCACGTTTCAGGTTAATTATAGTGATTACAATTTATAATAGGATTGGGATATGACCATGTTATTTATGTTAATAGCCAAGTTTTGTTAGGGCAGTAACTCTGCATTACTATATACTGCGGTTTGAAAATGCAAGTGAGTTTACAATTAAGATCTGAAAAAAAAAATACAGATCCCACGACTTTAAAAAATGGATAATAAAAATCAACTTAAGTGAGGTAACAGGATGTTTAATAACAACATTAGCTATGAAAGATCTTAAGCCGAACTGGCCAGCCATGACAAAAAACCAACAAAGAGAAAAATCTCAGTGAAAAAAAACAACAACAAAAAAAAAAAAACAACAACAAACGAGACTGCGGCCAGCGGAGAGAAAAGACGAAAAATGTAAAACAACGTGGATATTTCGCCTGTATCCAAACAAGGCGTCTTCAGCACGAAAGAAACACAAGAAGAACAAAATAAAAACCAAGTTAAAACTAAAAACCAATAAAACCACCACCAAAATAAATATAAAAATGGCGCAAACTGATAAAAAAGATGCTATCATAGAGTTACTTCAGTGAGAACACCAGAGTAACTGAGGAAAAAAATTGCTCGGTACCAAAGATCTATGGTCTACCTAAAATTCACAAGACTGGAGCCCCTCTCCGTCCCATTGTGTCAACTTTTCCGTCACCTGTTTCAAAATTAGGAAAATGGCTGTCGGTAGCATTGCGTCCTCTTTTGGGAACACAAAGATTATATTTAAAAAATTCGACTGATATTAGCAATAATTTGAGAAATTTCACAGTGGAGGAGAGTTCAATTCTTTGTAGTTTCGACGTTGTATCCATGTATTCAAATTGTGATTTAAAAAGGTGTGAGGATATTTTAAAGAGTAAATTAGAAAAACACTTTGATTTAATAGAAGATGTGACCTTAGCCAGTTTGAGTATTGAAGTCATTATGAAACTAGTTATCCTAGTAAATGAATTTTCTTTTTATTTTGGTTTTAGAGGGGAGTTTTATAGACAAATTTTTGGGTTACCTATGGGGGCTTCTCTCTCCCTTTTATTGGCAAATCTTTTCATAGATTCTATTGAAACCTCCGCTATACACAGTTTTAGAATCTCCCCTTGCTTCTGGGGTAGGTTAATGGATGATGTGGTTTGCGTTTGGAAACATGGGTTGGACTCCTTAGACCTATTTTGTAAACATTTAAATAGTTTTGATAATAATATTAAATTTACAGTTGAGCTTGAACAAAATAACAAATTACCTTTTCTGGATATTTCATTAATTAAAAGGGATCTCCGCTTACTTTTCTCGATTTATAGAAAACCTACGCACAATGATAGGTATTTGAATTTTCATCCTTGCCACCCTATGAAGATGAAACGGGGGGTTTGTGATTTCACTAGTGAATAGAGCCTTTAGAATTTATTCCCAGGAATTTCTGGATTCGGAATTGTTATACTTGAGGGATATTTTGTTTTGTAATAATTACCCAATTAAATTCATTGACAAAATATTTGAAAATAGACGTGTTAAACATGATAGTAGGGTTATTGGGGTTTCTCAGTTTTCAGATTTAAATGTACCAAAAAGTTTCAATTCATTGCCATATGCACCTGGTTTGGGTGAGAAACTTTCACGGATTTTGCGTAAATTTAACATCGATACATGTTTCCAATCGTTGAGTCCAATGGGTAGTTTCTTTAGTTCTGGAAAAGGATTTAACCTGGGGAAATTTAGTAAGTGGGGTGTATAAGATTCCGTGTTCTTGTGGGAAGTTCTATATTGGTAGGACTCACCAACAATTTGTTGAAAGATTTATTGAACATCGAAATTCAATAGAAAAAACCCTACAATTAAGCAAGCCTCCGGAAACTTCTGCTTCAGCCTTAGCAGAACATATTTGGTTTCAACCAGATCACTTTGTAAAATTTTATGAAGCCTTAGCTAGTTCAAATGATAAGGGGTACACTCAATGGGCGAGAGAAGCCATAGAAATTAAAAAACATATGTTTGCTAGCCTTTTCGATAAATAGGGACACAGGTAATTTAAATATTGACTCAATTTATGATAATCTTCTAAAGAGTGAATCAACAGTCAATAAGGGAGTTAAGATTTTAAATAATCACTAGGGGACTATTTTACCTGCTAGACCAAAACGATTTGCTTCAGTAATAGTCAAAAAAAGGATTATTTCGCAACAGAATAATCAAAGTAATTTCCAGTTTTTTTTTTTTGTTTTTTTTTCCTCAGTTACTCTGGTGTTCTCACTGAAGTAACTCTATAATAGCATCTTTTCCCTACGTGGATCAGTTTGCGCCAATTGTATATTCTTTTTTGGAGGTGGTGGTTTTATTGGTTTTTAGTTTTAGCTTGGTTTTTTATCTTGTTCTTCTTGTGTTTCTTTCGTGCTGAAGACGCCTTGTTTGGATACAGGCGAAATATCCGCGTTGTTTTACATTTTTCGTCTTTTCTCTCCACTGGCCGCAGTCTCGTTTTTTTTTTTTTTTTTTTTTTTTTTTTTTTTTTTTTTTTTTTTTTTTTTTTTTTTTTTTTTTTTTCACTGAGAATTTTCTCTCTGTTGGTTTTTAACAGTAGCTATAACTAGCCCCTTAAAGCATTTTATTCTAATTTTTTTCGCTGCTTAATCCCTGTTTACGATTCCATTGCATTTGAAGTTCACATAAAGATAGCAAGTATTAATGTAGTGTAAATGTCGGTTTACAGTTCTTGCAGACTGATGATTAGCGATTCCCATGAAGGAGAAAAAAAAAAATCAACAAACTTTTGAAGCTTTTCTGATAAAATATCCATGATAAAGAATAATCTGATAAAGAATCCACGGAACCTTTGTGGCATCAGTGAGTTGCATTTATTAAGTCATTTGTATTTCTTAGTTTTAAATATCTTATCTTATGTTATAAGTCCGTCGTTTAAACAAAACATCTTTTCTAAAATTTAAGCAATGATGCAAAAACAACGTTAAATCCTAGATTTGGGTTTCGGATGAAGGTATTGAAAGTATCAAGACAGTGAAAACGAACTTTGCTGAATGGATTTGATTAAGTGCATACTTTAACAACTATATTATATAATCTAAAAAAATTAAATGCAGGCAAGTAAATTTTTGGTAGTATTTGGCACCAGACTTTAAAAAAAGAAAGAAACGTGGGTGTAAAAATGAGCTGAAAACAGACTGCAGCAAACAACTTAAGAAGGTGGAGCTTGTCTTTGGCAATTAACAGATATTTATTGTCAAATTTTAACAGACAAGAAACATTTTCAGACTTAACTTTTTCAGTTTGCTTATTTATTTTCACGGTTCACCGTGGCAACACTGGTACTACCCTAATAAATTCTCAACTTTTAAGCAATCCAAGGAATTTTTTTTAATCATAGTTTTCATATATGATTAGACCTAAGATGGGTCCGGGGGGTGGGGGGCAAGAACTATTTCCATTTTGATGTCCTCGGTTCATTAAAATGGTTGCATCTATACCATATTTTATTCTGAAACTAAGAAAATATATTTGTTTTTGAAATAAAAATTTCATGTTACCTTTTTTTTTCGCTATTACCCCATTTATACTGCAATATTTTATAGCCATTGACGTTCACTTAACGACTACTAATTCGAAAAAACGTACACTATCGAGTAAAATTGTTCAGTAAGACGCTTACCCTTTCAATTGCTTCCCTTTCTTGAGCTGTTACAGGGATGGAAGTCATCATATCACCCTGACCAGCTTCTTCGGCAACTCCCTCGGCTGGCTGCTCCGTGCCTTCTCCTGCAAGAAATATTTAATCTTAAATTCAGACATATACTCTAATCGCCCTTTGATTCCACATCTAGCAACGCAAAAGCGTTTTAATCCCATTTTCTCGAATATGAGGTTTAGTCTATAAGATACAAAGTACTATATAAATACATACAAGCTAAAAACAATAAAAAAAAAAAAAAAAAAATAAACGTATCTCCAACTGTTCTAGTTTTCTCATTGTCTTTTAAATCACTGAAAAATAATAGTTGCTTATTCTGCAGGTCTTTCTTACGAAAGCAAGAATCAAGCAAGTACTTTAATTTAATTAGCTGGGAACATAATCAGCTTCTTTATACTCTTTTGATTTCTACGTGAAAAAGGACAATTATCAACCACAATGGTTTACAGCTGACATTGCTCCGTATCCAAAACGAAATATTGCGTCTGAAATTTTTTTTGGAAACAGTTTTGTGAATGAGAAATATTCCTAAATTGGAATTTTATTCACAGGACGTATGAAGAGGTGTTTTTATTTTCCAAGGGGTGAGAATGTTCCAATGTCTATCTTGAATCTGCTGTGTAGTCAATTGTGTTCAGGGCTGGTCATAATCTAGTTGGGGTAACTCCTGTTGGATGATTTAAATTATTTTATATCAAGGCAATATAAGTGTAAACAAGAATAAATACCAGAGTTTATGATTGTGTTATAACATTACTCTGGTAATGAAGCTTTGTATAGATAATGTCCAAATTTTCTTAATCTGCTTCGAGTTTTTCTAAATCTATGTAAATTGTGATCTCGCAAGAACATTAAGACTGTAATGTCCAGATAAGCCGCAAATGGGTGATTGAATCAATCAATAATCGGTATATAGTTTTCTTGAAGCACTAATTTTCTTTTTTTTTTTTCACGCCTAATGTTCTGTTTGGGGTGCAAATTATCTCGAAAACGGGCGAAAATATGATGCTGAATTCGTGACTGAAGATTTCCTACGAATATATATTTCCGTGTTGTAGCGGAATAGATTGATGCTCTGCTTAGCAGTATAGGTCCGGGGTTCGATCCCCGCCGCAGCAAGGTTGGACGACAGGATTGCTACTTGTCCTTGTAAAAAAAAGACCCATCAACAGAAACGTGGATTCGACGCCCTATGCGGCAGCAATGGCTCAGTAGGATCTTTATGCTTTTATATTTTTTCTTATAGATTGTCGTACATATCTAATTATGGAGCAATTCTGTTTTAATACCATGCTTGACCTTTTTCTACTACTATTCTAGTTTTTTGGTCTTTCTATTATTTGACCCAAATTTGTATACTTGCATTATAATTTAAATTACTGTAATGTAAATTGATGCTCCAAGTCCAACAATGCCGTCTCCCCCCCCCCCTATACTGTATCTACGACAACGTTCTTAATTTTAGTATAAATTTATAACAGCTCGGAATAAAAAGCCAAATTTCTCTACCACAGGCCATTGGACCCTGACTTCCCTTAAAAAGTTCACCAGGGATTAGAATTCACAGAACCGCTAACCATGTTCCAATAGAACACCACTATACAGACCATCTTTCTAATCGCTATCATCATCGACACCATTCAACAAGACTTTCATCCCCGATTACATAACCTTATTATTGATTTATACAACCAAAAATACATTTCACTTGTAAAAAACTCGGATCAACTTAAGACAACTGAATATCCCACGCTTGGTATAGGGGATTGAATCAACTTCGCCACAGTGATGAAAGATTTGAGAGCCTAATTAGAGCAAAGCCAAGACAGATAGTCTATGTGAGAGGGAACGCTGACATAACTTTTTCAGTTTATAAAAATGATCCATAAATCTTACATATCTTGCCATTATTGACCGTTAAATACGAAATTCTTGATAAGTTTCTTTCAGTCTCTCGACCTCTTAATCTATACTTTACCTGTATCTGTGCTTTAAAAAAAGACTAATTTCCGTTTTTGTACCTGTGTTTTGAAAAAGAGTTTCAATCAGAACTAATGGGACACTTCTGGAATATGGAAAAAGAATATTACCTGAATTATCGGAAGGGAATTAAGACTTTTGGACTGGTTTGGATTTATTAAATGAGGATGTCAGACACAGCATAGGTCTATACAGTAACGAAAATTTGTTTCAGAAATGGGACACACCATAGCGGCTCAAAGGGACGGTGGTCAGGGTACATAACTATTGATTTATTTCGTATTAGCTTAATTCACACAGCATAGGTGACCAGCTATCGCCAAAAATTCGTCATTGCGCACGCGCGAAGCGGAGTCAAGAAGAAATGTGCGATAAATGCTGTGTCCCAAAACTCTTTAATGGAGAGGGTAGGAATTTTCGTTACTGTATAGTACCTCCGCTGTGATATTTGAGAACGGTGATAAATAGCACACGATCTGCAGACCATCGGGTCAGGCAAAAATATCTGAATGACACTGTTGCCGTGGGCCTGTCCACTTAAAAGTAAGTTGATTTTTTTCACATCGTCATAGCTCAAGATGTCAAAATTGAAGCAGGTTCAGCTTGCGACAGCCAATTTCAAGGGCTATCCCCTATGGCAAGTGTGGAATATTCAAGTAACAAGGATAAGAAGGGAATTTTCAATTACTTTGATTATTTATTAAGATTTTTAATGTTTCGTATGGCGACCTTAAAGAAACACGAGTTATGGAGAAAAGTTTCATTTCGTTTTAGGATAATGATCGAGATGTTTCTAAGAAAACTTGCAGGAATGTTGGAATTGCCTTTAGAGAAGTTATCCAAAACCCAGATAAAAAATTCTTCCGAACCATCTACCGACAATTTACTTGCAAAAAATCGCCGCAACTGAGGATGAAATCACAAAAACAGAAGAGCCAATAATGTGCACAATTTCAAAAGTAGTTCGGAATAAGTGAGGAAAGAACCACCTACTCAAAACTTTCTCTGAAACCATTGTGAGCGAAACATGCTCGTCAGTGTCACACGAATTTGATCCCAAGCTAAAGCAATTGTTGATACATAAACACCTGATAGAAAATTTAGAGAACCGAAAAAAGCAAAAATAAATGTGAAAATTGATGATTATGAGAAAAATAAGTTATAACTCTTATTTTTGATTGCGTTAAGCAACAACCGAGTGCTGATCTGAAGTCCACCAATCTGATTTTAATGTCACAAAAAATAAGGCTCTCAGGCATCTCTAAAGGTGATTTTTTCACTGGTTTATAGGTTAAAATTCAGCATTCCAGGGTCGGCGAGTCATAACTTGCCGAAATATTTGTGAAATGTTCTAGTTGTGAAGTATTTGCAGTCGTATCTGAATCGACTGGATCTAAAATCTTCATTTCTGAATCCCTAATAAAGCACCGTCATGATATTCTGAGTGTGGTGAGAGACAAGTCAAGTGTTAAAATGTATAGTCACATCATGATCAGGAACTCACAATGCTTGCAGGCGAGCGGCTCGTCAAATTATCCCGCTTTCAGAATCCGTTCAAATACTTTTTATGCGTAGTCTCGTAGTTTATCTTCTTCTTCTTCTTCGTTTTTGTGTCTCCTGTTTTTCTATTTCTGTTGATCTCAGTAGTAATTTTGTCGGAAGACCGAGTGATGATCAGAAAACAAAGCGTTTAATGTTGATGATAATTTGATGACGGACATTGGGAATGATGGGTCGCAAATTAAATTTCAGTCATATGCTGTTATCAACTTCAAAAGAGTTGGGTCGGTCTGGATTTCAAGCATGTACGTGGAATTGTCATTTAACGTTTTCGTATCATGAGATTTTTTATTTTCCGATCAAAAGATTTGCAAATAATGGCATTATGTGAAACTTTTTTGGGTCATAATAGCCTTCTCTTGTCCTTTATCTTTCCAAGTTATGAACTCGTAACTTGAAATCGTCTGTTAACTCGATCGCAAAATCGCAGACTATGTCTTGCGTTGCCTGTCTTGATTTAGAGTCCGGAGTTGGATTCTTTTTTCGGATTTATTGAATTTGAAACTCAGTAAAATTAGAAAACTCAGTAACCGTAGTTACTATAGCGTTTTTGAAAATAATTTGCGACAGATTAAACTGTTACCAAACCAAGATCAACTGACCTATATTCAAGATATTCCCTTATAATTTGGATACACGAATTTAAACTAGTTTCTAACAAGTGAAAATACTACCCAAATTAATTGGCAACGGGAAATGGTGCCCTTAATAATGCCCCAATATTATTGTCCTGAATGTAGTAGCCCAGCAACTAGTAGGACAGTTCAGAGGAATAAATGCAATCAATGGTGGCACCCTAAGTATGCAAGGATTGTACTTGGATTCAGAGAGAAGTTACAGGTATGGCTTTGCTTAAACTGTGATTTCCCACTTCCCCTTTAGTGATGAAAAATTTCCAGTAAAGTTACATTAAGAGCAAGCACTAGAACCCATGCAAAAACGTATATTTAGTCACTCCCAGGTAATCTAATCCCCAAGCAAAGACAATAACCAGGCTCAGCATTAAAGCAGAAAGGTCCCTTTGTCGACAGTACAACATAGGGAGAAATTTCAGCGTTGACTAATAGATGCTATATACTTGAACGAACAAACTGTCATTCCTACAGAACATCTATGCCTGTCTGCAAACTGATATTCCTAGGCTCGCCAAGTTAATCGACGAAAAACAACAACATTCGATTCTCTGAAGATACAGTTCAATATGTTTCAAAAGCGGAAGATGAAATTTCACCTTCATCCAACTGAGGAAGAAATTATTATCAACAGAATGATAAATCAGAATGATAATTTAGAAATTGGATTAAAAGTGAATGTACTGCGAACGAGCACACAAAATTCTTGATCATGAATTTTACCGTAATGTTGAATCATTTGTCACAACTTTAGCAAGTGATAAGAAAATATCTGTATTATTATATGTAGTTTTTGTGAGAGTATTTGTAGACAAAAAGGCGTTGTCAGTATTTGTATGGTTATTGAAATTTTATTTCAGGACGCTAGACAAGTGGCAAAAGGCCTTATTCAATTATGTGTAATTTTATCGTGTAATAGCCTTGAATATAATCTTGCTCATGCTTGTGTAGCCATGAATCCTTTTACTGACGAAAATGCGTAAAAAAAAACGAGGGACATTGCCATGGCTACAAAACAGACAATGCCTCCATCGGTTCCTTATCAGCGTCAAATGCCGATGAGACAAAACTTTCAACGTCACTCCCTACTGCGATTCAGTTTGTTTCTTTCATATATAGGTACCAGTCCTGACTCAGTTTCAAATGGTTATTTCTCCTCACTTTACAGTTTTTTTTCCGGTTACTATGGGCTAGATTTTGTTCTTTACTAGGTTGCGTCTGACGCCACAACCATGATAAAAGTATATCACACACACGAAAAACACCAGCCTTTTCTTAGCTGGAACCAAATAAAGAACGAACCACAGGGAATCAGGCAACGGAGTCACTCAAATGAGAAATCGAACTCCAGAAAAGAAACTTTTCAAAAAATACGCGTGTTTCATCATCTGTTGTCAGACGAGACGTAGATTATATCATCTTGCATAAGAATATGTAGTTTTTGTGGAAAATTACATTTCACTTAAATATTATCTCTTGTTGCTTACAAAGGGCGCTAGGTATAGGAATTTTCATTCAAATGAGCCGTTAAAAATCACTCTACGATGTATCAGTGATACATCTCTGATACATCGACGAAAAAAAGAATAAAACAAAAGGGGACACATCCCTGCTTCCCATGCGAAAGGGATTTTCCTTGTTGCTTAATATAAGCAACTCTAATTCTTCTATGTGGGTTTTCGGCTAAGGTGATTTCATTGGTGTGGGTTTTCATTTCGATCCAACACCATTCTAGAGGAGTTTCAGGCTATTTTTCCAAATTCCCATAAATTTGTTTTCGCAACAAACTTTTAACATTAAGATTAACAGAAATAACGCTTACCATCCCTGAATCCGTTTCAATTGGACAATTCTTCCTCATTTTACATAATTTTTTTTAAACGTTTTTTTTTTTCATATTTTTGGTTACTATGGACTAGAGTTCGTTTTTTACTAATTTGTGTCTGACGCCGCAACCATGAACAATTGATTGGCTATTCCTAAATTTTGAATCACCGGCATTAAACTTTGTAATAGTGGCAGCGTTGCCACCATCACTATTTTCTAACAATACATGGCTCATCGCATCTGCAGAATCCAATAACCCAGATTTTTTTTTTTAACAATAATGCGAAAGGCTCAACTACCTCTAGCAGGTTCGTTAATCATCCGAATAAATTCCTCTTGGTTCTGGGCAATAACTTCAAGAAGCCTAGGATTGGTGTTTCCTAACTGTTGGAGAACGGCATTGAGCAACTGGGGATTCGTCCTGATTAAGTCTCGCATCTGTTGAAACTGAGGTTGATCTCTCAAAAAATCTAGAGGTCCTCCACCACCTAGATAAAAAGTAAAAACAATTTAAATGTTTCAAAATTAATGCAATAATTCGCTTAATGACAGTTAACTACATGTAATAGCACATAATTTTCCGATCGAACCTAGCTTGGGTCATTCAAGGTTGCTTGTCTTAGTCGTTACCGCCTCCCCCCCTCACCCCTGAATTAATGATAATTTTGTCTGTAATTGTGAACAGTCAATTAAAGTTACAAGCAGTATTTTCATGAGCATATTAACTCATTTGTGGAAAACGTTTGAATCATATCATTTGGTTTAGGTCACGTCAACATTAAACTGGATAAGCTGAACTTACTATTAATTCTTAGTAAGTAAAACGGAGCTAAAGTGCACATTTCATAAAATTTACAAGTACCTGAAGAACAGTATGTGCTTATAATGATAGGAACAATAAAATTCCATCATGGAGTCTGGCGCAAATGATTTCCCTTATTTCAGAAAGTAGTTACAAACAAGCAAGCGAAAATACCGAATCATTTTTTTTTTTTATTTGTGAATAACATGATATTCTATTTTGTATTACCTAGTCTGAAAAAATTAGGTCCAGTTAGTGGTGTCCAAAATCAGTAAACAATTGGTACAGTTTTTACGGAAATTTTCCAAAATTCTTCGTGTTATTTCCAGTGGAACGGAAGCAACTGCCTGTGTGATTGCCTCCTAAAGAACTTGCAGGGTTGCTCTAGGTGTCCTCAAAGTAAAGAATTACAAGACGATAAATCAAGCAAATACGAGGCCAAGTTATACGTCTTAGTAAATAGAGACGACGCTTAGAAAACAACTCACTCAAAATTTGATAACAAACGCCGCGAAGTACAATCCATGATATTTTTATATTTGATATGATATTTATTCACAAAGAGGTGACCTTAAATCAGTCGCAAAGAGGTGATCAGTTCTACTTATAAATTTTCCAGTTATTACCAAATAAATTTCAAACTGAACCCATGCCTTCTGTACGCAGGATATACGTGCTACACAATCAATATTAACCAAATGCAAAAAAAAAAAAATTTAATTCTGCAATAAAATACCGTATAAACCTTTTCCACTACTAAAAAAGGAGGACTAGTTTTATTGGAACGTGCACAATACCTCTAGTTGCAGGGGTTTCTTGCTGCGATGGTTGACGGGGTGGCGCTTCTGGCTGAACTTCTGGTATGCCAGTTATTAAATATTCAACCGCTCTATCAGGGTTATTGAAACTAGCTCTCAATGCTTTTACCACCTGGAATTGCAGATTAAATAATTAGACCGAACAGCAAATTCGGTATGAGCTACGACTGATTAGTTAAAATTAAAATTTTAATAATTTAAGTGAGTGCAATCTGGTGAGAGCTTGAACTTTAGCATCACTTCTTTCAAAAAAGATCGATTACCTGTCAAGTGGATCAGATTTCAGAGCAAATACTATTTTCGCAATAAATAATTACTCCTTTTAATATTTTTTTATACACTAACAGTAGGCAATTAACAATTTTTAAATTTTTTAAAATGTCATTTCAAAAATCTTGCTACGATAGAGTAGTGAGGAAATATCCTCTAGAAAAATTCAATCCCGGTGAAACTTTACCCCGTACAATTACTCTTAACCACTCCGTGCGTAAAATTGAGACAGATAAGAAAAAGCAAGACATATAAAAAGAAATTTTGTATAAGAATTCTGGCAAATTCCCGCACTGTATAATTTTCACTGATATGTTCACTCCCTGGAAACCTCCCTCCCCATGGAAAATTCTCCCGTGGAAAAACCCTTAGCAGAGAATCCCCCCCCCCCACATGTATGCATGCATACCAATAACAAATACTATGCGTAAACAATGGGCAAATATTATAACTTAAAGACCTTTCCCGTGGGGCTGTGGGGGGAGGGGGTCATGTTATACCCGAAGGCGTAGTTATTAGGCCTTCAAAATATGATGAACAAAACGGATATCTCAAAATTATGATAGGACGATTTTGGGGGAATAGGGGCGAGGGAGGGGACCTAGTTGCCCTCCAATTTTTTTGGTCACTTGAAAAGGGCACTAGAACTTTTTAACTTCCGTTCAAATGAGCCCTCTCACGATATTCTAAGACCACTGGGTTGAAACAATCACCCCTGAAAAAAAAAAAAAAAAAAAAAAAACAAATAAACACGCATCCGTGATCTTTCTTCTGGCAAAAAATAAAAAATTCCACATTTTTTGCAGATAGGAGCTTGAAACCTATACAGTAGGATTCTCTGATACGCTGAATCTGATGGTGTGATTTTCATTAAGTTCACTTGACTTTTAAGGAGCTGTTTCCCCTTTTTTTAAAAAAAATCAAATTTTCTTAGACTCGTAACCTTTGATAGGTAAGACTAAACTTAATGAAATTTATATATTCGAAATCAGCATAAAAAGCCAATTCTTTTGATACATATATTCGTATCAAAATTCCGTTTTTTAGAGTTTCGGCTACTATTGAGCCGGGTCACTCCTTACTTACAGTTCGTTACCACAAACTGTTTGATTTAGAATCATTGGTTTGACTATGAAATTTGATTGGAGAGGAAAGAAAATTTTACGTTCCCTATGTCGGCAGAATTTTCAATCAAAGCGAGTAGCACCATAGGGAACTCTCGAAGCAGTCAAATTGCTCAAATGATAGTTCACTTGAGATGATTTTTAGCGTTTCCCTAATAGGTATGCTAGAATATTTTTAGGCGAGAGCCCTTTCCTGAAGTTTAAAAAGAAGATTCCGCACCGTTTAATAGAAAAAATAAATTTACAATTTTTAATTATGTAAGTTTCATTGAAACTAAATATCTCTAACTCCAGCACAATACGAGAAAAGTTACACGATTTTTGTCAGATTTTTCGCTAAGTAGGGTTCGGCTTTTAGTTTTCTGTCGTTTATTCGGATCCAAGCTAGTTGTCTCTTATCCAAGTTATGTCAAGACAGCCAAATCAATTCCAAATAGTTAGGCTACACTAACTAAATAAGTTTATCAAGGACAATATAGCGTGATCCTTTAAGGTATCGAATCACCATAAAGTTTTTTTTAGAGGAATTTTACTTGTTTTCCAATGCATACCTCATGTGTATTTGCTTTTATATTTTAACTTAATCAACACTTAAGAAACGGTAGTTACTACTTTCTCACTCTCAGAAGAAGGCTTCGTTTACAAGCAACCAGATAGTGGTAAACAAGCAAAAGTTTGACCGGCGTATGTTGGCCTATTTTGGATGGTCTTGCCCAATTATGTTTACCTTAGTCCATTTGGATGTATTTTACGATTAAGCATAGGCTAAAAGTTTAGTCTATTATAAATACGCAAAGTTCCTGTTGCGCTTAACCCATCAAGAAGCAACAGATATGTTTCAAGTCCACTCAGCATTACGAATTGGAAAAAGAAACTATAGCGCCGATTGCTAGTCTTTGATTTTACAACAGTTGTTGACATATGATGTTAATATTGTGTTTATTCTTTGTTCTATTCGCAAGAATTAGTGTTCGCGTTTCTCTTTGCTCTTGTTGTACCCACATTTATTGATAATGAATGAATGAACCCCAAATGAATAGTAGAAGATGTACCAAAATTTTGAAAATGGGAGTGTAGCAGAGATTAACTAAAATATGCATGACTAAAATACTCACTACTAAAGGTTGATTCCTAATAAGCTTAG